>CAJJDN010000068.1:23452-296696 GCA_905182985.1 Paramecium sonneborni
AATATAAATATAATATTATTCAATATGTTGCAAACTCTTTTAAGTTCACAATTGTCTTATTTGCTAAATACAATTCATAATAAATATTTTTTATGTCTTAAGATAAACATGCTATTGTTATTGATAATGGATCATATCAATGTAAAGCAGGTATGGCAGAAGAAAAAGAACCAAAATTTTGCTTTCATTCATGTGTAGGAAGACCAAAATTTGAACAAAGTAGATGGAATATGGGCGAAAAAGAAATTTGTGTTGGTGATGGAGTTTTAGAAAAGAGAGCTGTTTTATCAATTAAATGGCCAATTGAATTTGGAATTATTGTAAATTTTGATGGTATTGAAAATATGTATCCACTATTTAGATATGGAAAGAGTTTGGCTTCATGCATTCAATAAATTAGGCGTCTATCCAGAAGACCATCCAGTTCTTTTGACTGAAACTGTAAAAAATCCAAAGGCAAATAGAGAAAAAATAACATAAATATATTTCGAAACATTCAATGTGCCATAGTTCTTAGTTGTTAATTAGGGATATCTCTCACTGATGGCTTCAGGGAGATCCACTGGTATTGTCTTAGACTCTGGATATAGTGTTTCAAACATAGTTCCAGTCTTTGAATCATCTACTTTATTAGATGATACTCTGAAAACTGATTTGGCAGGAAGAGCCTGCGATAGAAAAATGGCTTCTATTGCAGAGGAATTGGGTGATGTAAGCTAAAAATGGACTGAAAAGAGAAATGAAGAAATTGCAAGAGATATTAAAGAGGAATTATGTTATGTTGCTCTTGATTATGAAGAGGAAATGGAAAAATACAAGAATAGTGATGGATAAAGTAGATATTTTCAATTACCAGATGGAAGTGAGGTTAAGATCGTTGATCAAAGATTTAGATGTCCAGAAATACTTTTTAATCCTTTATTACAAAATTCTAAAAATTTGGGTCTTGATAGCATAGGAATTCCTTAAAAAATATATAATTCAATTAATAAGTGCGATATTGATATCAGAAGAGATCTGTAATAATTATATTTAATTTATGTCTTAGTTATGAAAATATTTTATTAGCAGGAGGAAATACTTTGATACCAGGATTCAAAGAAAGATTAGAAAAAGAATTAGCATCACTTGCACCTTCCACAATTAAAATAAAAGTTGATGCCCCAAATAATAGAAAATTAACATGCTTTATTGGAGGATCAATCATGGCATCATTATCATCTAACCAAACCAAGTGGATCACAAGTTCAGAATATGAGGAATATGGCCCAACTATTGTTCATAGGAAGCTTTTTGATATTTGATGATACGATTAAGCTATTTATAAAAGAATTATGAAATTCACATGATTATTTTTGATGAATCCTCTAATTAATTTATTAAAAGTAGTTTTTATTTTAATTAATTTAATAAATAATTATTCCTAATATATATTGATAAGTCAAAGAGTTAATTTTTAATTAACAAATCTAATATAATATTACTTTACTAAAAAAAATAACATAATTTTAGCAGTTTTAAAAAGTTGAAATCAATTATTAACTAAATATAATTTGTGTAACTATAAATACTAAATTGTCTGTTCAAATAATTATCATATTTATAATTAGATTTTATAATTATTTTAATGCTTCTGAAATCTGATTCTATAGAAGATAGAAGAAGTCAAATAGAATTACAAAAACCTTCTAGTATTGTAGAGAATAGTATCACTTTATCTCTAAGAAGAAGACCTCATTAAAGAGTGAATACAAATAAATAAGATGGAGAAGATTCTTATGGTAGTTATAATTTGGATCATCATGAAAGAAGTTTATAGAAAATAGATAGCACTCCGAGAGAATCACCTCTATAAAATAAATAAATCTAAAAAGCTTCTATATTTACAAAAGCAGCATAAAAACGATAATAATAAGGTTAATCTCATATTCCAGAGGTTTAAACATTGGAAAATTTATAAAGAAAACAATAAGATTTGCAGGATTCTTAATAAAATCTTGAAGAACTTAGAAATGTGATTGCAAAACATATATTTATAAATAAATGGTATTAAGGTCCATCTTATGAACGAGCAAATGATAATTTTTTTATAAGGGATGACAAAATAATCATCATAGAAGATGATAGCAGTGTAGATAATTAAGAGGGGTTAAAAAAGCCAGAAGAAATATTAAATAAACTTGTTTAATCTCATATTAATCCAACCAATTATGTTCTATAAAAGAATGAAACTTTAGACAAAGTGAAAGAGGAAGGAGATAGATAATAAAAATTAAAGAAAGAAACTGAAACAAAAAAGCTTATCAAAAATTCAGATGTTAGAATGACTATATATCCTGCTTATGATAACTTTTTTAAAAAATAATAATGATTGCTCAATTATATCATTTAGCAATTTAAGACTTTATCCAAATTCATTTCGATTCTACTTATTATTTAATTTCTTACACAAAATTATTAAAAGATGAAGTTAAACCTGCTTACTTTTATGAATTATCAATTTATCCTAAAATTGAGTATTGCAATGCTTTATTTGCAACATCCTCTATTTTTGGATAATTGTTGTTTGTTTTACAATTACTACAATATTATGCCTTGTCAATTTCCAGTTCAAACAATTAATTTAAAATATTAACATAAGGAGCATAATCATCTTCAGAATTTTCCTAAAGACTTTATTCATGAATTATTATTAGATTTTCTTAAAATCTAACTTCTACTAGAATATAAAAATCATTTGTTAATTTTTTGGTTATAAAAAATACTGAGGAACAAATTAATTTTAAATTATATTCTATTTCTTCAAATGAAAAGTTAAAATGTTTATATTTCTTTTTAACAGTCTCAAAATTGAATTATTTATTTTCTAATTATAAAATAGTTGATGGCATGAATAAAATTAATTTCTATTTAGATTATATTTTTAAAAACTCTTATTTAGTTTTTTAGTTCAAATATTTTATCAGAGCATCAAGAAGTTAAATGTTTTCAGTATTTATTTATTCCTCTTGTATCTCTTGATTGTAAAATTAAACTAATTTAATTGGATTAGATTATTTAGATTGAATTACTTTAGACTAAATGAGGGCATTTTCATCTAAAAGTTTTTATTAACCATTATTCTATTCATTAATTATGAGGATTTGAGGATTCATTTTTTCATATTTGCTACATTCTTCATTATAGTTCTTATCAACCTTAAATTCATAAACTATTTGTTTTGCTCCATTTTAAAATTTGTAAATGATTTAATTATGAGCTAAAAATAAATCCAAATCTTTATAATTTTAAGTTGGTTCAATTAGAATTTACACAAAAGGTTATGGTATATTATTTTATATTTGTTCCATTTGAATTTACATAGAAGGGTCAGGTTGATTATTTTCAGTTCGTTCAATTGAGTTTTATAATGGCAAAAGTAAATTTAATGTACTTCTTTTATTAATTCTTGTAATTTAAAGTTCATTATTTTTAGTATCTCTGATTGTTTTTAAATATTTTAAAAATAATCCAAGAATTAAAACTCCAATAAGTGCTAGAGCCGCATATAATATTATTTACTATAATTAATCCATTTATAAAAATATTATATAAATAATTACAAATTTAACAAAATTTATAAATAAACATGGTTAACAATAAAATAAAATATATATATATATATTTTATTAATAATTATGGATAATTATTAAGTATTAAAAATAAATTAATTTATTGAACATGGATCCTGATCTTTAAGATACAAGAGTTCTTTCAAAAATATTGATAGAAAATCACTCAAAAATAATGAGCGAGCAAATTAATTAGGAAAAATAATATAGGTTTAAAATATAATATCGATTAAAATAGAGAGAACTTAATAGCCTAATAAATAAAAGAGACATAATAGCATTTTGATGTGAAAAAGATGACTCAAGATTTCAATAATCAATTAAATTAAGATGTTTATACAAGTTAGTTGAGTGAAAAAGTTTAAATAAAGATGTAGGATTTTAAATTAATATAGAGTATTTTAGCATAACTTTCCAGAAAGCAATCCATAAATATTTGCCACAAAATAAATGAGTCATAAGTTGATTGATCCTGATACATGGTAAATAAAAGTGGAACAGTAAAATGCAAATGAAAAAAAATCACTTTTTTAAATTTTAAATGATATAGGAAGTTAATTTTTAATAGAAGCTCCTGAAGAGGATTTAATAATGATGGAATTTTCAAAATAACCTGATGATCAATTTTAAAAACATTTAAAAGCTATTAAAAGTGTTGAATTAAGAGAATTATTTGAAAATTGTTATCCTAATCAATATTTACAGAATTTATAGCAAGATCTAAGTTAATTTATTATGAATTTAGAAGATTATTAATAATTAAGTAATTTGATTAGAGATAGAGCCTAAAATAATGAATCATTAGGAGGTATTAATAAAAAGAAAATAAATAGTCTAAATTAAATAGATTAGGAATGAGAATTAAAGTTTAAAGAAAGAAATAGAAAAATAGTTGATTCACCTATCAAAACTACAAAGTTCAGGATTTAATCTAAATGGTTTTTGCGTTTCATTACATAAAGTAATATAATTTTATATTATAGAAATTCTCAGATAAAGAATTAGCAAGAGTTTTAGATAAGAAAATATAAAATTTAGAATAGTATAGAGAAGAGAAATATGAAAATAAAAATAATGAAGAAAATGAGAAGTAATTCGAAAAAGATGTTAAGGAATATTTGGAAAAAAGAAAGGAGTATCAAATTTCCATTTAAAAGAAATAATATTGTGTAAGAGCATTTTAAAATAAATATTAAAAATGATTTGAATATCTCATCATTCATTTTTAAATTAAATAAAATTCATTATAGTTTTTTTATTTAATAAATTATTATTAGATTGCTAATTTTAATTATTTTCAATTTCTTTATAAATTTAGATTTTATAATAACATAGTTAAAATGTTAAAAATCATTTAGAAGGCATTTATTCTGATAACTCCAACATAATATTTAACCAATATAATTATAACTTTGAACAATTAAAAACAAAATTATTAATAATATGAATGAAAATTAAATAATTGATTTGAAGGAGACCTAAATTTAGAAAATAATGCCCATAAAATAAGTAGTGAATGCAATATTTGATTGGGCACATGTATCAGCTGATTAACCTACTTTAGAAGATGATTTTTACTTAGATAATAAATAGATATTTTAATATACATGCAATTTAAAGGTTAAAGCTAAATAAGAATATAATGAATAACTAAATTTAAATTTAGGAAAGACAACTAAGTTAAATGGAGAATAAGTAAATAATTTAAAAGAAAAGGCTAAAATGATAGCATTATCAAAGAATAAAAATAATAGTGAATAAAAAGAATAATAGTAAAAATGGAATTCAAGTGATGATGAGCATGATTAAGTTTAAATTTAAAAAGGGAGAGAAGAAAGTGGTGATAAAAAAGTGTTTAGATTGTCAGAAAATAGTATTAAAAAAGATGAAAATAAATTAGAATAAGGGTTCAGATATAGTATAGTAGAAATATAATAAAAGAAAGTAGAAATAAAATAAATCAGTTTTATAGAAACATGGGATAAATTGAAAAGATCCTAAGAAATAAAGGATCATATGAAATTTATAGAATAAAAGAGTTCTTTAGTAGAGAAATTGATTGGTTGTTTTAATGTGAATTTGAAGAATAATAGATTGATAAATGAAAAAATAAAAGTATTATCTATCTAAATAAGGTTGATATTCTGTCTAAGATTTCTTTTGATGATAATAATGAGTGCCATTTTAGAATGCTTTATACAATATATTGTTAATTAATGACAACAGATTTTTGTTTAAGATATGGTAGTCATTGGGAATTGATAGGATTTTAAGGAACAGATCCAGCCACAGAACTTGGAAATGGAGGAATTTTAGGATTGGTTTAAATGTTAGCATTTATATCAGATTATAAATAATATGTTAAGAATGCATTAAATATATTATCTTAGATAAATATTCCATTGAGTATAACTTTAATGGGTATTTCATCATTAGTTTTAATGAGTTTAAAGGATAACAAACTAAATTATTTAATAAATAAAGAGGATTCAGTAATAAGTGTGATAAATAAACTTTATTTTGCAGGATTTAATTTAGTGATAAAAGTTCTAAAGAAGTATAAGTTAATAGTTTCTATAGTAGAGAATAAATGCCATTAAATATAATAAAGACTTTGTTGACTAATGTAAGAAAATAAATACATGAACATCCATAAAAACTAATAAAATAGTTTTAGTAAGATATTTAAATGTTTTATAAGATTAATGATAAATGATTTTTAATTTAATATTAAAGTAAATGTATTAAATATGTATATATATATATATAAATTTCGTTTGTTTATTAAAAGGAGCTAGTCAGACACACTCAAGTCTTCACATATTTGTTGACATTAATAGCCATAAAGAATACTAATGAACAACAAATATGGATGGGCATCGCGAATCGCATTCCATGATATAGAATGGATTCATATTCCTAATTATAGACAAGAGTGCATGCTGAATCATTCTAGCTTGGTTGGTTGCCTACATTTGCTGAAGCAAAGTGTAAGTAACTACTATAGACATGATCCTGTACGAGTACAGTCTTAATATATATTCTATAAATTTGACACCTTAAATATAAAGTTAATTTTTATATAAATATGGGTTTATATTTTATTAAATAAAATGTTAGAAATCATTGATTTGGTTAATCAAATAAAATAGCAATTAGGAAATAGAAATGTACTTCTTTATTTAAATGTTAATAGGATGATGATTTAATAATATAATCTTTTATATTAGGATTATTGTAAGGCAAGGCCAATCCTTATTCATAAGAGTATTTACAAGAAAATTTAGAAACCTTAATGAACCTTAATATGCTAATTGACATTAATATTTATAAACCACAAAGAGTTCAGAAATTGTTTAATGATATTTTGTAAGGATCCAAAACTGTATTTTATTATAATTAAGTAACAAGTTGTAGTAACTCTCTACTCTTTTAGAAGCAGAGGTCTTTAATGAGATTGAAGAAATATAAGATAATTAATAAAATTAAGATAACTAAAATTAAATAAATCAATAGTTTATTATAAAATAATAGAATTTGAATCAAGATCAGGAAAATTATAAAAAAGTCTAATAAAATTCTGTTAAATTTTAACTTTTTAAATAGAACTAACAATAAGAATAATAATAATAAAAATAGATAAATTCAAAAAATAAGAAAATTTTGAAAGAAGAGAAAAATGCTTAAAAAATACAGCTATAATTAAATTAGAATAGTTTAAACGAATCTAACAGTTTAAAGTTAGCGCATTAATTGCAATAATAGTAATTTGATTGTTCATAAGAATAGATTTGATGAAGAGGATAATTTGATGAAGTAATTTGAAATAGAATAACATTTTGAAGAATATTAAGCAGTGCAGATTGAAAAGAAAAATTAAGTTGAATGCAAAATTTGTTTAGAATATATTCCATTTATAGAATTGGCAACTTTATATTGTTCACATATGTACCATTAGAAATGTTTAGCTTAATATTGCCTTACTTAAATGGAATCTAGATAATTTCCAATTTTGTGTCCTTCAGAATGCAAGAAAAATATAATATATTCTGATTTAATAGAGGTTTTAGATGACAAATAAATATTGTAATTTCAAAAATTGACATTTAAAGCCTATATTGATACTCATAATAATGAGGTATGTATTTTAGATATACAACTAGTATTCTTGGTGTCCAACTCCAGATTGTTAATATGTTTTTGTTTTAGGAGAGTAGTCTTAATTTGAATGTCCAGTTTGCCAAAAAAGATATTGTTTAGAATGTAAAATTGAATATCATAATGGATTTTCATGTTAAGAATATTAAAAGAAAATAAAAATGGAAAATCAGAAAGCGTTAGATGATAAATTCTTTAGTTTTATAAAAGGGGCTAAGTATAAATAATGCCCTTAATGCAAGTTTTGGGTAGAAAAGAGTGAAGGATGTAATCATATGACTTGTAGATGTAAATTTGAATTCTGTTATGTTTGTGGAGGAGTTTATGAGAAATGTGAATGTGTGATATAAGCGCATGCTAATTGGCCTAGAACTTTGAGAAGAAATCGAAGATGAAGGAACATTATATATGAATAATATTATTATAATTATATATATATTAATAATTAAATTAAAAATAAATAAATTTAGAATTCCATCATTATATAATTATTAAAATATTAAAAAAAAGAGAAGATGGCAGAAGAATAATAACCATTCTCATTTACTCCAGAAGGTGGAAGTGCTAGTAATTCAACAAAGGATTATACAGGCAAAGGAATAGCTACGTAATAATGTTATGTAATGAAACAGTTATCCTAATGGCGATATATATGAAGGTTAATATGTTAATGGAGTTAGAGAAGGAAAGGGCAAATATACTTATAATCCATCAGGTGATAGATATGAAGGAGAATTCTAATAGAATTTGAAACATGGGATTGGAAGATTAATATATAATAATAATAAAGGAGAATATTATGGATAATGGGAGCAAGGATTAAGACATGGAGAAGGATTATACACTTATGCTAATAAAGATGTCTATTCAGGATAATGGTCTTAAGGAAAAAAAAATGGATAAGGTACTTATGTATTTAATGACACTGCCATGAGAGTATTTATTATTTATATCCAATAGTTTAAAGGTACTTGGAATAATAATGAAATTGTTGATGGAGAATGGATCTATCCTAATGGAACTGTTTATAAAGGACCATTTTAACATAATAAACCTAATGGTGTTGGCAAATTTGAATTTCCTAATAAAAATTAAGTTGAAGGCTATTACACTTAGACTATTGTACCTAATTCTAATCCTGATGACACTACATTAAATATATAATTGGAATGGGTTACAACAAAACATTATTGATTTATAAATAATCAAATATTATTTTATTATTATTATCTAAGTTTTCCTTTCTTTTTTAAACTTGGTATTAAATCAATCCTTTATTTATTATTATTATTATTATTATTATTATTAATATTATTATTATTATTAAGTATTTATTTTTTTTGATTCTATTAATTTTATTCTTATTTTTTATTTATTTCATAACTTTTGTTTTCTTTTTCTTATTCATATTTATCATAATGATCATTTAATTTTAATTTCATTTCTTCTAAATCTTAATTCTTCTTAAAAGAAGGGCTTTCTGTTGTTCTTAAAGTCTTCTTTTATTCCTTATTGAAAGTTCCAAATTCAAAATTATATTATTATTTATCTGGAGTATTCTTTAGTTAATCTATTTTAATCTAACTAAATCTTCTTAAGATATCAATCATCATCTTAATTAATTACTATATTAGTAATTAGAAATTCTAATGAACAATATCTATTTCAATTGTCTTAATGGTTCCACAATAATTTTAAAATAAGCCACTCAATTTTTCATGTCCATTACAAACTTCAAATAATTCTTTATAGTTTTAAAGCATTTAATCCTAGCTTTATTCTATAAAATTTATACTTATTTCTATAATTAAATCCTCTTGATAATGCTGATAGATCTTCACTACTACTTGATGATGAACTTAATTTAATCTTCTTTCTACTGCTTTTATTCTTAACGATCATTTTATCATTATTAACATTTACTGATTAAACTCTATGTTGTATACTCTATATGTCTTATTATATCTATGTTAATTGTTATCTTATAGTATAATCCTCTAAATTCTTTCTCTTGTGGATGTGTTACCTATTAACATTATTAAAATCTTTTTTACATCTGCATTTAAAATAGTCCATTCTAAAATTCTAAATTCTACATCTTCCTAAATAAGTCCTTCTCATTGTTACATGATCTCCCAGTATCATTATCTTCTGTTATGAACTGTTTTATTACAGCTCCTTTTGCCTATTATTATTTGAATCTTTATTTACTCTAGATGTACTTAAGTTTCCTATCTCTGATCTTATTTGACCCTCTTCTTGCTTTAATTATGTATTTGAATACGAGACATCCTTCAATCTCAACTGATGAAACTTCATTTATATTAAATTTGAAAATAAAACAATAAATTTTAATGCCACCCAAGAAGGATAATAAAAAGGAAGTAATTAATACATCAATTTCACATTTAGTTAGTCTTATCTGAAGATGATGGTACTGGTGTCCTAAAAAATATTGTACAATTCAAAATACAATTTCAAGTGGTTACATAAAATATCTAAAACATTGTAATCATGTATGAATGGTTAAATGCAAATTCAACAGAAAGATATGATACTGGTTTAATCGATTAATGGAATATGGTTTCAAGTGAACCACAATAGAATCCTGATGATCCTCCTATTGTTACTTATTCTTTAGAAAGAGTTTTTGATTAAATAAGATTTATTGATTCATTGGCTGAAGTATTATCAAAAAAGAAATTATTCATGTATTTTGTAAATGCAGATGATATGAAAGTTTTGCAAGAATTTTAGTTTGATTATAGTTTAATGCTCAATACTCCAAGTGTATATAATAAATGTATATTTAGTTCGAATTTGGTTATTCTAAAATGAGAATAATGGAAATATTGGATTTTAAATTCAATATTCAGAGTGATAAACCATTATTACATGAATAATTAAGAGCCAAACTTAATCCTTTTTAAGTGGAAATAGTATCATGTGAAAACATTCCAATTTAAGCATAAAAATCATATGAATTATGTTATGTTTAATATGAATTTTATGATGGAACCTTAATAAAAACTGATATGTAAGTATAAATGTAAAATATGTACTTTAATTCTAAACATATATTTTTATTGGGTACAATGGATGTTATAAAATATTTTGAAACAAAGCCGTTAAAGTTTGAATTACATGACAAAGATGAGATAGTGAGAAATGATGTAAAAGAAGAATTATAATTATTTGATATTGAGAAATGGTTATAAATAGAAGAGGAGAAAAATAGACCACCTGAACCTGATTTTACATTAGATCCAAAAACAGGTAAGAAAATACCAAAAAAGGAATAAAAAAAAGAAGAGAAAAAAGAAGTTAAAAAAGAAGTTAAGAAAGATGCTAAAAAAGATAATAAAAAAAAAGAAGTGAAATTGGGAGAACCAATATTAGAAGAATAACCTAAAAAATAATATAATAGAAATAATCATGGAATAGCAATTATGAATTTAAGTGCATTTATTCATTCAAATGTTAAAGAAGTAGATTTATTAGTTGGAATTGTTCCAAGAAGAGTATTTGAAGATACAGAATCAAATAATTTAGATTTGAATACAACAGCAAGAAAGAATATTCCTAAAGTATTTACAGCTACAAACTATTTGGATTAATAGGCTAATATGTATGTTAAATTTGAAATGTCAAACGCATTAATTAAAAAATGATATAATAAATATTATTATTAATAATTAATTATCACTTAAAAATATCGGAACATTCCGAATCTGACTAAGATATTTACTATCTTTATTAATAGAATTGCTTTTATAAAGTTTCTTCTTCTGACAAATGGGATTTAAACATTGATAATTGTGATTATAATCTAAATTGATTAAAATAATATTTACGTTTAAATTTCCTCCATCTTTGTCAATAGAATTTGTTCAAGTCCTTTTACGTATTCATCCACATCTGATCCAGGTTTATCTATATTATGCAATAACATCATTTCCTAAATATTTAAATTAAAATTTACTTATTTAACCAATTCTACCATTTAATCTATATGTGATCTATGGGTTGAAATTAGGTTTTCTTCCTCCTCCAAAATTACACTAATTAATTATTCATGTTTTTGGCCTATTTTCATTAAATCATCTTCCATAGACTAATTAATTTCTTAGGAATTATAAATTATATATATTTACTTGTTTTTCTTTCAATTTATCCTGGGAATAGATTTTCATTCATATAAGGTCGTGGTTCTTAAAGTTATGGTGTTGGTTTATTGTAAGATTATTTTTTAGAATCATTAATCTTAAATTATGGTTATTATTATTATTATAAAGGAATAACAGGTTGAGGTTATGGAGGAGGAGGCTAAACATAATTTTAAAATGTATAAGTAGGTTATTAAGGTTATTATTATGATATCATCATTCCAGGTACTTAATTTTATAAATTTAAAAATTAAGGTTATTGAAATAGATTCTAATTTTAATAATTTTATAAAGGATTATTTTTAAATGGATTGAATTATGGTTATTATTATTATTATTATTACTATTATGTTTATGGATTTTAAGGTTGTTTTTACATTTTAATTGGTTATTATTATCTTGGTAACATCAACTCTCTTGCTAATTTATCTAATGAAGTAACTTAATCTTTTAATTCTTTATCATTAGGTTTTTTAAGTTCTTTAACTCTATCAGCATATCTTAAAGTATTTAGAGTATGTTCAGAAGATGAATTAGATGGTGAAAAGTTACCTATCATAACAGTTTTACAATTTCCAATAAAAGAATCTTTTAATACTAATGTCAATTTAGATCCTCTAAATGGAGTATGATTTTTATTTAAATCTAAAGCTCTTATACATTCCTTTAATGCTAATAATGATTTATTAATTTCAGCTCCATCAAATCTTGTTTATTTATTTGTATCACTTACATCTGCTCCTCTTTCACTACCTGCTAAATCAATAAATGATAATTTTCCATGAGATCTAGATCCATCTTTCAATGTAATCTGTAAAATAGCATGAGATCTAGATGAATCACTATTTGATGAGTTAGATGCTGTAATTCTTGATGCACTTCCTTGTTCTATTACTTTCATGAGTTATTCTACAGATTATACTTTTCTTTCTTGTAGACCTACGATATTCACATTTCCTTTTGCATCTTCTCTTGCTTAAAGTAATGATCTTTCATTTAAAAGATCAAATAATTTCCCACAATAAATTTCATAAAACGAGATTGCTATTTGAAGATGGCCATAACATTCATTATTAAGTAAACAAAAAATGTCATATGCTGCCAATAAATATAATCCAGGCACTCTTTCTTGATAATCACCCAACATAGTATATGTTTTGCCAGATCCTGTTTATCCATAAGCAAAACATGTTACTTTGGCCTTATTAAATGCTGCTTCAACTATGGGACGCACAATTTGCAAATATAATTGTTCATTAGTGGTATTTTCATCGAAGGCTGCATCAAAATTAAATTAATGCTCTTCAATGTATTTAGTTAGATCAACTTTGGTTCTAAAATGGTTAATGAATATTTAATGAATACCTTTATTCTTTTACAATCACTTAACTCTATTAATTTGAGACATCAACAATATCAATATCACCTTTATTGATTTCTTTCTTATTCAATGGCCTTTTACGAACTGCCACAATGATTTTAGGTTCACCTTGTTCAATTAACATTTTAAATTTTACTTTTTTTTTGAATTTAATTTGTTATTTTTAGTTCGTTATCACTACAACATTAATATATATGTAATCTAATCCTAAAATTACTTCTAATAATCCCTTTTATACAGGTACTTATCCATAAACCATTCTTATAAAGGATAGATAACAATCTACTAAGATTAGATACGACAGGTAATCACAAGCAATCATTAGAGGTAAAGGCAAACATGCAGTCACTTTTAAACCTGATATTCATAAAATCTATACAGTTGAAAATTGGAAAATATTTAACATTGACAACGATAACCAACCCAATTAAAACAAATTTTGCTTTATACTTTGACTATAATTTATTAATATATATATATAGTAATATTATTCATCTTAACTTTGATTTTAATTTAGCTTGATAATCTAAATTCTCTTTCTATACTTTTTCTAATAATTATGATTTCTCTAAAACCTTCATTCTTAATCGATCTACTTCTCTCTCTTAAAGTTCAAATTTACTAGTTAATTCGTTCATTGTTATATTTTTTATTTTAGCTTCCTCAGCATATTTTTGTAATTTTTTATGCTGACCAGCCAAACTTTGATAATTGTCTGTTTATTTAGATAAATCATTTATCAAACTCTCATTCTACTATTTTAATATATTTATTTCTCCTTCTTTTACTTATAATGATTCTAACAATTCTTCCTAATTTTGATTCTTTCCATTCATACTCATTAATTCTTTCAATTAAACTTATAATCTATATATCTAATCATCCCTCTATTTTATTACATTGTTCAATCTACTACATTCTTCTCCCAACAAATTAGTTTTGCATTCTAATTCTCGAAAATTCTTTCCAAAATTTTACTATTATTCTTGATGCTAATTTTCTAATTTTTAATTCACTAATTTTAATGATTAATTCTATTCCTTATATCCTACTAATTCTTATTCCAAAAATTCTATCAACATCTATTTTGATTTATGTATATCATTCACTTCTAATTGATGATTCTTTTCTTCATTCTCAAAATTTGTCTCCAATCTTTTTATTAAACTTTGTTCTCTTATCTACTACTATTATAACAAACAAATTTATTCTTATGACTTACCATACATACCAGTCAATTCATTAATTTTAGATTATAATTATTCCTTATTCTAACAATAATTCTGTTACAAATGTTCAAAATCATTTTCTACTAATTTTATTTTATTTGTAAGTATAGTTTCATTTTATTTCTTTTAATCTGCTCTTTCTTTTACTTTATCTAATTCATTACTTAATCCTTAATTTTATTCTCTTTAACAACCTAATTTACTTTTCAATTCATTAACATGTTATTCCTATGAGGTTATTATTGCTTGCTATTTCAGTAATGTAAACTCTTAATCTTTTGACTAACAATCAAATTATTAAATTGCTTATGATAGCTTCTCCTCTAAAACATTATTACTCTTCTTTAAATTTATTAATTGCCTTTCCTAATTTATTAAATTAATTAATTTACCATCACTTAAACTAAATTTTGATTCTTATTATCAGAACTTGATAATGATGTTAAATTTTATTAAAGACGAGTAATTTCTTATTTTGCTTAAAGTTATTCTTATTTAATAGCTTATCTTTGTTTTGATTCTTACTATTCCATCTAAAATTTCATTGTTGCAACATCTTATTTCCAATTCAAATCCATAGATCTGATAGTTTCATTATGGGTTTTTTCTTGCAATTCGTATTTTTATTTATGATAATCTACTTAATTCTAATTATAAATAAAAATATATTATACTTTAAGATCTTTATTTTCAATTGCTATTTTTGGATCTTATTCAATAATAAATTAAGGTTCCTAGGCCTTTACCTTTAATTATTAATTTTCATATTATAATCTATCTATTTCTTTAATAAAGGTTTCTAAATCTTAAATTTAATTGTTGGTTTTATTATTATTATTTATATTAGTAGTCTAAGATGATGTTTTATTTTATTAATATAATAATTATTATTATTATTATTATTATTATTATTATTATTATTATTATTATTATTACTATTACTATTATGACTATTACTATAATAATAATTATTATTATTACTATTACTATAATTATTATTATTATTACTATTATAATTACTATTATAATAACTATTATTATTATTATTACTATTACTATTGTTATTATTATATTGAGGATTATGATTATGATTATGATTATAGATTTAGTGTATTAGATTTAATAAATGAAAATGATTTAAGATCTTATTTATAATCTAATTTATTTTCTCTTTTATCAATAGAGTTATGTGATGATAAGGGTTATCTGGGTGCTGTATTCATATGATTAATAATTAACGGATAAAAATAATTATAAATTTTAATGTGAAATAATCATTATAAAGTTAATTAGGGCTCATTCATTTCCTTTTAACTAGAAAATAGTAAAAAAATAGAATTACGTCCATTTATTTCCACAAATAGGATTGTTTTTATTGGCACAAATATACTGAATAATGATTTCCTTTTCATTCTTATCAGTTTTAAGAAAATAGATAGCTTCATCATAATTACATCTAAATAGGATGTAATTAATTACTTATTACAAATAACTCTTTTTCTAGGCATGGATGGATCAAGTATAAGTGTATTATCTGTAATATCAATGGCTTTGGCTGCCTAATAATCTTTTTTAAGCAAGAGAGCTTCTTTATTATATGACTTATCAATTTTGACTTCGATAATACCATTATCTCCACATTCCTAATTTCTACATTTAAATTGCAATATTTCAGTGTTATCTCCATCATGATATGGTTTAAGAAGATTCTTACATTTGGGACAGAATCGCCAGCCATTATAATTTTTGACTTCCATAATTTTAGTTAAAATAATTAATGGATTTATTATAAGACCCAAAAGGGGATAGATAAGTAAATACAATTCCAACACCTCCACATAGACCTTTAAGTGAAGAGTTGCTATTCATAAATGAAAAACCTAATTGGAAATTATTAAAAGATCACCTTTTTAAAGAGGGAAGAATAACTAAAAACTAGATTATGAAAATTGTAGAAATGTGCAATTATTATTTAAAAAATGAAGGTAATGTAATTTATGTGGATGATCCTCTTACTGTTGTAGGAGATATTCATGGACAATATTATGATTTAATCAAAGTCTTAGAAATGGGAGGTGATCCAGAACAAGGCAAATATGTATGAATATTTGAATATTTATATGTTTTTTTAGGTGATTATGTAGACAGAGGGTCCTTTTCAATAGAAGTAGTTGTGTTATTATATGCAATGAAGATCTATTATCCTACCAGAGTATTTCTTCTTAGAGGAAATCATGAATGTAAATAACTAACCAGCTACTTCAATTTTAGAGATGAATGTCTCTATAAATATGATCAAGAAGTCTATGAAGCTATCATGTCATCTTTTGATAATATGCCTTTAGTGGCATTGATAAATAACAAATTCTTATGTTTACATGGTGGCATATCTCCTGATTTAAAATCAGTATAAATAGAATCATAATAATTAAGTTAGCTGATGTTGAAAGAATAGATAGATTTAGAGAACCACCAAAGGCAGGACTTTTTTGTGATATTTTATGGGCTGATCCAGTTGAAAATGATGAACTTTATGATGAAATTCATTATAGAGGCAACGATACAAGAGGTTGCAGTTGGTTTTTTGGTGAAAAAGCTGTCTAACCATTACTAGATAACAATAAGTTCATTTGTTTAATAAGAGCTCATGAAGCTTAATTAGAAGGATATAGATTATATAAATACAATGAAAAAATAAAAGAGTTTCCTTAAGTATTAACTATATTTAGTGCTCCTAATTATTGCGATGTTTATAATAATAAAGCAGCAATCTTAAAATTCGAAAATTGCACTCTTAATATCTCTCAATTTGGTTATTCTTCACATCCTTATTTACTTCCTCATTTTTTAGATATATTTTCATGGTCCATACCATTTGTAACAGAAAAAGTAACTGAGATGCTTAATTATGTATTATAACCAAGGCCTGGTGAGAAAATAGACGATTCAGAGGATGATTAAGTTATCATAAATTAGCAACCTATAGGATAATAGTTAGGTAATAGTCGTCCCTTAGGAAAATTTTAACAAATAACTAAGAAATAAATAGATATTACAAAATCAAAAATATCTTTTGTTTCTAAAATGATGAAAATGTAAACTGTACTTAGGTAGGAAAGAGAAAATATCATAAAACTTAAAGGATTATGTCCTGATAAACGTATTCCAAGAGGAGTTTTACTGTAAGGAGCTGAAGGAATTAAAGACGCACTTGAACATTTTAATACAACTAGAGCTGCAGATAGAATTAATGAGAAATGGCCAGAAACTAAATGATTATCTACATTATATTTAATAATGAATGAAAAAACCATTTACAAATATAAAATCTTAACTACAAAACTTCCTGGAGTAGATTCAAATGCTAAAGTATACAAAGGAATTAATACCCTTAAATATTAATTTTATTAATTTAAAATTTAAATTTATTATATACTACAAATAATAAAAAACTTGCAATAAAAATGCTTTCAAAATAGAATATTCTTAATAACTAATATCTGATGGAAGGTTTTTGAAGAGAATTATCAATGATGCAAAAATTAAAAGGAAATTCTCTGGTTCGTTTCTTAGCCACTTTTGAATAATTAAATAATTATTAATAATTTAAGAATTTTTGTGAAGATGGAGATCTTAGAACTTATCTTAAAATATTAAAATAATTATCTGAAGTTGAAGCTGTTCATTTATTAATAGGCATCTTAAATGGTTTTATTGAATTATTCTAATAAGGAATTATTCATAAAGATTTGAAACCCACTAATATTCTTGTTTACAAAAAAACTTTTAAATTAATTAGAAGGTAATTTTAATTATAATTAGATTTCATATTTGCCAAGTGTATTTTTAATTTCTAAACATATTGGAACTCCACTATATGACTTCATAAATCTTAATGAGAGAAAGATATATATTTAATTTCATTTCAATAAACTAAACTAGTAAATGCGATAAATGGTCACTTGGATGCATTTTCTATGAATGCCTACATAGGAGAACTCTTTGGACCAAAAATTCTGTGTAGTATACTCAAATCTTTATTATTATATAATTTTTTTAATTATGTTATTTATTCCATATACTCTAATTACTTAATACAATTTTTAAAATAAACAATTTAATTTCCTTCTTAAATATTTATGGAAGCTAAAAACTTTATATTAAAATGGCTTGCAATTGAAGAAGAGAAATTATAGAATGGAATGATCTGTGTAGACATTTACTAGTAAATAGAAGTTTAAAGATATTTTAGGTGATATAATCAATAAGGAGGCATAAGTTCAATTCATTATTAATAAAATAAGATAAATTATAGATATTAAATAAATTGATTTGGTGAAAATATTTAAGAAACTCTAAATTTAAAAGTATTAATTCTTTTTTATATTTCTATGGAAACTATTATAATTTTTTGAAATGAGAATTTCATAGTTGAAATAATAATTAAATAATAAAAATGAAATATTAGAATTTGATATCATGAATTTCTTCTCCACTGCGTCGCTGTTCGCTAAGAATAGAGGTCTTAATTTTTTGATATCATTTGATTAAAAGTCATTTTCTCAATTGATTACTTAAACTTTTAGCATTATTCAAGATCTGGTTAAATTATTTATTTTGCAGCCTCAATTACAGGATTTAATACAAAATTATTATTACATATTGAATTAACGTTTCTGGTTGGATCAATAAATCTACTTCTTCTAAAGTTTTGAAAACTTTATAAATTCTTTTTCATTTCTTAATTTTCTTCTTTTAACTTTACATTTTAAATTTTTAAGTTATGTATAACTACTTGTAAACTCTCTATGTTACTTTAATAATCTTTTATTATTTTATCCTAATGAATTTCAAAATCAATCATTTCTTAATTTTATTTTTATAAATCCTATTAGGATTGATTTTTTTCAATAATTTTTGGTTATAAAATTGACGATTACACATTGTCACATTTGTCTACTGATGATTCTTTTTACTTGGTTTAATATTCTTACATTAATTTATTAGCCTTTATGATCATTTGATCTTTGATCTTTCTATTTTATTTGGCCTCCTCATCTTAATTTTAAATTCTTAAACTGTTTTCTCTCTCAAATGTTCTATGTTTTATTTCATATTGGAAGGTTTAAGATATTTTTTTTTGATCTTCTTTTTAAAATGAATCACATATCTCTGATTACTTATCGTATTCTGTAAATTACTTCTCTTTAAAGAAATTGTTTAATTAAGTAAATTAATCAGGGTATGTTTTCATAGGTTTTAAAATACTTTCCAAATTTTGAGTTACTGTTTAGAAAGTCTAACATAATTCTTCTCTTTAGTTCCAATCCTATTAGAATTATGAATATTTTAAAAAAATTATATCCTCAAGTTTGTTCTTTTTCTAGGTCAAATTTTTGAATTCAAATTACCCATTTTTGGATTTAAAATTCTAATAACTATAATTGAGTTGTTCTAAATCAGTTTCTAAGATTTCCAAATAATATAAACTATTTTTAGGATGTTTTAATTAATGTAAGTCAATTTGAAATGTTACTTCTTTAATCTAAAAATCACTATCTTAAATTTCAAGAATAAATTTGATTTATTCGCTTTTGGAATCTAAATGGATTAATTATTATTCATTAAAATTGATTATTCTTTATTTTGACCCATATTAATAATAAAGTATTTAATTTAATTATATGTGTTCTTTTTAAGTTTTGCAATTCACAACTAAATTAAGACAATCAAACTTATCCACTAAATTTGTCTATTATGAAAGTTTTCTATGCACTTTTTCTTGAATATTTTGTGAATTTTGATACCAATATTCTATAATTTTTTGATTTTTCACCTCAATTTAGAAATGTGCAATATCATCTTATAAATTATTATTTTTGATTATTTTAGTCTCTGTTTCATTTAAATATTTCCAAAAGAGTACTGAATTTAAAAGTTCTTAAGCATTATCCACCTTCAATTGAAAATTATAGATACCCTTTTTATTGCTCATAAAAATAATTAAAATCTTGAAAAATAATAATACTCCTTAAATTACATAATTTAAATATTTCTATTAATTTATATAGAAGAGAAAGATATATATAAAAATATTTAAGTAAATAACAAAATATTTTTTATAGATAAAAATTGAATAAATTGATTCTTATCACATAATTAAATAATATTTTAATATTCATTAGGCTTATTTTTTTGCTTCTTTTGCTATTTTTTTTTATTCTTCTTTAGTTTTCAATAATTTAAAAGATTCTTGATTAAGTTTTGCTTTTGCCATCATTTATTCTTCAATATTTTTATTAATGGTTTTGGTGATTTTAGTTTTTTCTTCTGTAACCATTTTGTTATATAAAGTTTAAGGTTTGTTCTTTTTGATTTTATGTTCTATTTAAGATGAAATAAATACTAGGTTAATCTGTTTTGTTTGATTTATTAGTTTTTTTATTTCCTGATTTTTTGAGTAATTTTTAAGCCATAATAAAATTCGTTTTTAATTAATAAATAAATGAAAATTTTAGTGCTTTGTTTAATAGCATTGGTAATAGCAGATAAATTTGATCAATTTAGAGCATTTGATGAAGATGAATTTGGTAGAACATTGATTGATACATTATAAATGTAAATGAGTACAGGTGAACCAATAGCTCGTTTTATAGAAATAATGAGAAATCTTGAAACATCAATAGAAAATGAATAAAAGGAAGATGATAAAGCTAATAATGAATATTAAAATTAATGCACAGAAGATATTAAAGTTTTATAATAAGAAAGTGCTAATTTAGAAAGAAGAACAGTTGAAATATAATCAATTTTAGATGAATTAGAACCATTAAGATCATATAAATAAGGTTAAGCAGATGCTAAGAATGCATGGAAAGTAGAAACAGAAAAAAAATTAGCTGATTTAGTAAAGAAGAGAGAAACAGAAAAAGCTGAATTTGATAAAAAAGTAGAAGAACATGATTATGCAACATTTGTTATTGAAACAGTTAGAAGAATGTTTTCAGATAAAAGTTAAAGTTTCTTATAATTAAATAATGAATCATAATGGTAAAAAGTTAGAGATTATTTTATAAATGCATCTGAATAAGCAAGTATTTATATAAATATTAATAAACTTAGAGAAATTTGAAATTAAAAAGAGTTATTCTAAAATATTTAATGTTTTAGCTGAAATAGCAAGTTCAGCATAATCTGAAGATTTCTAAAATTCACCTACAGTTAATAAAATAGTAAATTTATGTGATCTTATGTTAAAATAAATAGACGATAGTAAAGCATTAGAAACAAAGGCTGAATAAAAGAGATTAAATATGTTTATATTAGAAAAAGGTAATTTTGATAAAGATTTAACTAATTTAAATAATGCTCTTGCTTAATTAACAGCTGCTATTTTAGGTTTAGATAACAGAATCTAAGATTAAAAAAGAGATTTGACTGATTATAATGCTAGATTAGCTGCTAAAAATAAATAAAGTGAAGATAGAGGAGGTGAATGTAGAGAAAAAGCTTATAATTATTAATTAATTAGAGAAAAAAGGTAATATATTTGTTCATTTATTATTTTAGAGAATAAAAAAGATAATTAGTCTCATAAATTATTGGTGCTTTCTCTGCTAATTAAAGAGATTTTGCAGAATATGTTAAATTAAGAGGATAAGCTGGAGATTTTAGAGGCAAAAACTTCTAAATTCTTGGTAATCCAACTGAAGATTGAATATCATTTATTTTTCAAATAAATAATAAATAATTATATATATAAATTTAATTTATTAAAAGTTCCAGAATTTCTAAAATCTCGATAAAGTAATAAATTCTGTTTTGATTATATGATTAATTTATGATTTAAAGATGAAAAATCATTATAATACTTTAGGACTCTAAAGAGATGCCGAATAATAACAAATTAAAGAGGCTTATCATAAACTAGCATTAGAATGGCATCCAGTATTTTTATATTATTTAAACTAAGTTAGGATAAGAATGTAAACAATAGGACGTAAGCTATTGTTTAATTTTAGCAGATTAGTGAAGCTTATAACACTTTATCCAAATAAGAATCAAAAAAAATATATGATTATAATCTAGATAGAAGAGAAATTATCAGAAATTAAAAAATAAGATTACAAGAGTAAGAAATGAAATTATACAATTAATTGTCTAAAGAATTTCATTTATCTGATACTTATCTAACAAAAGACGAACAAGATACTATAAACAAGTTTATTAATAGAATGGATAAGTCAAGTAAAAGGATTAAAAAAAAATAATGAATTTTATTATAATAAAGAAATATTGCTATATTATTTTTATAATTTATAATCATAAATATTATAATCATAAATTTTAATAATTTGTTTCATGATAAAATTTATTAAATTGTTTTGAAAATAAAGGTTATTAATGATGATCTACTAAGAATCCTTTATTTATAAATTTATCATATATTTTATAAATAAACTAAATTACATGACAAAAATCATAAAATATATTGATTTTGTTTATCTATAAAGAGATAATTTTAATATATTATGTCTGCTAAGATTTTTTTATTAATTTCAATACTCAACTAATGAAATCATCAAGAAAATTTTAATTTTATTTTAATGATTCCTAAATTTTATGAAATTAGAATCTCCTATTTAGAAAATATCAGAAGTCATTAAAAATTAGGAATGCAGATACAATGAAAAGTTGATAGACATTAGACTTAGTATTTTATAATTGAAATAGTAGTTTGATATAAAAATAATCTAAAAAAATTTAAGAACGTATTAAAGAAAGGATAGAAAACTAATAGTAACATAAAAATGATAATAAAATATTTTTAATGATATATATAATTTAATACATTTAAATATATCATTAATCAAGTGATTGTAATGAGTCGTAAAAGGGTTAATTTTATTTTTCATTAGTTCTTTTTTTAATCCAAGAATTTAGTAAATTATTAGATTTTAGAAATTCTAAATTGGTATTCTAAATAAAATAAAAAATAATTACGAATTATTATTGCTTTAACTACTCACTTTACATTAAATCAATAGGATTTTATTGTGGAGTTTACCACATATTTTATTATGGTAGAGGTTATGAAGGTTAAACACTTGGAGACATTTCTGGATAAGGACTACGAATAAGTAATGGAGACATTCCCATATATCCATTATTATTGTTATTGTACATATACATTGCCTATGCAGGTGTATAAACCATAGGAGTTTAATTTATTTATGGAAAAGGAGATATTAAGTTATAATTTGATGGATAATTTTTAAAATACTATCCCATTAACATTTAAACAGGAGTTTATTATATTTATTATGGAATTTCTTCTTAATATGGACGAAATCCTTAATATAGTACTTAATTTTATTGTTATTAAATTGGAGACATTTGAACTTGTTTTAATCTAAATTAATCATTCTTCAATTCTTCTATTTATTATAATTGTGGTTAGAAATAATAAGACAATGTATTTGGTGTTGATAAATCTCTCTTATTATTTTCATTTAATGAAAGTTATGGAATTTAATATTATTATTATTATGAAAGTATTTTTTATTATTAATCAAGTTAGAAGGATGATTATTCCAATAATTAATCTTCATTTTATTTTACTTATTCTTATTTTAATCTAACAATAGGTTGCTAATATTCTTATTTTTATTATTATTCTTCTTATTGTTATTATTTAACTTTAATATCTTTTTATTTAGATTTTTAATTGATTTGTACTTTTTACGATTACTAAACGACAGGATCAGGACCAATATTAAGAAAATCCTTAATTTATGAACTAATCTTTCTTTTTTTTGTTTATATTTCTTAATTTAGAATAGGAGGTGTTTCTTAAGGTTTTTCTTTAATTTTATCTCTAAGATTGAATTTCTATTTAGCTTATCTGGAATATTATGTTCTAATTTATGGTTCTTCTTTAATAGGTTCTTATTCTTCTTATTCTATATTTTATTTATTCAAATATTCTTTAATAGCTTATAATTCTTCAATATCATCATCTTCTTCATCTTTATATATTTTCTAAATTAAACTTTTGAATCTAATAAAAATAATTATATTGAGTAGTACCTATTTTTAACTTAATTTTCAGTTCTACCATCTAATAAAGTAGATATAAGTGACCATCTCTTACCATTTTTAACAACTGTATTAAGTAATTAAAGATCTTCTTACTGACTCCAATTAGTTCTATTTTGATAAAAATAAATAATATTACTTTTTAAGTTTAGGATTTAAATAATTCATCCATCTTTCTCTAACTTATTTAGGTGTTCTAATAAATTGTCCATTATTTTGATTATACAATTCTAATGCAATATGTGTCCATATATGTTTTTCATCTTGTTCACTATATATAAATATTAAATAAACTCACTGCATAAGTGATTTAATAATTTCATCTTCTTCTGGATCCCAATTAATACTCTTAGAAACAGGATTGATTAATGTAATCCATCTTTATTTGAGTGTAATTTCATCAATTTAAAGAATTGAAGCCAATTATATCCATTCCTCTTAATTTGGGTTAATGGTCTTTTTGTTTTTGAGTTAAAAGAATTTACCCAATATCCATATAAACATCATCTTACATTATTTGTCCCATTTACGTTTAATCCCTGCCTTCTCTTCAGACAATAATCTATATATATATATATATCATTTTAGTAACTTTTAAGCAATAGACTCGAAATGTTTACTATTTGGATTTATAAAATTCTCTTTTATTTTGAATTAGTTACGGAAAGGGAAAGGAAGTTCTGCATTTTTCAATGTACCCAACTCTTATAAAAAGTCATGAAACATTTAATTAATTAATGGTTAATTGGACTCAAAGATTTATTACAGGATTAATTGGAGCACCTATTGTCTATTATACAATTCAAAATTAATTAGCACTCTGTATACTTATTAATGGTATATAATAATATTATTATATAGTTGTTCTATATTTATTACATGCAGAATTTCAAAAATTGATAACTAATGTACTCAAACATAATTGTAGTGATTCTGATCGTTGGTATGTAGAAACTATGGCATCTTCTTGGGTATACTTATTTATTTATCTATTTATTAATAGTTCATTCGTATTCCAACACACTATTTTATTACTATGTCTATTATACAAAGTAATCCTTTATGTATCCATTTACATATGATTATATCCATATTCTTCTTACTTCTTGTTAGATTAATGAATTATCTTAAAATTAGCGATTTCTTAAAATAAAATGAAAAGTAATCATTCAATCACATATATATTAGAACTATTTCAGATAAGTTTCCTAGTCAGATGGTTGAAAAGAAAATATAAATGTTAACATTTTTTTAAATGTCTGCAGATATTATATGTAATTATACATATATATCATTATTTAGAATTCATATTATTTGTATATCCTCTTAATTTTGTATTAATTGTATTCTAATACAAATAAGCTTAAGCATTAAATCTAATTTGGTTGATATCTGCTTGGTAAACTGATAATGGAGCTTTATTTATTGGTTCTATGTTTGGCAAAACATTATTTTGTCCAAAAATCTCACCTAATAAAACCTGGGAAGGAGTAAGTGGAGGTATTTTCTTAAGTGTATTCACTTCACTTATACTTTCATAACTAAATTTCTTATCATTTATCACTTTAGATGATCTCCATACTAAACATTTCCTATTAATTTCATTGATTGTTTCTATAGCATCTATTTTTGGAGATTTGATTGAATCATTCATTAAAAGAGTAGCTGATGTCAAAGATTCTGGTTCACTCTTTCCTGGTCATGGTGGCATTCTTGATAGAGTAAATAAATTCTATCTATATTCAACTTTAGCTTGATTCCCTTTGTTTTAGTGCCCCATTCGTTTATCTATATATTCAAATCTTTATGTATGACGTTTTAGAATAGGTCTGATTATATCATATTTAATATTCATTTATTTCATTCTATCTATATCTATATACAATCTGTAATATTTCCAATTTTAAATGCTAGATTAATATTCTCAACAACAATCGAAAATTGAATCCTTTTTAAAAATCCATAATTATTGGTATTTCAAAACTCTCTTCTAAAAATTCTTAATACATATACTTTATTATTTGATGAACATAGAGATTAAGTTTATAAAGTGCAAATTGAAAGATAAGAATATCGAAAAGAATTAATGAAAAATCAAGGATAGATTCAATAGTCGCATCAGGCAGTCTGACATTTAAGAGAAGAGTAAGATTAAAATTATTCTAAATAATATAGATTACATAGTTCAATAATTGTTTTTAAATGAAATTTAAGAAAGTAGAGATAGTTATTTTAAATATAAAAATATATTTGAAATATTTCTAGGCGATAATTTGATTGATATGATGAAATGCATAAGTAGACATAATTACAAAAATAATTGAGTTAGATTATAAATTGAAAAGATAATATATATATAAATGTAAAAGAATTAAATTATATACTCTTAGGGGTAAGAGAAAAGGTCATTTTGTTAACGTTTGTGTTGTTGTTTTGAGTATTTGAAAAAGAATGCATAGTAGATGAATAAATATCATCCAGAAATAGATACTCCAAAATCATCATTTATTGTATGAGATGTAGATGTAATATAGGGTTAAAGAAAGATAATAGTATTAGATTTAGATGAGACATTGGTACATAGTTAATTCGAGCACTTTGATTGTCATGATTTATCATTTGATGTATGTTAAATATTAGAGTTTAGATTGTTGTATAATAGCAAAACTTCAAGGTTTATGTAATTATTCGTCCAGGAGTGAAGTAATTTATAGAGTAGCTGAATAATTTCTATGACATAATTTTTTGGACTGCTAGTTTAAAGGAATATGCTATACCAGTAATGGATTATATTGATCCAGATAGAAAAGCAGTAGAAAGATTATTTAGAGAGAGTTGTACACCTTTAAATAATGGTTTAACAAAGGATTTAACAAAGTTGGGAAGAGATCTTAAAGATGTAATAATAGTTGATGTATACATATATTAAATAATTAGAATTCAGTATTCTCATTTATTATGAACAATGAAAATGGTTTAAAGATTAAGGATTTTTTTTATGACAAATTAGATAACGAATTAGAAAATCTATTGCCTTTCTTAATTTGGATATAATAAGTATGGTGATGAACTACTAAATAAGTAATCTGATGTAAGACCAGTATCAATTAAATATGGAGAGTTTTAGAGAAGTAAGAAAATGGAGAAAAAGAAAAATGAATAAGAAAATGTATATGGAATATCTAGATCAGTAATAATTGAGAGGAAGAAGATGGATCATAGAAGTTTAGTAAAGACTTTAACAGATTAAGGTAATAAGATTAATAAGGATGATACAGATGAAAGTGAGAAGGAAACATTTGAAATTGGTAATTGAAACTGAAAGTTTTGGTTTATATTATTTGTTTTTATTTATTATAAAAAATGGAAGATATTTAGTTAACAACCATTGAGAGTGAAAATGGAAGAAAGTTAGTATGAGTATGAGTTTATGTAGGCTAAATACTCGATGAGATCAATGGCCTTACCAAAAATTTCAATAGCAAAATAACTGCCGTATTTAGGTGGATTAGAGGATTTGAGTATGCCAAAACGTTATAACAGACAATATTATAAGATCCAATAACCAACGAAAGAAAGAGATCTAATTAATGATGTTTTAATGAATTCAATATATTGGTTAGAAGGAAGTGTTTGGAAGTCTGACGTATAATAATGAAGAACCTTATGAAGATCGTAAACCAAAAGATTTGATTGGTGAAGAAGCATACAAATCGTATTACCATACATTTAAAAATATTAAGAGAATTTTAGAATAGAACTAATTTGAGAATATTTAAAGTATTTATATATACATGTATATTTATAGATTCTGTATAAACTAATCTAATATCAAGATCTGAAAGACTAAAGATTTTACCATGTAAAATGGGTTTGATTAAATTAAAGGGTGATCGTAATTCACTCTCTATTTAAAACTAAAAATTTGGAGATAAATATGTTGAGGTGTTATCAGAAGGTTTAAGAATACTTCCAGTTATTCAGGATTTCAATTTTAATCATAATCGAATTAAAGAATATGGAGCATCATAATTAATGCCATTAATAAGTAAATAAGCAAGAAGAATTGAATTTTAAACTAATTTAATTGGAGAAAAAGGATTAGATTCACTTTTAAAAACATTACCATTATAATAATGCAAGTATATTGTATAAATAATGACTAGAATTTAGATTTTAAATTTAGAAGATAATAATTTAGGAGATTAATTAATTATTCAATTATGTAAAGCAATGTGTAAGAATCTTTCAGTTGAAACTTTGAATATCTCTAAAAATAAAATAGGTAATAATGTACATTAAAGTTTGAAATAAATGATTGAATAAAATGATACATTATTAGAATTATATCTTCATTGGAATTCGATAAAAGGTTCTGGTGGAGTTGAAATATTCAAAGCTTTATAAACAAATAAGAATATAAAAGTTTTAGATTTTTCATACAATTTATTAGGATGTGGTAATGTAATAGGAGCAGCTTTAAAAGATTTCATAATTGAGAATAAAGCAATTTAACATTTGGATTTATCAGCAAATAGTTTCACATAATCAGATTGTACAATAATATCTGAAGCATTAAAATAGAATCATTCTATTTATGGATTTCATTTTAGAGGAAACTTCGGATATGTTGATACAAAAGGATTTTTAATAATTGATTCTAATATGAAAAACTTTAATTCAATTCATATAGAATAAAGAATTAAAGGAGTAATGCCACATCCAAAACCATATGATAATGTATCTAGATTTGAGAAAGTCTAAGATGTATGTTGGATATGCGATTGTTGGTAAATGGCTACATTTGAATGGATACCAAGTATATATATAAGAATTTATATTTATTAATAGATTAAAGTGGTGCATGTTCTGATGAACCAATATTTATACACTTTGATTATGAAGGTTATGAACCTATATTTTTAGGAAAGCCTGATGAAAAAGGATATTTTAGAACTCATAGAATGATTCCTACTGGTGATATTGAATATTTTTATACTGCAAATGCTATTTAAATAGCAAGTCAAAGTGTTCCTATAAAATAACATATTGAAAAATTCAGAACTAAAATTAACATAGCTGATTAGGTTGTCAATCTTTTCAACATTATTAGGTTGTTAATGTTTTAATTGATGAAACCAATTTAGAATCATATCCTAAATCTAAACCTGTAATAGAAGATTGGTATCCAAATTATGATGTTTTACCAAGAACCTAAGATCCAATATATATTCCTGCCAAAAGAAAAAAATAAAAAAGAATATGGACATATCCAATATCAATATGGGCTCCAAAATATAAATTTGATACTGAAGATTTATTACGTAAATGTTTTGAAAGAGATTGGTTATGTTGTAAAATCACAAAATTTATTAAAAAATAAGAAGAGTAAGATTAAGTTAAAGAACTTTTATGGTAAGCATATAAACCAATGAGAGAAACTTATAGATTTTATGCTAGTGTTAATCCAACAGGAGATGTATTTTCTATGTCTGTTAATCCAACATCTGATTTTGTTAATCAATGTTAATTAATTGATTAAAAATAATTAAAATTAGCTGATGTAGATCTTAAATTTATAGCAACTTGTAGTGCATCATCTATTGATTATAAAGGTAATTATAGAAATCCAGAAAGATCACTTGTTAGATATCAAATGATGGAATTCTTAGTCAGATTATCTGATGATAAATATGTTAGATTCAATCCATAAATTAATATTGTTCAAGCCACTAAAATGATTTTAGATTAATGTATGCCACATATGTCTTAATTTGATTCTCATAAATGGAGAGCAGAAAGATATTTTATTGAATAATGTGATGATGTATGTAAAAAATATAAATGGGTTGTTGATTATGTTTATATCAGAAATTCTTCTAAAAAAGTTAAACCTGGTTAACCACCTTTTATGTGTTTAGATGAACTTAAAGACATTTGTAATAGAGCTAATCTCTATGATGAAAATTTTGTAGAAAGAGATGTCAATTTAGCTTTCAATTTATCAACTCTTACATAAATTGATGAATTAGAAAGTGATAGATTATTTTAAATGTAATGGATTGAATTTATGGAAGCTTTATCAAGAATTGCTGAAAAGTATTCTCCTATTCCTATTGGAAAAAAAGAAGAAGTATAATATAATATATCATATATATTAGAAAGAATGGACTTATGAATTAAGATAATAATAACCTCTATATTACAAACTAGAAGCCTTCATGATACATATCATTAATACTTTAGTTGATGAAGAAACCAAAAAAAATTGGAAATAACCTACCGTCTCTATGTTTGATGAAGTTGAAGAAGATGAATATTATTGAAATATATAATCTTAGTTTTATCTGTATACTTATTCTTTTTATTATCTATCAAATTAATTAGAATACTTTAACCATTATAATAATAACCAAATTCAACTAATATTTCATATATTTCTAAACAAACTACAAGTGATTGATTCAAGATTTATTTTTAATCATGAACCTATAAAAATAATTATGGCAAAAGTATATTATCTTAAATTATTAGAAATTAATATATATGATACAAAAAGTCTTCATACATTTAATTTCTGACACAACGACATATTAATAGAATTATTAAAATTTTTATTATTTTAACGATGTAAGATTTTTAAATCAATCCAGCATAGGATACAGATTCTTAAATCATAAACTAAGAACTCACTAATGCTTTGATGAGAATCTCAAAGGTGATTAACAAAAAAATTAATAATTCAGATGTTCCATTAATATAAAGTTCAGAGGCATAAACTTAAGATGAGAATGATGTAATCCTTTCTTCTTATATTGTCAAAAAAACGATTTAATATATAGAAGCTCAAAAATAAAATAAACTAAAAATTAAAAAAATTGATTAGAAATAAATACATGGTTAGCGATTTGTATTATCAAAATTTGATGATAAAGTAATTTAGAATATGAATTAAGATTAAAAAGAAGAACTTAAAAAGTAAGTAGAAGAAAAACAATAAAAGTTATCAAAGAAATAGAGGTAATTAGATGTAATATATTTATTACTGAATACTAATTTTATAAAAGGTGAAGAAGATTGAATTAATTTAATATACAAATTGATAATGAATAATATCATATTTTATTTAAATATTCTCGAAATGTGATAATTATATAAGTATGATTTTTTCATAAATATTGAATTAATCAAAAAATTGTTATTTTTATTTGATAAGCATAAATTCTAATGATTATCTATTCCCAAGATTTTTTATTAACTAAATAATATTAAACTTTATTATGAGTGTGTTATGTTGATTAATAAATAGTTTTTGTATGGCAATTAACTTTTCGTATTTAGTTAACAAGAAATTTTTATTAATTTAGTATACATATATTTAATATGATTAACAGTATATAATTAACCAATATGATAATAATCAACCAGACTTTCATTTTAATTTTGATAAAAAGAGTATACTTTAATTTTAAAATAAGAATTTATATAAAGTATATTGTTATTGGAATTAAAGTTGTATTTGAAGTATAAGAATAAAATAAAAAGATTTTTGAAAAAGAATTATAATATTAATTATTAATAATAAAAAATAGAGTATTAATTAAATAATAAAAATTACATAATAAATTAGAATATAAAAAAATTGCCTGCTGTCGGATTCGAACCGACGCGGAGTAGGCTCCAGCAGATCTTAAGTCTGCCCCCTTAACCAGCTCGGGCAAACAGGCTGTGATGCTAATTTGTTTATTTTATGTATATATTAATTAAGAAATATCAATAAGTTATTTGCAATATTAATTTTATTTTTTCTGAAAAATGAACGAAGACTGGACAACTAAGAAAGTAGACAAATATGTTGTTGTTAATAAAACATTGGGATAAGGTGCCTATGGTACAGTGTATAGAGGCTTTCTATAAGAGGATGAAACAAAGCAAGTGGCTGTAAAAACAATAAAAATTGCTGTAATAACTTTAGGTTTATTCATTAGACCATCTCAGACACACCAAAAATGATAGAATTAATAAAGAGAGAAATTGCTATACTATAGAGGATTAATCATCCTAATATAGTGAGATTATTTGATGTAGCAAGAACAAATAATTACTTATATATGTTTCTTGAATATTGTGCTGATGGAGATCTTAAAGATTACATGGCTAAAAAAGAGGAAAAACGTTTAAGTGAAGTAATTTTTTATGATTATTCTTTAGTTAGAAGCAGTAATATTTATAAAACATATTGTGGAAGGATTTAAAAGGTTGTACAAATAAAAAATCATACATCGGGATATAAAACCTGCAAATATTCTTCTTCATTAAGGAGTAGCTAAAATAACAGACTTTGGTTTTGCTAGAGTGATGGATACTGAAATGAATGGTAATAGACATTTTTATTTTATTATTTTTTAGATCCTGCATATTTATCAAGATTAGGTTCACCACTCTATATGGCACCTTAAATTTTAGAGGGTTAACCATTTTCAGCTAAATGTGATGTTTGGTCTGTTGGAGTAATGTTTTATGAACTTTTATACGGTAGAACACCATGGGCAGCAGAAACTGCATTTTAATTATTAGAAAATATTAAAAAATAAGTATTTTTAATATTAAATTTAGCCATTAAAATTCTTTCCTAAACCTGTTAGATCATAAAAAGTTAAAGAATTAATAACATTAATGTTAAGAGTTTAAGAAAAAGATAGAATTTCTTGGGAAGGAGTATTTGAAGATCCAACAATTAAAATTGATGAAGAAATTATAAAAGAAAATATGAGAAATATATTAAGAGAAAAAGGTATTTCATTATTATGATATATACTTATATAGATGAAGTATCTAAATCAATAAGTTTGAATAAACTTTATATTGATTAAAATCTAGTTGTAGGATATTTAGCTAAGAATCCAATTAATACATTAGAAAATTCAAATTAATCTACTTTAGATGCATCATCTGAAGCTAGATCTTAATCAGCCAAATTTTCAAGTTAATTTGATCCTGAATCCAATGTTTATTAAATTTATTATTATTATAGGGTGAAATTATTATGAGTAATTACAAAAATGAAAAAAAAAGAAGAGATGCTATGTTAAAATATAACAATTACTTTTTGTTTGAAAGAAATATTGCATTTTTCTTTAATTTTGTTATTTAGAAAGTTATAAAATTATAAACTATCTAAATGCTACAATTAACTAATGATAATTATTTTAGATTGATTTATTTGATAGCTAAAAATTAGATGGTTCATTTAGAAAGAGTTAATTAATAATTAAATAGAAAAGATCATGATAAATTTGATAAAGAAACTTGGGGAAGATTTTTGGCATCTTAAGTATATATATATTAATATTTTATTTAGGAATATTAAAAATTAATATAACTTATATAAATGGATATGAAACATTCATCTGATTTCTTTTCTGAAATATCCAAGAAATGTAATCAAGTTCAATAAGAAGAATTATAAAATGGAAAAGCTTCAAGTTAAACCACAAGTTTAATTAAAAATTTCCTATCTATTCATAATAATAACTTTGAAGCTAATGACACTTTTCATATGTTATATAGAGATGTAATTGTTGAAAACTTAAAGATTATTAAAAATTTAAATAGCAAAGAAACTGAAGCTAGTTTGCTAATACTTTATTTGACGATATGTTAAAATCCATATGAAGAATTTAAAGATATCAATTATGATTTCAATACCTTCTATGAAGAAACAGAAAATTTAAATCTTTAAGAAATATAAGAAAAACTTCATAAGAAAGGAATAAAATGAATCAAAAGATATTATAAAAAATAAAACATTTATTTGTAAGGATTTATTATATCATTTGTGCATCTTTTCTTATTTTCTTGCTTTTTGTAATTAGGTAACCTTGTTCTTTGCTCTTATATAAGCTAAAGCATCTTAATCAACATCATCTTATTCTGAAGGATCATTAATTGAATATTCTTCTTCCTTTTAATTCACAAGTGGATTATTAATATCTTATAATGTTAATCCATATTTCTTTAGGAAATGTTCTTCAAACTTTTAAACCAATGTTGCTTTTGACTAATATATAAAATGAAAAATTCATACTTAAATGATGCTTTAATCTATTACAATAATCTCAGATTTTAATTATCTAATATTTTCTTAATTCTATTTCAATTATTTTTTTAATTCTTTTAATTCCTTCAAAGTATTATATTCATCCTCATCAATGATTCCTTAAGCAATTTCCTAAATTACTTATTTATTTCTACCTCTTAATTTTTATTCATTTGCTTCTATGCAATAAGCGACTTCTTTATTTCAATCTAACTTTTCAGCTAAATTGATACTTTAGATTAAGATGCTATATTATCTTTCTTTTCTTTTAATTGATTCTATAAAATAATAAATTAAAATTTTACAATATTTTCTAATATTTATTAATTAATTGAAGAACCTTCTTTATTTTTAAAATCAGCAAATGCTTATTATTTATCAACATTAACTATTCTCTTTTCAATAGTAGATTCCTTATTTGCTTCTGTAATCTAACTCTCCTTTCTTATTTCTTATTATGCCTTATCATCTACTTATTTAAATTCATCTTTTTAAATATTCACTAAATTTTCAATATTTGTTGTAGGCTTAGCATCTTTTCTTGCTTTACCTAAACCAAATCCATATTTATTTTCTTCCATTCCCACACTATCAACTGGTTTAACCTAATCGCTCTTTTTCTTTGATACATCAGGTTCCTTTTCTGTTCTTGGAATATAATTTTTATTTTCTAAATCTTTCACTAAATTTCTATATAAATTTCTAAACTAAAAAAACAATTCTTTAACTTGTCTCAAAGAATCTATATCAATATCTTCAAGTTCACCATTTAAAAATTATTAAGCAATCTATTATTATTTATATTATTGTTCAGGAGTATATGGTTCATATTATATTCTCCCTCTATTAGCCAATGTATCATGCATTGCTAATTCTTATCTTAAATCTTTTATTTCTTTCTCATATTTCTTTATTAAAACTTAAGGATCTAAATTAACTCTAATCGATGATTCATTAGTAACTTTCATCATTCTCTATGCAAATTTCAAAGTTGAAATAGTTTCTTCTAATTGATGTTTTTCTGGCCAAATATTTGCTATCATTACAGTTTTACTGTTCCCTCCTATTGAATCCTTTAGAAGATTTGTCAATTTACTCTGTCTATATGGTATATGATCTCTTTGTTTTTCAGATAATGCTACAACTACTTATTCTAAAAATGATAGTGATTTATTAATAAATTAGGCCTCTAATAATGTTCTTCCTTCTGATCCAGTTTTTTTAGTTCTTTCAGATCCAGCCAAATCAACAAGATTTAATTTACTAATAATAACTTTTTCAGCAGATTCAACTCTAGATCTAATTTCAAGATGAACAGTAAAAACACAATGAGATCTAGATGATGCTTTATTAAGTTTATGTTCACTAATGGTTCTATTAGTTTCACCTTCAAATAATTAAGCAATAGCATCTTCTTCAGTTTAACATCTTTTAATAGTCAATCCTTTGACTTATACATAACCATTATTGTCTTCTTAAATAGCTAAACCAGTGCTAAAATAATAGATTATTAGATTTACTTTTAATCTCCTCCTGCCAATAAATCATACATCATTTCATTATAAATTTCTAAATATGAAACTCCTACTGTAATTTATTATTCATATCTAGCTTCTATCTCTTGAAATAATAAACTGATGCATCTAGGCATCATTCCTCGATATTTATAATCAATTTAAGATCCCATCATAGTGAATGTTTTACCAGCACCTGTTTATCCATATGCCATTATAGTTCCAGAATATCCACCTAGAGCACTATGTATTAATTCTTTGCCACATATGTCAAAAACAACCTCTTGACTTGCATTTTATAGAACTTTATCAAAAGTGAATCCCCAATCTTCTTATTAATGATTAACAAATCCTTTCAAATATTAAATTAACATTATTACCTTGATCAGCAGACTTTGGTATATTAATAGCAATGTGTCCTGTATTTTCATTGATATTGATATTTTTAAAAGCAAATTCTACTGTTGGTCTTGTACGAACAATTACTTTAATAGGAGTTTTAACCATATTTATTATAAATTATATATTTTATAATATTCAAGGACTGTACTAATAATAATATTAATAATTATATCAAATAAGAGATTATATTAAATCATCATTATCATCATCCATCCATAATTAAGTTTATATTTTCCATATTTATAACATATTTTTATCAGCTTCAACACTTGCAATTAAATTTTTATGATTAACATTCCAAGATAAATCATTAATTTTAGATCTATGTCCTTCATGATAGAACTATAAATTTATAATAAATTAAATCTTACTACAATTTCAGGTGTACCTTCTTTATCAAGTTCTCCTTCATAATGTTTACCTGCCTTTAAATAATCCCATAATATTATTTTGCTATCAACTGATCCTGTGGCTAATAAATTCTTCTTATGAGGAGACCATTAAAGTGTATAAATAGCATCTTCATGATTTGAAAATGAATATATCTGTTTCTCTGGTTTTGTTATATCAAACATTTTAGCTTCTGCATCATTTGATCCTGTGGCAAAATATTTTGGATCCAATTAATTAAATTAAATACAATTCACTTCTTATGAATGTGCTTCCTATTTTATTTTCATTCCTTATTATGTTCGAATATCACAACTTATCAATTATTATTTAATCTATTTACATTGCAAATGTTCTATCATCTGAACAAGATATAAATAAATTTGGATCCTAAGGATGCCAACACACATCTTCAACTTCTTTTTAATGAAAACTATATGATTTTATTAATTAACCTGTTCCTACATCCCAATAATATATCTTTTTATCATAACTAGCTGATAATAATTAATTTTAATTTTTTGGATTCCAACATAAACCATAACCTTCTCTCTCTTATCCTTTTAATGCCATTACTTTTTAATGTCTACTTATATCATATATGCCTATCTTCATATATAAATTCATACTTATCTCACCAACACTTGTTTGTGCTGCTAATATAAATTTACTACCTGGCTTCTGTCTAATCTTATTAATATCATATTAAACTGGAATTTATTATTCTTATGTTATCTTCCCTACTGCCTATGTTTTCCCTTTTATTTTTATTGTTTTTCATTACATAAATTATTTAATACACTTGCATCAAATTCCTCATCTGTCTCTTTAGGAAATTAAATCATTAGAACATTTATAAACTCTTATTCTTATCCATCTGTTTATGTTGCTACAATTAATTTATGAACTTCATTATTATTTTGATCTCTAAATTTAGTTAAAAATAGAATAACATTTCAATCTCATTTAACCAAGTCACTGTTAAAGATGGCCAACTATTTTAGTGGCTTATACAAATCTCATACATTAATGGAACATTCTATTTCCAATTCTCATAATGTTCTCCTTAATTTCTCTCCTCCTAAATTTCATTATCTGCACTCATCTATTTAGTTTAAAATTAATTAAATTAAAAATAAATTATGTTATCATTAGTATAATTAATACATAATACAATTATATTCATGAGAATAATAAACAGAAAGTTATTTTACAAAAATTCACCAATCCCACCAACTTTTTCTTATTCTAACTACTCCTCTTCTCTCATTATTAAAATTAGTATCTTTTGAAAATCTCACCTTCTTTTAATTTCTATTTTTAAACACTGTATGAGTTGATTTTATTGAATTTTTACCTAAAGATATACTTCTTTATGAAAGAGATCTATTCTTTTTTAATATACTTTTCACACTTTTTTATGTTTTATGACTTCCACTTTAACTTCTTTCATCTTATGAACAATATTCACTAAACATCTTTTCAAATGCTTCTAATTATTTTATTTATTTTGAATAAACAGATTTTTATGTACCATAACTTGCATTAATACTTTCCAATTCCTCTCTTTATTAAATAACTTTCTTCATTGCAGACTTCTTCATTATCTCAGACTTAGTTAACACCTATTAATCCTTCTATGTAGGAGTTTTAGAAATTTATGATTTCTAAGAAACTGTATCTGCATCTGCTTTTTTAGGTGCAAATTATGATGTCTATCTAGGTAAATAAGGATTAGAAGTTTATTAGTTGTTATGTTATTCTGATTAAGATTATTTCATCGAATTTTAGAATGAAAATTAATTATCAAGTTCTTACTTATGATCATCTATTGATCTTTTCCCTTCCTCTTCTTTTAGTTTCAACTCTTATTCATATTAAATTTGTAATTTTCTAAGCTCCTCCTCTTCTTACAATTTACTTAACATATTTTTTATTCTTACATCTATTATATATTATATCTAATTTCAAGCTTAATATCGTTTTCAAAACGATTTTTTCTGTCTGTGTGTGTTTACATACTTGCTACTTATTTTTTTTTAATAAAGCATGGCTATTATTATGATAAATAAGAATTATTTTCTTCTGCAATTGAATCATCCCTGATTAATAATTATTAAGATTAATAAGGATCTGTTTTAAATTCTCTTTCAGATTCTTATCCTTTGTTTATTTTAGATTTGGTCATCATTGTACTTTCCCTTTCATTGTCTTCTTGTTTACAAATATTTTAGCAAGTACCCATTTTATATTTTTAATGAATTTGTAAATTTCAGTTTATTTTATTAACTCATCTTCCAAATTATCAGATGCATCATTTGTCAATTCTACATCTATTGGATAGATTTTTTGTTATTACTATTAAACCATAATTAAATTACTCTAAATTATTGATGATTGATATAAAAAACTAAAAAATTTTAGTATTCATCGAATAAGTACCAATTTATATACTAAAAATTAAATTATAATGTCTAAATCAAGAGTTGGTCCTAAATTACTGCTCTAACTTAATATAAGAATAGGACCAGATGATGATATAGTGCCTGATGAACCGTTTTGTTAAGTTTAAAATTAAACTGTGTTGATTAAAGAATAATAAAGGTATGATGCAAAAGGAAGGTAGATTAAAAAAGGCAAAAATTACTCAATAGAATTTGATAATTGTGTAACAGTTTGTGTATATGATCCAAATGATGAAGTCTTATAAATTAAAGAAACTCTTTCTTAACTCTCAAATCTTGATATAATAAAGGTTAGCTTTAGAAACTAACATTATATTAACAATAAACAATAATAAACTGACTAATAATTGAGGCCAATTTTGAAAAGAAAAAACTCTTCACATTTAAATGTATAGAAATGAGTATGTAAAATTTTAGTTTTACAATTTTGATGCTATTATTTATGTTTAATGTATACTAATTATTTTTCAAGAAGAAAATATTTAATCTAAAAATCATTAATTTTTATTTAGTAAGCTCTAGTAAATCCCAGTCTTCATCATGCAGATCGTTAGATACCTAATTTGATTATATTAAGTTAGAAATGAAAATTTAAAAGAAAAAATTAGATATCAATTTACGTCATATTAAACAAATGGTTAATTAATATAAATATCACTATTTAGTTAAAAGTTTTTATAGATTTGATGCTAATTACTATACTGTGAATTGATTATTCTTAAACCAATCATCTTATAAAGCTTCTTCAATTGTGTACCTTTCTTAAGGATCAGCACACAATAATCTTTATATATAGTTCTTAAATCCAAGCTCTATATTTTTAGATTCAAAAACTTTCCAAAATTTATCCCATTCTTTATTTTTAATATAATTCCAAAATTTATCTTATTTTTATGGATGAGTACTAAGAAATGGTCGATATCCCATAAACAATACAAAAAATAGTACTCCCAAAGAAAACATATCACATTTTTTGGGGTCATAATTATCATTTTAAATTAATTCAGGTGCTGTATAGCCTTCACTTCCACCTCTCAATTTTGCATTTGGTGAATTAGCTACAATTGCAAATCCAAAATCACAAATTTTTATTATAAAATCTCTTGATATTAATGCATTCTCTGGTTTAATGTCTCCATGCACTATATTCATAGAATGCAAGTATTTAATAGCACTCATAATTTAATTTACTATTGATTTAATCAATTTAATGTCTCTCTGAAGTTCAATTAATTTGATTAGATGACCATGTGGCATATATTCAATCAAAATGCAACTTCCATCCGTTGAATTTGCATAGAATTTAACGATGTGATCATGATTCAAATGATATAAGAGTCTGATTTCCTATTAAAAATTAAATTTGTGTTGTAAATCCTTAAAGCTTGTTAATTTTAATGCATATTCATTTCTATTTTATTTATTAATGACTTTGTAAACAATAGAATCAAACCCTCTTCCTATTATTTCTTTATTGTTAAATTCAAAGTTTTAGGAAAACATTTATAAATCAAAAGAAAATGGTTTTATTTGCATTTTATTTTTTATAATTTTATTATATGTAATTAAGCAGCCATTCTTTATTACATATTCTTTATTTTTTTTTCAACTTCTCAAAATAATGTTAATTACAATTAGGATGATAGTTTTACAATCAAATATTTAAACACGCCTATAAATTAATCTTTAAGACATTGCTAAATATTATTTAAGACATTGATGACCATATTTCATATTTGGAATCATAAAAATCTAAACTCTTAGAATTCAATTATAAGTAATCATTTTATGAACAAAATGAACCCAACCAAAAAGGATCTTTACATTATTCGATAATATATACTTAATGAAGATTTGGAATAGAATCATCTAAAATTACTAGGTGGGTATATAAATTATGGTTATTTTAAAGACAAATTTAATGATTAACAATTCATTTGTTTAAAATATTTAAAAGACTCTAAAATTTAGAAATAGGCTTTGAAATTCAAAGAAAATTTGAGAACATAACAGATAAAAAAATAAAGATTTCAAAAAAAAAAATATAATTAAATAGAAGAAAATTGAATTTAAAGAAAAATGTTTAGCAATTTAAAAGATGCTTAAAATAATTATAAAATCGATATGAATTGCTCAATTCATCAAATTATGCTTTTCATTAATAAGTTAAATGATTTTATATTGTAAAATAAAATACTGAATCTAATCTGAAGAGTTTTTGAATTTATGATAATGAAATTCTTAGATTTATAAATTAAATAAACATATTTTTATATTAAATCTAGTTTATTTATGTATATGCATATAAACGAAATGGATTTGATATTGCCATCTACAAAGACAGATGGAGCTTTATGGTTAGGTAATATAAAGGCTGCTTAAAATATTTTGAATCTAAGTAAAGAAAACATTCGTACCGTAATTACAGTAGCTAGTAATGCTAATGTAAGTTATCCAAAACATTAAAAAATTATCCAAAAGGTATATTGATCAATAATTTAAGGTTTTTAAAGTTCATGATAAAGAAAATGTAAGTATCTAAGAACTGATCGAAATGACAAATGAAGAAATAGAAGAAGCAATGAAGATTGGATCTGTTTTAGTACATTGCATGGCTGGTATTTCAAGGTCAGCTACTTGTGTAATTGCATATTTGATGTATCAAAATAAATGGGTATTTGAGAAAACACTTAAATTTGTAAAATCCAAAAGACCCTGTGTAAATCCAAATGAGGGATTTAAAAAATAACTGATTTCGTATTCAAATGAAATTTAAAAGAAATTATTACCTAAATAAACTAAATAAATTGAAAATCCTTTAGCAAAATTAAGAAGATAATTACATCAATCACCTGAAGATTTGATAAAAAATACTTAATTAGCCAAATCTCCTAAACATGAGATTAAAGTATTAACCAAAAATTCTACAGAAGAAGAGAAATAATAATATAGGTAATAATTAGCCTAAAAATTATTTGTAAGTACATTTTCTACAACTGATAGAAATCGAAAATAATTTAATACTATGCATATAAATAAATCTTCAAATATTAAAGGATGCATAAGTATGTACAAATTAGTGGAAGAATAAAAATTAGGTGGATTTTTATCAGATCGATTCAATTGATGGAAGTAATGATTTTATAATTTCAATTTCAAATAAATCAATTTGTATATATGATTAATAAATATATGTTTGAACTATTTTAGGATAGGAAACTAATTTCTATAAATAAATGACATTATTTTTTTTAATAAAAAAGTGATTTTTGTTTGTAAAATTCTTAAAATATTTTTGATTATATAGTAAAGATTTAGCATAGATAGAGAGTAATAGTTTGTATGTTAGATTTATTATTAACAGACATTTTAATGAAGTAATAATTCCGCTAATTAATTATTTTAACAGTTAATTCATGTCTTAAGAAGAGGTTGTTGCTTGTGATTAATGTAAATAAGTGCCAGACAATTATTTAAGTCTAAATTGTGGTCACTGTTTCTGCTTAATTTGTATGGCTCAAAGCTTTTTGAAAGTATTTTAATTTAAAATAAAAGGGTGGAAGAATCTTTAAATTAGAGGGAACAGATAACATTCATTATATATGTACTGTATGTGAAAAAGACACTCCTTTAGATGAAGGATCAGTATCAGTAGTTGAGAGTATCTGTCATCAATTGATTCAAACTAGTCTAGAAAAGGTTAGAGAAGATTAAAATAATAATAATAAAGAAGATAAACCTCTTGAATAGAGTCAAATAATTGCATAGCCTAAATGTGAAATTCATACTAAGGAAGATGCAACATTATTTTGTTTCACTTGTGAAAATAAATGCTTTTGCATAAAATGTCTTTTGAGACATGATAATAAAACTCATGAAATTTAGAATGTTAATAGCTGTTTAAAAAGATTGAAGAGTAAAATGAATGATGCTACTCATACAATAGGTGCATCTTTAGAATTGATGTAATTGCAATTAAAAAGAGTCTAAGATTAAGATTCAACTTTATAAGAGGAAATGGATTATCTTATGCAAAGAGTATAAGAATAGTTTCATTCCTTATATTAAGTGATTCAAAATAAAGAAAAAGAAATTCTAACTTAATTAGAAAATCTTAAAGAAATTCAAGAATAATAAACTGAAAAAATGCTCAATGATATTCAGATGAAAATTAACAGTCTTACTTAATTGAGAAGTGATTTTGAAAATATTGGTTTAAGTGAATCATTATAACCATCAGTTAGTATTCTTAACTATTATTCTGGATGCAAACAAATAATGTAAAAAGTTATTGGATAAATGAGTTTTAGTGACATTTTTAGCACTGTTAAATATTTTCCAGATAATGGTAATTCATTATTTTTTATTAAGATTAATTCTTTAGATACGACGAATTTGAATTGAAGATACAGAATTTGAAGGCTCAAATTGATAGATTCTTTACTCAATAAAGATCAGTATCTCAACATGAAAAGTAGAGCAGAATTACTCAAAAATCGGCCATCATTGATTAATTGTATCTTAGTTAGAGATGTCATACCTAAATGGATGAAAGCACTGATAGTTTTAAATCTCATTAAGTGTCCACCTATTCGAAAATCAATACTCCTATCAATAATTAAAGGAATTTATAGGCTAAGGTAGAGGAAATAAAATAATTATACTCAGATAGAGTGAAGACTTAATAAAAGTTACAGAAACAGTAGGAAAACAGTTTAAACAATATCCAAAGATCGTTTTCTGAATTAGCTAGTTTCAAAAAATAGACAGCTTTAAGTGCCTTAAGACTATAATAAGGATTGTTCGATTCAAGAGTAACAAAAAAATAATAATAATCTTAGTAATAATAGATTCAAGAATCACAACAAGTTTAAAAATGATGTAATTTTAAATTTTGTTAAATTTTTAATAAATATATATATTCAATTCAGCCATTAAGAAAGCAATACATCCTACATAGAAATTCTCTCATTTAAATCCACTCTTAACATAGATGAAACTAACTATCTTGCTGGATTACTAACAAATGAAGGATATTCTAATTTAGCTTAACATATTTTTTTGTATAAATCTTTTTCTGAATTACCACGAAATGGAAATACACCAGTTAAGATTTTAAAGAGAATAACACCACATGCCCAAACATCAACAGATTAATCATAGGCATTTTTTTTAACTAATTCTGGTGCCATATATTGAGGTGTTCCACAAGAACATGTTTATTTAGTATCTATTTTAATGGAGTATCCAAAATCTATAATTTTAACTTTTCTTGTGTTGTAATCAATTAATAAATTTTCGAATTTGAGATCTCTATGAGAAATATTAAGTTTATGCATATAAGCTACTGCATCTGCTATTTATCTAAACAATATTTTAGCTTCATCTTCATTTATTCTTTTAAATGGACGACCTTTCATAAATGTTTCAAGATTGATTGGAGAGGAATATTCCATTATTAAAAATATCTGCTTATCATTTTCATATGTATGATACAAATTGATAATATTTGGATGTTTAATTAAATTTAAGATTTCCACTTCTCTTTCTAAATTCTTAAGATGCATATTATTCATCTTCTTTCTATCATATATCTTTATGGCGACTTCAATATCCAATTCTCTATGTTTTGCCATTTTCACTTCTGCAGTTGCTCCAATTCCTAAAGTTTTAATGAAGCAATAACTATTTATTTCTTAATTTTCAATAGGTATTTCTATAAGTTAGGAATATTCTTTTCTAATAATAACATTTTCTGGATTTTCTCCATAAGATACTTATTGTTGATAATTAGACTTTAATATATTTCTAAGATTGTTTCCTAAATTCTTCTAAACAGGCATAGTCTTCTTCTTTTAGAGAGGTTAATAGTTTTCTTATTTGGGAGAACATTATCTTTTGGTTTATTGAGATTTTATAGGTGATTTATTAGTTTGCATTTTATTATGAAAAGAAACAGATCTTCTATGAGTATCTTCTCTATTCTTTAGATATTTCTTTTTGAGATCATAAAGTTTAGAATGTTAATTGGGTAAAAATGTTTATGAATTCAATGGTAAATGGCTCTTTTAATAATCTACAAGGCTAAGTTATTAATTTACTTAAGGATTAATACATATTGGTTTCAGTAGCTTAGTCATATTCTTAATTAAAGTATTCTTCTGGACTTGTTTAAAGTGTGATTTGCTTTTACTAATCGAAATGGATCATAGATTTAAACTATAAATAAATCAGTTAAAAATATATTTTATAATATTTTTTTAGAATAAACTTATAACATTTCCACTTACAAATGAAATACCCAAGATTCTATATATCATTATCAACTTAAATTCTCTCCTTTTTTAGATATTTATATTTGATTAAGTTTGAATCGTTTAAAAATAAATAAACAAAATTGTATAAATCAATTAGATAATCTTAGATAAGTTAGATAAGTTAATGAAGACAATTCTACAGAAAAGAGATATGATATAATTAATATAATAAGTTTTGTGAATTTATTTGTTATAAAGATTTATTTATTTAATTAAAAATGTAGAGATTATAAGGTGCCACACTTAGTTTATGGAGTAGTTTTACCCCAGTTCCTTAGTATGCATTTGCTACATTAAATCTTAAATAATTGAAACAAAGAATGAAATCGGTAGGATCTATTAGAAAGATTACAAAAGCGATGAAGATGGTTGCTGCTTCAAAAATGAAATAAGATGTTTAAAGACTTGAGAATGGAAAATACTTTGGTGTACGTTCGATTTAAGATTTATTTGCTAATGAAACATACTTATAGAAAAAACAATTAAGTTTCAAAATAAATAAGACGTTAATGGTTCCAATTACATCAGATAAAGGACTTTGTGGTGGCATCAATTCATCAATAATTAGAGAAACCCGTTCAATTGTACGTTAAAATCGTAATGCTTATAAATTATTCTTAATTGGTGAAAAAGTATATTAATATTATAATTACAATATTAGTCTCTTGGTGCATTACAAAGAGCATTTCCTGAATTATTAACTTAAGCTATAACTGCCATTAATACTCCAATTAATTTTATTAATTCATCTTCAATTGCTCATTAGATTTAATTGAATGTCACAGAAGATATTGATTAAATTACAATTATCTTCAATTAATTTAAGAATGTAGTTTAATAAGTTGTTAAAAAAGTTGACTTATTGAATAGAAAGAATTTTATAGCTTAATTTAGATTAGTAACAAAATATGATACAGCTGAACCTGAAAAGGAATTTGTTTAAAATTATATGTATGAATATTATGTTGCAACTGCATTCTATCATGCTATGCTTAATAATTTTGCTAGTGAAACATCTTCAAGAATGAATGCTATGGAGAATGCTTCTAAAAATGCTGGTGAAATGCTTGATAAATTAACACTTGACTACAATAAAGTTAGATAAGCTAAAATCACTGTTGAATTATGTGAAATTATTTCAGGGGCCTCAGCTGTCTGATATTAAATCAAATCATTTAGAACATTTATATATTTATATATATATTTAACAATTAAATCTGTTTTTATTCTTATTATATAAATTCTGTTTTTCATTTCGTTCTTAAAACTTCAGTCTCAATTTTTCTTCTATTTGTCAATTTAGCCAAATATTTCTCAAATTATTCAGATGTAATATCTTCTGCATCATATCCAGCAACATTGTGAATTATTTCATCAATGTCTTTTGGTGAAAAATTAAGATGTAATTCATCTGAAATTTTTTTCAAATCTTCCTTATCCAAAGTCCCTTTACCATCAATATCCACTAATGTAAATAATTACTCTCTTCCTTTCTAATCAAACAAATTTCCCTATAACTTTAGATACAATCAATTTACCAATTTATTTGTCAACTCTCTTACAAATTCTTCAAAATCTACTCCACCATCTCCATGCTAATCTGAAACTTATTACAATGTATTAGCTACTATTGGACTCTTCTATACCAATCCCAATTATTATGCTGTTATCATTACATCCTTTAGATCTATTCTTCTTGTTCTGGGATCACAATACAAATTAAACAATCTGAAAAGCTCTAATATATGATCATTTGTCAAAGTTGTATGGTTTTTAACCCAAGGCTTTTAAAGTAAAGCAATCTCATCTTTATCTAAATTTTATTGATTCATTAAATTCAAGATATTTTTTATTAATATTATTTCTAAACATTATTTATTTTTATACAAATATTTTTTTATTTAAATAAATTCCAATATAACTTTAAACTTTAATGATTTTTAAACACACCCATATACATTCTCTTAGTCTAGAAATAAATTTATAAAAACCATCAAATAGTACTCATCATATATGTTCTCTTATCACAATGAACTTATAAGAATTTTTATATCAATATAAAATTATGAATATCATATATATATAAATAATCATTAGTAAAAATTTTGGGTGTAATTTCTAACATAATCCTGTGAATTATAATCTGAATCTGATTCTTATTATTCAAAATCTTCAACTACAAAATGTACTTTTCTTGCTTTTCTAATCTTCTTTTAATGATAATTTAAAAATAATTTTGTCATCAATCCTGGCACTTTAGTTATTTCTTATTCTAAATTTGGATTCAAACGTAAGATCTAATCAAAATCATCTATAAATAAACTATGAGCCTTATCAACTATTATTGGAGATAATATATCATAATATTTCTCTACAAACAATAACACTTATAAAATGTTTGTAATGTCTAATTTTGATATAATATCTTCTTCACATTTTTATTTAAGATCCATTATCATATATTCATCTGCCAATAACATTAAATCACATGCATCTGCAATATTATCTGGGAACTAAAGAGATTATTAATTAATTTAAATACTTCCTTCCAATATCCACTATATATCCACCCGATCATCAATTTAAATAATTCAGGCTTCTTGTATTCTACCTTTATAATGTTCTATGCGCTCTCCATTAAATTCAATGAAAACATTCCATTAAATTTTGGAGATCGGCAAGATAGTATACATTTATGTAATGGAAGCACCTATCTATTCATTTAAATTCTTACTATATCATCATTTATTTTTAGGATCACATCACTAAATATTCCTCCTAAAAATAAATTTTATAATGATGTTTTCAAAGGATTTTACACCATCTAATTAAACTCATTAGTATGAATCACTTTTACTAAACTAGCTGTCATTATACTGGTTTCAGGCTAAATCATTTATTAATCATATACTCTTATGTCTCTTCCTAATGATTGAAATCGAAGTTATTTATAATTTAAACCTGTTATACCACAAAATTCTAAACTATATGATAAAAATGTTCGAGGCTTTATGATTGGTAATCTGATAGAATTGTTTTTTAGAATGATAACTTGATTCTTAGAAGAATTCATCAAATCTTCACCAGCTTCAAAAATTATGTCTAATTAATCTGATCCTCTCTTTTTTAACATTATTAATTCTAAAATAAATAAATAATTTAATTTCTTATTATTACAAAATTTATTACATTAATTTCTTCGATTTAAATATTTTAACTAATTTTCCAAATATGAAAACCTAAATTGAAAATCAAAAAATTTATTCATTTACTTCATCAATAAAAATAGAAAATTTAAAAAGATACATCTTTTGATTAAGATTTAATTTTTCAAACACAAAATATTAAAGAATGTAGTTGTTATTAATTCTAATACTGTTGAAAATAGTTATGTTAAAATTTTTTGATATTTTTATATAAACTAATAATTCTATAGTATTTAATTAAATTTAATAAGATAACTACATTTAGGATGAATAAATATTATAAAAGAAATTCTTGAAGTATAGAAACATCATTTAGGAAATTATAATCATAGAAAATCTTTTAAGTGAGAAAATACTTTCAGCGAAAATTAATTTAAAGTTAGAAGAAACTTTAAAAATTATTTCAACATCAAATTATAATTAAATAAAACTTCAAAAAAAATATCTAAATATCAATTTTTAGCAAATAATTTTCTTAATAATTTACATAACATAATTAAGTTTGTTAAAAAGTTTATTCATAAATTTTAATTGATATAATTTTTTAAGTAGAGTTGAAGATATCTTAAACTAAGTGTTGGATTTTGATTTTAAAATTTAATAAATATTTAAAAATTAGAAGTTCAAGAAGTTCAATTTTATAATATAATAATTAATTAGAGAATAAATGTATTAATAATCAGTTCCAATAACAAGATTATAAAGAGATTATCGTTTAAAACCACTAGAATTTTCATCTCCTCAAAAAGAAAACATGCAAAGAATTGTATCAAGATATCATGAAAGTGCAGATTATAATAATAATAATGGTAAATATTAGGCAAATTTATCATTGCCTGCTTTACCTCCTTTAAAAAAGTTGAGCAAGATAGAGTAGACTGTATCAATTTATAAGGGTAAGCCTGCTCGTTTGCCATCTATACAATTTACTGCAAGTGAGTAGTAATTACAGAGAAAAAAGTAAATTTCTGAAGTTGAAGGAATAAGAAAATCAATAACACCAGAGAAAAGATTAGGGAAGAGAAATTCTTTGATATTTTCAATGAGAACTAAAGCTGGTTGTTAGCCAAATAAAGCAACAAAAATAAATTAAGATGCAGCAATAGTTTGTCCAAAAAATGTTGAAAGGTAAATATACATATCAATGTAGTGTTGGATATAAATTATTTGCAGTTTGTGATGGACATGGTTTAAAGGGTCATTTCGTATCGAATTAAATAAAATAACAATTGCCTAAACATTTGGGTAGATTATTGAAGGATTCAGAAACAATCAAGAATTAAATTTAAAAAGCCTTTACAATAACTAATAGAGAATTATGGAATTCAGAGATAGATACTAATCTTTCTGGTTCAACTACAGTATCATTATTGATAATTAAGGATCTTGTAATTTAAATATTATAATGAAGATTTATTCAGCAAATGTAGGAGATTCTAGAGCAATAATGTGTAGATTTGATGATGGATGGAAAGTAGTTCCTTTAAGTAGAGATCATAAACCTGATGATCCAGAGGAAAAACAAAAAATATTAGATGCAGGAGGTAGAGTAGAATAATAAAAAGGTTTTATTTTTAATAATAATATATAGATTTGCATGGAAATCCGATAGGACCATTTCGAGTTTGGCTATCTTATATTTAGGCTCCAGGATTGGCTATGACAAGATCCTTTGGAGATAAAGTAGGAGCTTAAGCAGGAGTAACTGCAGAACCGGAAATTTTAAAATATTCTATAACTGGATAGGATCATTTTATTGTAGTAGCTTCAGATGGAGTCTGGGAATATTTAAGTAATGAAGAGGTACATATAAATTCAATTAGGTAATGAGTATTGTTATTCCATTTTTGGAAAAAGATAATCCAGATTAAGCAGCTGAACATATTATAATAGAAGCAACTCGAGCATGGAATAGAGTAAATATAGAATTCATCATTAGAATAGTTTGGCTAGAGACGATATTACTTGTATAGTTATATTCTTATAAAAATGATATAATAATTTATTATTATTTATTATTATTTATTATTATTTAGACATTCTAAAACTATTCTATTTTTTATTTATGTATATTTGTCTAATTAATCCTCTAAAATAAGATATTTAAATATCTATTTTTTTAGATTAAATAATAATAGATTCTAAAAATAACCCCAAATATTACTAATATGATTATATAAAATTATAAAAGAAAATTTAAAATAAAAGACTCAAATCTTCAGATCCTTGCATATAATCAATTTATTATTTCTCTTGAATTTGAATGAAGACTTCTATTTATATAAGTGAAATCTTGAAAGATCAATCTTAAGAGAATAAAAATAAATGTTAATTTATAGATATATAATTAATTAAAATGAAACCAATAGGCCAACCTCCTCGTTAAAATTAATATAGGACAAATTCTAGAGAGGCTAGACTTAATTTTGCTCAACAAGCAGAAATGAATCTTCGTGGAGATTTTAAACTTTAAGCACCTTTAGAACCCTAAAGACCCCCCATATAAAGAAGCAATAGTTATAGTCGAAACAATCCCAATCGTCCTGCTACTCAAGAGGAAATACGAAATGCATTAACTTTATTAAAAGCTAAACGAGATAGAGATAGAAAATATACTCAATCTACATAGGATATACAAAATCATAATGATTTTTATTAAGCACCTAATTTAATAAAAGCATAAAGTTATTAACCTCAAACAATATCATATGAAGAGATAGTAGCTAAAGAGGATAAAAAACCTATAGAGATTAATGAATATGAAGATGATGATGAAGAATTAATTGAATGTCCTGAAGGTTGTGGAAGGAAATTTAAGAGATCTGCTTTATAAAAACATATTAAAATTTGCAAGAAAGTATTTTAAGAAAAAAGAAAAGCATTTGATACGAAAGAGCATAGGATAATCAATCAAGATCATGCTAAATTATTATAAAAATAAGAAACTGAAGAATAGATTTGTAATATTTTGCATATATTGAAGAGTAATAACAATAATCAAAAAAAAAATAAACTTAAACTAAAATTGATGATAGACAAATACAAGGTTAAAAAAAGCCAAAGTGGAAATTGTAATCCGAATAATTCAGAGCTGCAATGAAATTAAATAAAGGTGTGACTCTTACTCAATAGGAATAAGTACATGAATCACTAAGTCTAGGTTGCCATCGAAGAAGCAGATGACAGAGTTTAGTGTGAACATTGCGGGAGAAAATTTAATGAATAAACAGCCTTAAAACACATTCCTTCTTGTAAAGAAAAAGCCATGATTAATTAAATGAAAAAGAAATCGTAATAAATATTACCACCCCAATAAAATACCATTAAATCTTAATTTAATGGAACTAATAACTTTCCTAAATAATAATAATAACCCCAATAATAAATCAATAACAATAGAAATAACATAAATTTGAATGGTACAAATAACACATTCACAAATACTTAAACAGCTTCAAGAAGGCCTCCTCCTCCTTCTTCTTCAAAAAAATATTGAATATAATTATATATATATTTTAATTTATAATCAATGAAAATAATCCACATTCTTCAAGTCTTTTTTATTACTTCCTACATCAAAATTGATGCTGCTTACTTAATTAGCAAAAGAATTTTCGTGAATTGGAATCTGTTATGATGATTTAGGTATCTTCACTTTTTTTTTATACTTTTTAGCATCTAATGCAGTTCTAATTCTTAATTAGATAAAATTTTATTCCTTCTAGGCTAATTAACTTTTTTCATATTCCATATTTATTATTTCTTATTAGTTTTAAGTCAATTATTAATAATTCAAGCTTTTATTTTTTAAATATTTCTTTTTTCTTATTAGTTTATGTACCTAAATTCTTGGACATTAATAATTTTTTGTGGTAAAACTGCTCTTTTTCATTTATTTGTTTCAATTTTTCCTGCAATTATTATCTTTTCCTCTCAACGGAACCTAATTTTATTATTCTGAGTTTTCTTACGAGATTTATTTGAAGAACATTTTCTAAACTTATTATTTATTAACCTCAATCTATCATTAGCTCATTTTACGATGTCTTTATTTTCATGGCTTTTGAATAATTTTCTTATTTAAATATTATCAAGAAAATTAATTTGAATAGGTACATTTATGTGAAGTAACATAATTAATTTATAAACAGAAGAGTCAAATATCTTTTAAGATAAATATATTTATTGAAATAAATGTTAAGTTCTAAGGCTGGAATAGATCATGTGTTACGTTAATTCGCAAATAAGAGAGTCTTAATAAGAGTAGATTTCAATGTACCCATAAAAGAAGGAAAAGTGAAGAACGCAACAAGAATATAAGGAGCTATTCCAACAATAAAAAAGATTCTTGAATAGAATCCTAAGAATGTGACTTTAATGTCTCATATGGGTAGACCAGATGGAAAAAGGTAATTAAGAGATTAATATATTAGAGTTGAAAAGGATTCCCTTAAAATAGTTGTACCCAAATTAGAGGAATTGTTGGGTACTAAAGTGAACTTTGTAAACGATTGTGTAGGTTCAGAGGCTGCAGAAGCTTCAAATGCTGGAAATGGATAGATCAATTTATTAGAAAATCTTAGATTCCATATTTAAGAGGAAGGAAAAGGACTTGATGCAAATGGAGCCAAGATTAAAGCAGATAAAGAGAGTGTCAAGAAATTTAGAAAGGAATTATCATCTTTGGGTGACATTTATGTAAATGATGCATTTGGAACAGCACATAGAGCTCATTCATCTATGGTAGGTATTGACCATAAAGTGAGAGTTGCTGGTTATTTGATGAAGAAAGAACTTGATTATTTTGCTAGAGCTTTGGAAACTCCATAAAGACCATTCCTTGTTATTTTAGGAGGAGCTAAAGTAGCTGATAAAATTCAATTGATTAAATCAATGCTTGATAAAGTAGATGAAATGATTATTGGTGGAGGTATGGCCTTTACTTTCTTAAAAAAAATACACAATGTTCCAATTGGAAAATCTCTTTTTGATGAGGAGGGATATAAAATAGTCGATGAAATTCTTGCAAAGGCAAAAGAAAAGAATGTTAAAATCCATTTACCAACTGATTTTGTCTGCGGTACAGGATTAGATGCCTCAAGTCCAGTTGCTCTACATGATCTTAAATCAGGAATTCCAGATGGATGGTTAGGATTAGATGCTGGATAATTAACATAAAGAGAAAATGCTGAAGCAATTGGCAGAGCAAAAACAAGTATAAAATAAATTTATTATTATAGTTGTTTGGAATGGACCTTAAGGTGCTTTTGAAATTGAATAATTCAAAAATGGATCTGTAAGCATGTTGAATGCCTTAGTCAAATAAACTTAAACTGGAGCTACAACTATTGTAGGTGGAGGTGATACAGTCAACCTTGTTGGTGCTAATAAGGCTAATGACAAACTTAGTCATGTATCCACAGGTGGTGGTGCTTCTTTAGAATTATTAGAAGGAAAGATTTTACCTGGAGTAGAATATCTTACAAATATTAAAGATTTATGACCAAAAAATTATATACAATAAAATTATTAATACCCATTATGTCTTGGTTTATTTTACTATATAAAATGATAGCAAACTAATTACTCTTAGGGATATATAATTTATTCACTCAAAATACTATAAATTGGCTTTAAATAATATAAATCAAATTTGAGTTGCCATACAATTATTATTTTAGCATTTCTAATTATACAATCTTCAAAATTAGAGATATCATCTCAATTTGGCTTTCTCATTTTTATTCATAATTAAATATCTAATAAAGTTTTCGAAGGAATATTTTAAGTAAAGTTTTTTGAAACTTCTCAAAATTCTCCCAATTAAACCTCAAGATTGGAAAAGACTGTTATAAGTAAAAAATCATATAGAAAATATATTATTAGAGAAAATAGGGATTTAAACGATTAATAAATCGTCATAAGAGATTATATCAGTTTAAATTACAACAATACTTGAATTATTTTATTAAATCATGATTTGATTAATCAATCACTTTTAGTGCATATCATTTAGAAATGACAGTATTTAATTACGCATAATTCTTTATAATAAAATCAGAATAATTTATATACGAATTTAAAATGACATCATCAAGAATCTTGTTACTTGTTCTTGTAGCTACAGCATCTGCTTTCACATATAATGAAGCAATGGCCAAAGAACATGCAGCTTTATCTTTTGCTGCCTATTGTCCAAATGCAGCTATCCATAATTGGTCAGTTGGTTATGTAAGTAGATCGTATCCAGATCTCACAAACATTGAAGTTTTTGAGAATCTTGTTTCGGTAAGCCTATAAAATAATTTTAGGGAACAAAAGGATATATTGCCTATAATAAAAAAGAATCTGCAATCGTGGTTATTTTTAGAGGATCATCTAACATTCAAAATTGGATTGAAAACATTTCTTTTGGAAAGTCCGATTACAACACAGCTTGTAAATGCAAAGTACACACTGGATTCCATGATGCTTTTAATTCACTTAAGCCAAAACTTGACACATTATTCCCAGGATATGTTACCAAATACCCATATGCTGCTATTCATGTTGGTGGACATAGTTTAGGAGGTGCTATGGCTACACTCTATGCCTTATAATTAGCTGAATCAGGAAAAACAGTTTAATTATTTACTTATGGTTCACCAAGAGTAGGAGATCCAGATTTCTATGATTGGTTCACAAAATACACAAAAATTACTCATTTCAGAGTTGTAAACCAAAACGACACTGTTCCTCATGTATAAAATATCAATCTATTATAGCTTCCATTATATGCTATGGGATTCTATCATCAAGACAGAGAAATCTGGTATCATGATGGAACTCACACTGTTTGTGCAGCTACCAGAGGAGAAGATAAAACTTGCTCATACACTGTTAAATCTACATCCAATGCTGATCATAGCACCTACATTGGATTAAGTTCAACAGTTGATTGTTGATTTTATTTACATCAAAAGATTATTTAATCATTAATAGCATTTTAGTAATCAAAGCAAAAAGATTATTAAAAGCATCTAATTTTATTATTCATTATAGTTAGATTAATAATGAACATCAATTAATAATTATATTTTATTACTCAATAAAAAATCATTCATTTAATCCACGATAATGCATTTCTATTCCCTCAATCTATTATACTCTGATTTCACTATTTTCATATTTTGATCTTATTATAACTTTCATAATTACATAATCCTCTATTTTTTCATTCTTATTAATGCAATTATAGCAAATATCAAAAGAATAACAGCTATGCTAATTCCTATGATTTAATAATTAAATGGCTTCTCCTCTTAAATCATCATTTATTAGGAATTCCATTTAACACGTTAGGATTCATAATAATAATCTAAAGATACTCTTTAATCATCCCTATATAATATTAAATCCACTAAAATTAAAATTATTTAAATTACCAGTTGCAAGAATATTAAAAACAAAATTTCTCTATATTTACCATCTAAAGGTGGGAAGAGTCAAATTGAATGTTAAGTAAGTATCATTATCATTTAAATTTCGAATAATCCTATTTTCATTTTATGGTTCTGAACAATAATTAATCTCTACATCATCATTTTCATTTCCTTCCGATAAAATTACAGAATATTCTATTTTTTTCACTTCAAATGACTCTTATTCATCTTTGTTAACAAATTACAAAGGGCTAAATTAAATAAGAAGATTTATAGTTTCATCATTGTTCTTTGTAATATTAGAACTTAAGTAGCCCTGAAATCCAGGGAAGAACTAATCGTAAGGTATATCATTTTTTTCTTCAACTTAATATACTCTTATTGTATATTAGGCCTAAGGTATCTTAGTATTGAGCTACTTAATAAAATCAAATTTCAAAAATATCATTTCAGCATATTCTATTTTTTCTAAGTATCCATGTACCGATTTTTATCTAATATCTAATTTTAAGTCGTATTAATCATTTAAAAGAGATTCATAGTATTATCCAGCCAAAACAGAGAAGATTCCATTGCAAAATTACATTTAGTAAAACAAATATCCACTTTTTTGCCACAATACCCAATATGTGCTTTAATGAAATTGAATTGTTCCAAGTTATTTAATTTTTGGTAGCAAAAGTCTTAGATCTGAAGTTCCAACTGAAATTTAATATTATTACTCAAATTATTCTTAATTTTTCAAAACAATTTTATATTAGTTGTCAGTCTAAATATATTCATTATAGATAAGATTAGATAAAATCAACTATTAAATAGGTTATATTTATTGTTGTGAAGTGTTGCTATAAACAGTTATAATTGGTGGAGATCTATGTTTTTGATTGGCAAGTAAAGCATTCCAATCTTCTTAGATCTAAACTGATATTGAAAACGTTTTTAGATTGCTTGACAATGGAGAATAATCGTAATTTATAAATTAAAATTGTTTCTCACTTTAGGATTTTAGTGATAAATACTAGGGATATATTGAACTAGTATATATATTAAATTTACTAAATATAATTATTTTCTTCATTTTCATTAAAATATTAAATGCTAAAATAAGAGCTATAAATAGCTTCAATATGAATTTTCAAATTTGAATTTTCTTAGTTAGTAATATTGAATTGATTTTCATAATTATTTCCATCAATATTTAGCAAATGTATAGGTATTTAATTTTCATTTGTAAAAAACTTTTCGAATGAATATTCACAAGAAATAGAGCCACTAAATAAATGAATCTAAAATTAAGTAGAGAGACTATCTTGATTTGGATTTATAATAAATGTAACATTTTAGTTTTATTCAAGAATATATTAGATTAAAGTTTATGATTCCAAATAGATTTAAGTCTCCTCACAACTAACTTATATTGTAACAATTTCTGAAATCATAGTTCTAAGTGCTATAATTAAAACTGAGTCTTAATTTAAAGGATCAGTAACAAAACGTTTTTAATAACCCTTTTTGGAATTGTTGTATTTGAATTAGGTGACATCTTTTTAAAATGAACTGAATTTTGCTGAGGCTTATTCTACCTCATCTACAAAAAAGTATGCAGTTTCAGAAAGTGATTATACAAATATCATAAAAGGTGTAGTTTGTTAAAAAGAATATACTCTGAAATATACTGTGTAATCTTCCTTAACATAACTAATGTAATATAATGATTGATACAATTTAAATGGTTGGTTTTGGAAGATATCATAAGCTTCAATTTTACCAAGATGATATTAGATAACAAACTAACATTCTTAATAACCATGTACTCCAACACTAAATTAATTAAATTAATTTAATACTAATAGTCACCAGTTAAATTAGGATGTAGATTATTTCCAGGTTCAATAATTAAGGAATCACTCCAATAATCAAATGATCCCCAATCATATCGATCAAGATTAGGATATTCAGATTTTGATACAAAAAGATCAGCATCACAATTTATATCTGGTTTAAGCATAATCATAAGATTTTTATCATTATCATTATTATAAATGCGTAATTTATAAAATTTGAATTCATCTTTTTTAAGAGTTCCTTCTTATACCTCAGATTCTCGAAGTAAAATTAGTTTTGAATTTAATTAAATAGTATAATCATACATTTCACTGTTAATATCAGCTGTATAATATTCTTCAGAAACTACAACAGTTAATTTTATGATACATTTATCATTACAATTGTGTTTTTATAGTTCACTTTAAGAAAAGTATATTGAAGCTTAAGAGTGTATTTTTTGTTTTTTTGAAATTTTATTATGATTATTTTTATTAGCTTCTGGTGAATCTAAAGTTTATACTATTGAAGCATAGATTATCAATTCTCCATAATAAGTAAATGCAATTACATTCACTTCCTCACCATAACAATATAAATAAAAGTAATCTTCTACTCTTGGTAAAGTTTTTGAAATTGGTTAATCTTCTTTAAGTTAAACTTGAGACAAATTTATTTTTGAGATTAATATTGAATAAAACTAATCCAATTTAGTATGGATACTAAAATAAAAATATTCTGAACATATCTTTGATTGATATAAACAATAATTATCTTAAATTTATTCAACAATAAAGGAGTTATTATTTTTTGAAAATCGAACTTCTAAACCAGATGGTTTTTCGAAATCAAAAATTAAGGAAGTTTGATCGAATTCAAAAGATCTTTTGGAGATCACAAAATTCTCTTTCCTTTAATATTCATATTTAAAGCTTTAAAAATAATTAGCAGGTAAGAAATTAAAAAAGGGTTCATCTATCATCAAATCAATAGTTTAATAAAAACTATAAAAGGCAATCCTAAAATTAGCAGAATTACTCTCTTTTCCAATCAATTTTATTTTTAAATATAGAATTTCAGGATAATAGGGATCATCCATCAAAATAGTGATAATTTATCCACTCTACCATATTGCTTTAGTTTCATCTGTTTCTGGATGATCAAATCCAAACATTTATAACTATCCGTATGTTTTCTATATTACAACATTTATTGAATCCTTGTTTTATTGACTATAACCTTTCATATCTATTTTATATAAAACAAATTCATCATCATATAGATAATTTTCATGTGCATCTCCTTAATACAACTGAATATAATGCCAAGGAAATCTACCAAGTTAACGGAAGTCTTCAAAATTCTTAATAGTCCAAACTGTTATCATATATTTTGAAAATGATTCCCCATAAATTGATAAATAATAAGTCCCAGATTAAGGCTTTGTACCATATCTACCTCCAAAATTTATTGAATTATTTTTTGATTAAAATTCAAAATTTTCTTTATTAGGTTATTGATTAGTAGTTGATAAATACATTGACACATCTCCTTATATAGATGTGACAAGAAAATGCAATCTTAATAACTCATCCTAATCAGATACAAAAAATTTATAGTATTAATATTCATCTTTCATAACTGTTGATTTATGAGGTGTATTTGATAATAAATTCATAGTTTTTTCAATAATTTTATATTGAATAGAAAACCTTCCATATTATTTACTATTTTTATCAACAATGGCTATAAGATAATAAACACACCAATTTTAACAATTCAAAACAAATTATGTTTACTATTTTTAATTCGAATATATCATTGTATAATCTTATATTTTTTCATATTTTAATTAATTAGTGAATAATTCTTCACTAAGAGGACATTATACTTGATCCTCACAATTAGTTATGAGAAAATTAACGACTCCTCTGAGTGTGTTTAAATTAATTTAAATTTAATGATTTTCATTTTGATCATCAACTATCCTAAGCTTTATGATTTCAGATTATTAAATATCTCTTTGATAAAAAACTCCAGAAAAAATATAAAAATCATTTTCACATGTAGATTTTAATTGATAAGTACATAATTCTTGGCCCACAATAGCTATATATAAATTAGATAAGGTTATATTTTTATTCTTCAATTCTAATTAAGATATATAAACAAATTCTCCTTCTTGTTTTTCATCTTACCATTCATAACTTTCTAATAAAGGTGGTTAAGAATTATAATGAACATATAATTTTGCATAACCCTTAAATGGAGTCAATCGAATACCCTAAAATATAAATAATTATATACGATGTCACAATCAAAATTGCCATAATTTTCCAATCTATAGAAATCATACTCTCCTTTATTAACAACTTAAATGACACTTTCATATTAATTTAAAGTCTTCAAAGATTCACTTCGAGTTGCAATTACTCTAAATAATGCCCCTTATTCCCCTTAGATTAGGATTTTATACTTTTCTTAAGATTTAGTTTAATTAAATTCAATCACTTTTTAGTTTTCCCATGTGTCAATTGCTTTATAATCATACTTATCATTGCTAGGAGGTCCATTATCATATTTATTCATAAAAACTAGAAAAGGTTCTTCTAATTATTCTTAATTCAACACTTAAACATTTAATTCTATTTCTGTTTAATCATAAATAAATTCCTCTATTTCAAAGTCTATAATTTAAGATTGTTTTTCATTATTCATTTTAAAAGTTAAAAAGCTATCTATTTTTAAAATTTATTCCTAATCTAATTCTATTCTTAATGTGTATCTACTAGGAAAACGAGATACAACTGAAATATATAGAAGATCATTCTCTTTAATTAAATGATTGTCTATAACACATACATCTTTTATAGAAATTAATTTTACCCATTCCTTTTGCTTCACATGCTTTTACATCAGCATCTTTAATAGATAATGGTTCTCTATTACTTTTTGATATGTATAAGTTTGGATCAGAATTAGGATTCAGAGTCTTAAGCTAAACTATAAGATCTGTGCCATTTTTTAACTCAGGAACAACAAATATATAAAATTTATGATTCTATGTTCTTGGTGAAATAAATCTAAATTTATTACTTTTATATTACCCTTAAACTGATGTTCCTAATTACAAAAAATTCTTTTCATTCTCAGTCTCCTAACTAAATGATAGGAACAATAGATAAAAAAATTAGATTATAATCATAATAATTAATTTATTAATTAAAATCAACAAATTATTCTTATGATATATGCACAATTTATAATATACTTACTAAAACAATTAGATTATTTTCAAAAAATTATATATCATTAAGTTATTCAATTTATTTTATCGAATTTTGTAGTTTCCTTTATTTATTCAGCAATCTCTAATAATTACTTCCTGATAACTGCTTTATTTTTGAAGTCATTTTCCCTTTAAGCTTATCTAATTAAATTTTCATATTTTTCATTTAATGTCTTCAATTTAGCCTCAATTTCTGAATGATATTATGGCGATAAAGGAGATATTAATCTTTTTCTAGATTCAATCTTCTTATCAGGACTATAAGCTGAATTCTTCATATCTTCTAAACAGTCTCTTATTGCTTATTTTAATTAACTCTATCTTAAACTTTGATCAGCTCTTGGACTAGGAAGAGTGGGAGATATTTAATCCAAATTTAATTTACTAATTGTCCTCTATTCTCTATATCCTTAATTAAATTCAGTTTCTTCTTATCTAGATATTCTTCTTTTTAAATATTTATGACTCTTCTCTTCCTAATCCAACTTATTTTTGATATTTTAATATTTAACGTTCAATTCCTTATAATCCATAGTCAATTATTAAATTATATCTTAATATTCTGAACTCTTTAAAATCAGCTCTTATATTCTTTTAGCCATTTATTCTTCTCTACATATTCGATTTGATTAAGCTTCATCAATATTTTTTAAATAAACTCTATCTTTTTCATCTAATTAATATTTTAGATTAGATATTTATTTTTCAAATTCATGTAATTTAAATGATGGATGCTTCTATTTATAATTTTCAAATTCTTAATCTAACCTTTATTTCTCCATTTCTAAGAATTCTACTCTTTTTTCCAGTTTCTTAATAATGTTATCTTTAATATCAATTTTTTACTTATATTCTGAGACAGTATTAAGAAGTATTGAATTTTCTTCAAATTTCTTCATCTCAACCTTATGCAATAAACCTTTTTCATTATTTTTATAAGCTTATAATTATCTCTAAAGACTTTCAAATGTCATTTAGATTTCATGTTTATCATGTTTAAGTTCTTCATTCTTTCTTATTAATTCAGATACTCTGTCTTAATAATCTTTCAAATGTTATAATCTTTCGACTTATAACAACTCTATTTATTAAGTAGCTCTATTGTTCATTTCCAATTCTTAAGAAACTTTCATCAATTGCATTTATAGACGATCATTTTCATTTGTTAATTCATTCACTTATTGTTTAAGTTATTCAATTATGATATCTTATGGAGACAAATCGATTGATTTCCTATATGAATCATTTCTTAATTTATCCTGCATATTCTTCATTGCTGATGCATAAGCACTACTCATTGTAGGAGAATTAGATGAAAATGCTCTCTAAGACAATCTTTATTCTCTTTATTACATAAAATATAATTTTATTGTTTATTGAATATATTCAGGGTAATTTTTCAAAATATTCTCTATCAAACTCTTTCCTCCTATCTTAAAGAAGCTTTTTTTCCTTCTCTTATTCTTTTTCCTTTATTTATTTGAATTATAAAGCAAGATTTGGAGTTGCGATTTTTCTGTTTTTGTAAAGATTAAACTATTTCTAAGTTATTCTCTTTTTAGCTTGAGAATTCTGTTGATTAGTATCAAATACAACTTCAAATTATTAAGTAGTATTTGAAAAAGGTTAAAGAGTTGATCCCATATGTAACTTACTTGATTTACTTCTATCAGTAAATACTTTTGCTGGCTAATTCTCCTTTATTTTTGTATAAGAAAGCTATTTATTGAATTCTTCCAAAATAGGTTGGCTTGTATCTCTATGTGTATCTCTACTCATCTTCTAAGTTTTTATTGTATTTCTACATTCCTCTAAAGTCATTGGTCTTTATATATCCTATTCATTTGAGATTCTACCTATCGATAAGCCTTACAAAGATGGATCTTATTTAAAGTCTATACTTTTACTTGGTTTAGATTGCAAATGTAATGGCAGAAGAGGATATTTATTTTTCTATAATTGAACAATCTCTTTTAAAACAGAGTGATAATTTTCCTCTTCTATTTAGAACTTGAATTGGATTTTGGCTAAATTCTAATATTTTTTTTTTGGTTTCGGCTCTTCTATTTCAGGTACTTTATAATGTTTAGAAGCTGTTGTAACTAAAAAATTCTTAGCCTTGAGCTAACTCAACGATATCATTTCATTGTTAATTGGTTGAATACACAATGTTTGACCAAAAGAGTTGATGTAATCAATAATATTTTAATTCATGAAACTCATTAATAACTCTTCAATATAGAACCTATATAGGCACTCATTTAATTTAATGTATTTAAACAATTGACAAGTTATAATACTTATCTTATGTATAATTTTATACATAAAAATTGTTATCATATATATATCTTAATTTCTTTTTGGATATCATATTATTTTATCCTCTTTTCGAATTCTTTTAAATGCTATAAAATTTAAATAATTGTATATATATTATAATTATGCTTGATAATTACATTGAAATCCTTTAACAATACAAGAATCCAAAATTGTAATACTTATTTAGTTCCTTACCTTTGCCTAGTTAATGGCAATTATTCTAAACTGCAAATAAAATAGATGTGCTAAACAGTTAAACAGATTATTTGATAGATTTGTATCACTATCGAGAAATTCCTAAATTATTACTCAAAGATTAAATAGAACGATTACCTGAAGAATTTTAACATGATTTAAATTAAGAAGAGTTTATATTAATGTTAGCAAGAGTTTTAGAGTTTCCACCATCACATTTACCATTTTTAATTAATGGAACTAGAATATTATATGATTAAATTTGTTGGTTGAATCAAATTCATAAGGTAATGGACACAAATACAATAGGTAAACTTTTCGACATTTCTAAGTTTTTACATCATTTGTGAATCTGAAGCTAAAGAAATGCCTGAGTCATTTTTACCATATACAAATGATTAAAGAGCATTTTTAAAACATTTTTAAGAATTTGAAAAAGATGATTATGGATTTAAATTTTCTAAAAATTAAGATATTACTCATCATTAGAATCCAATAAAGAAAGTTTTCTATTGTTAAGATTCAATTTTTAGTTTAGATTAAATGAGTGATAATATCTAAATATTTGATTCCGATACAATAGAAATAAAAAAGACAATTTAATGCACATCAATAAAACATAAAACTAATATTTTAGGTTAACTTTCAAAAACAATATCTTAAAAGACAATTAATATTTTAGATATATTTTTTGCTGATTCACCAAAGATACTTGGAGCATGTTGTTAAGATAAAACAATATCTTTTTGGACATTGACAAATAAATTTTAATAAGAATATACATTTTCAACAGAAAAATATGGACTTTAAGTTTAAATAGCGTAAAAACAAGTATCATATTTGTAGTTATTTGGAATCTATAAAGGCATGGATAACAATAAATAGAGAAAATTAAATATATTAATGGTCATTCACCTAATTAATAGAATCAAATGATAGTAAAGCAATTTCATTTGCAAACTCATCAGTTGGAAGTGCAATATTGCTTCCTTATAGAGGATCTCAAATAAACTATATCAAAGAGATATCTTTATTAAATTAATTGTTTATTTGTACAACAGAGGAGATTCAGAAAAAAAATGATAATACTGACAAGTTCTTCAAAACAGTTGAAAAAAGAATTCATGTATGGAATCCTATTAAATGGCATGCTTTTTCTGATATCAAATTACCAAATAAAGGATCATCTGTTCATACAATAACATATTCACTTAAATTAGATGTTCTATTTACTGTAGGATTTAATGATGATATATTATTATGGAAATTTGATTAAGGAAATGAGAATTATAATTAATTTCATAAATTAACTATTAGAGAATAGATTGAAAATTAACGTATTGAAAATAATACAGTTTCAGCTATTGAAGCATTTGATGAATATGGAATGTTGATTAGTTTAGATAATAAAGGAATAATGAGATGTTGGGATATTGAATCATGGGAAATAATTTATAGATTCAATCTTGAATGTGAAATAATTAATACTACTAGTTAGATATTAAAGATTAATTAAGGAAAGTTTATTGTTACAACTTAAAGACTTAAAGTCTTATAATTTCCACGTAATTAACCAAGAAAAGTTAAAGTCAGATTCAAACCTAGATTAATGTAATGTTTTAGTTAAAGAGTCTATGTGAGTTCAAATAAGGAACTTATAGGATTTAATTGGAATAATGCATATATTGAAGAAAAAGTAGAAATGACTAATGAATAAGAAAAAGTAGATATTGGAACAGAAATTCTATTCTTTTTTACTCATTGGGACGTTACTATTGTAATTACTAACGATGCAATCTTACATATAATTAAAGATAGATTTAGAAATAATTAAAAAGGAAAAAAGGATTTTCTTGAGTATATACTATTTGAAAATAAATAAATAGAAGGTTGTCATTTCCATTATCTATATTCCTAACTTACTTGTTGGAATAAAAGTATTTTACGAATCTTTTAAAGTTAATATATATCTAAATAATTGCATTTTACTAAAATTAGAGAAATGGATGCTCGAGGACATATTTAAAAAATTATTAATTGTTGTGAAAGAGATATAATTGGAGTTCTTATGAAGAATAATATTCTTAATTTTATCTAATATAGTACTATGAAAACTATATCATCAGTTACAACTGAGGATGAAATTGCTGATTTCTTTTTATTTAATGATTATAGATGTTTAGCCATTATTCATCAAAAAAGAATTGTATTTTATTCTCATTAAGATTATACACTATTTTAACCTAAATATTTTATTAAAACAGATTCTATATCCAATATTTTATAACTCAATTATGAATCTTTAGATAAAATATTAGAAATTTATGTTCCTAATCATTTTAAATATAAAAATATCTAATTTTTTAAGTAATAGGAAGCTAATAACTAATTTAAATATAATGAAGATATCAAAAAGGATTTCTCAGTCCTCTAATAAATTAAAGAACTTAAATAAAAAAATGAAGAAAGTAATTTTTTAGAAGTGAAAGGTGCTGGATTAGTTAAATTTTAGAGAACTGTTAAAAAAATTCTAAGTTTGATTAGAAAAAATTCTATTGATGAATTACAAAGAATATCTATTATAGAAAGATAAAGTATCATTGATTTAAGTAATTAACCAAGTTTAATTTTGGATCTAGATTCCACTTTAATTAGAAGAAATGGATAATTCATTTCAAACATTAAAATAGATTATGAACTTTAACCTGTAGATTTAAATCATTATACATATAGCAAAGTATATATTTATGAAGATTTTCATTATTAATACTTTTTGTGTTAAAATTCTTCTCCAATTTTATTATCTAATATTTAATCAAAAATTGTTGAAAAGTTTTAAAGAATCAAAGATCCCTATTTAAATAAAGATGACAATACTAAAATAATAGTTTCATTCAATTAATCAGATGAAATTCTTCTTGACTACAAAGAAGCTGAAGAAGTAATCTTGCTAAGAATTGAAATTGATCATAATTCAATCAATCCATCTATTATTAATTTTTATGATCATTTATTACTAATAACTTTTGGTAAAGAAGACAATGCTTTAAAATTCTGGGATATAACATGTCTTAAATCTTTAAAATAATTGAGTATTGACAAAGAATACCTTTAACTTAAACCATCTTAAGTAAGTGCTATTTTAAAATTGAAAGAACTTTAAGAATATAATTAAACAGATGAAATTAAGTCTTAAGAAATTTTAGTTTAATAAAAAACTAAAGATTTATAATCTTTAATAAAATATAAGACTAAACATTTAGGATCTACTAATTTGGGAGATACTCCATATTTATAAGGTGAATACATATTACCATTAGAATTGCGATTAAAATGGAACCTTAAAGAATTTAATTCCTTCTATAGAATTAATTAAATGAAAGAAACTTACAATTATATGTTGAAAATGCTCTATAATTATTAAGAAGCTAATAAATATTAAATTTATCAATAACAATTATAAATTAACAACAAAATGATGTTATAATAAAAATTAAAATCTGGTAGTTAATTAGATTTATACTATTCTGATGATACACATGAACATCCTTCTTTGCCAAAATTATATTTAACCTAATTATAAATTAAACCAGATCCTCCTCCAAATACTCCATTTCCTAAAAATTCAAAGGTAGACAAAAAGGCTGATATCAATTTTTAAGTTTTATCCTCTATTTTAAGAAAAAATGATTCTGAATAGGAAAATTAAAGTAATGATAAAACCTTAAGAAAATCTATCCATCTATCCCCCAAAGGAAAAATGAAAAAATTAAATAAAAAGGATAAAGATTCAGGAAGAGATTACTAAAAAGAAAAAGAAAGAGATTAAAATAAAGAAAAAGAATCTTATGATGAAAGTTTAAGATAAAAGTCTGATGATTAAATCCAATATGAAAGATTTGATTAATTTATTAAAGGAGCTAATAAAAAAATAGTTTAATTAAATAAATAATTAAATGAGTTATATTATCCTCCATTTGAAAAAGAACAAAAACTAATTGAATAAGAGAGAAGGAAGTAAAGATAAAAACCAGATCTTTAAGTTACTACAAATTAAAAGACAGGAATCTAATTAATTAAATTTAGTCATAGAGCAACAGATGAAGAAAAACGAAGTATACATTTTATTAAATAGAATTTTTAATGAATTATAGTTTTGAAGATGTAGCCTTAAAATAAAGTTAAAGTTTAAGAGAAATATCAGCAAAAAATGTTGATAGATCTTTAACTCCATTTAAAGATTATTTAAAATAAACCAGAAATATTAAATTAAATAACCCAATTAAAGCTAAAGTCAAACTATGTAAAATTATAATCTATTTATCAGCTTTATTGAAATAAAATAATAACATATCTGATATATTAGATACAAATTAACCTATAGATAATTAAGTTAAGGAAGAAATTGTGGGTTTCAATTTGATTAAAAAAAATCATCGATCCAAAATTAATGGTGATTTACGTAAGCTCAAATATTTATTATTTTAGAATATATTTTAAATGCAGACTTAAAAGAATTTACATCAAAGGATAGTTTTGCTGTAGCTATAACTGATTCTTAGAAGAAAAGATCATTATCACCCTTGAAAAATTATTTAATGACAAAAAAAAAATCTTAATTGCATCTAAATTGATTACAATAATAATTCATTTTTACAGTTATTTTAAAAATACTAAATAATATAGAGTTATTTCTAAAACTATTATTTTTTTTTATTTATATAATTTAAATTTAAAAAATAAACAACAAAAAGCCTATTTAATAACCTCTTATTTAATTTAAGGCAATTTATACTCATTTTTGCTAAGGTTTCAATATAATACATTCCTAAACTTTATGCTAAAGGATATGCAAAATCATATGAAAATTTTTATTCGATTCTAAATCACATATAAATCCTACAAAAAGAAAAGAAAGGAAGTATCTTGATTCATATTTTTTATATCTTCTTAATTATCTTTATCAAAATTATTTACCACAATTGAATATCTGAAAATGATGCTTAATTTGTAAGATCAAAAGCTAAAAAAAATTCCGCTCTGCTCTTTTTAAACTAATAATTTATTATACTGTCATTTAAGATTATAAGTTAATATTTTACTGATATTACTTCTTAATAAGGGAAGTGATAAATCTCTGATATCAAAATTGTCTGCCTAGAAATAATTTGAAATCATTATTATTTGAGAGTGGAATTTTATTCTTTTACTTTGTTTTTTATTCAATATTAAATTGATAGTTTTTTTACAAGTATTTTTAATTGATAAATTAGTATTCTAATGAATAACTAAATTAGATCAAATAATTTTAATCTACTATATAGTATAAGGGATCCAATAAATAATAAAATATTTAGCATAAAATAGTTTTTAAACATACTTATATTCATATGTCTTGGTTAGAATCTTAATCCTTTACTATTTTTAAATTGAAAGAAGTTTATCAATTTTAATAATTTTATCTATATTAAATATGTTCTTAATTTATTAAAATAGTTTGAAAAGTTAATAAAGAGAAATCTATATTAGTTTCTGAGTAAATAAAGGAAATTAATTAAAATTTAATCTTTTGATAATGTTGAGTACAAATTTAGAAGTTCAAATTTTATGGCTTCAGATATTTAGGAGTACTACAATACTTAGTTTCTCATTTTCATTTAAAATCTTAGAATTTAAAAATAAATTTTAGTAAAAAATAAAAGATAAAAACTTGATTTTTTAATATTATAGTGTCATTTATGATAGATATAATTAAAAAAAAATAATAAATAAAGAATAGAGTAGTAAGGAGAGTTGATAAATAAAAAAAGGAATAAATATGCTTAAATTACAAAGTTGAAATCTAATTATTTTAATAATAATTAAATAAATTATAATTTAAAAATAATTATAAAATTTACATGAAAAATAAATTTAATGATAAAATTTAATATTAATGATGAAATATTTAAATTGATACTAATTAGTAATAAAATGAATCATATATCAATAGTGAATTAAGATATTTCGTATTTACAATCAATTAACCAAGGATGAGTGAGAGCTTGTCTAGCATTCATTCTATTTTTTGGATCTACATGAATTAAATTTTTAATGAAGTCTCTTAATTCTTCTGAAAATTTATTTGGGAATCTGATATTGCCACTTATAATCATATCCTACATTTCTTAATATGATAGATCTTCCCAAGGAGTTTCTCCAGTACATAATTCATAAGCTAAAACTCCCAAAGACCACATATCAGTACTTTTATCATAGTTTTCTCCTTTAATAATTTCAGGAGAGATATATGCCAATGATCCACATTAAGTAGATCTTTCTTATTAAGGTGAGTAAATAGAATGAGTAAAATCAGCTAATTTAATCTGATTGTAACATAGAAATATATTTTCTGGTTTGATGTCTCTATGAATAATACCATTTCTATGGAGATAATTTAAAGCTGAAGCAACTTATTTAACATAAAATGCAGCTACATTTTCAGAAAAACAAGTTTCTGGTAATGATCTCAATAATTTATGTAATTATCCATGACAACAATATTCTAATACTAAAACAATTTCAGTGTCTATCATATAAAATATAATAAAAACTTGTATGAAAGAAAGTAAATAGCTTAACAATATTGGGATGGTTTAAAAGATATTATATCTTCAACTCTTATGCAATACTCTTCCATATTGAATAAATTTATTCTTTTTTCATTATTTTAAGTGCAACATGTATTCCTGTATTAATTTCACAAGCCAACTTTACTTCACTATATTTTCCTTTGCCTAAGAATTATAACATTGTATAATTTGATAATTATTGTGCTTTTGGTAAAATAGTTCTATTAAGCATTTTCTTAAATGTCAATTGTTCTGTTTCATAATCTCTTATGTGCAATACATTTTTATTTATTTCCACCAATTTCTATCCAGAATTAGCATTCGATCGTATTCTTTTTTAAGGTTTCTCATTTTAAGTAGGCTTTTTCTTGATTGTTTTTAGTAATGTTTCAATCAGTTCTTTTTAGTTAATCTTTTGATCCACTAAGTCTTATTAAGTGTGTAAAGGTGAACTGAGTTTATTAATTAATGTTATTCGATTGCTTGAAGCAGATCTAGAATTTGTTACTTTATGCATTATTATATTAACGATTAGAACACACAACTAAAAAACTATTAGAATTCAACTCTCTATTAGAAAACTATGATTTTTATTATTTTTTATCAGATCAAATCACAACAACATCCTTTACAAACAATTTATTACACCAATTAAGTTTTATTCAGCATCATTTTATTTTACCTTTTTGAAATTTTATGTTATGAGACATTATCTAAAAAATAATACAAATATCAATCCAAAAGTATAGATGCATAACATAAAATAAAATTAACAAAATCAAATGATATAGTGTTTTATTAAATTGATTTTTTTAGTTTTGTAACAATTTTAATGTAGGATGAAAATATTTCTCATTAAGTTAACAAAATTCAATTATCTAAGTTAATTTTGGTTCGGTTAACAGAAATTTAATTTTAATATTTTCCTAATTTTGTAGAAAAAACTAATATTAAATTTATGGACTTAAAAGTGTTTTTGATTTTCAAATTGAAACCTTGATTTGCTAAAATTTTTCGAGGAAGTTCAAAAGAATCAATTTAATGAACGAAAAAAAATCTTTAGTGCACCATATACAAATATCAAGGAGTATAAATAACTTCCATTTAATCATTAGTCACAAAAAGAAATAGAGATTTTTAAAAAGTTTTTGTTTTAGATTTGAGAAGAAATTTCTAAGTTCAATTTTAGATATCACTGAATTTATTAAAGCAATAAGCTTTCCTGTAAATGAATATAAAGCTAATTATCTAAAATCTATGATGAATGTCAAAAAATTTTCAACCAAAGACACAAATAATATTATAAGATTATCAAACATAGAATTCAACCTTAAATATGATTATGCCTAATTAGATGAAAAAATATCAATATTCCTTTGAAAATAATTAAGCACCATAATTCAAATGATTTTAAAATTATGCAATGAAATACGTGATCTCATTTGTTTAAACAAACAAAATGTTTTAGAAATTCATTCTGAAGTTTTTAAGGGTATATATACTTTTAGGAATTTTAAAAAGTGCTTAATATATATATTCCTTCTTTAATTTTTTTTGTTGCATTTCGAAATAGAATTTTTTTAATTTAAGCCCAAGATTTCTTATAATATTTAAAAATATCATAATATAGATTAATTACTATACCAGTAATAAATTTTGAGCACTAATGAAATTTTTATGTTATAAATAAAAATAGTTTTTGTTAAGCACTTATTAAAAAATTTCAAATTATAAATAACATTTTATTATATTCATAATGATGCAGTAATTTAAAAAGACTTGTTCGTATGATAAACTACTATAAATATGTTTAAGTTTATGTTTAGTATTACATACAATACTGGTTAATTAATCACAGAAAAATATGAATAAAAGAGAAAAAAAATTTGTATATATTTGAATATGTCTGCTAAAATGAAAATGCATTAAATCTTCTAATAAAATTTAAGAGATAAAAGTGCAAAATTTTACTCTATATAATTGAATTCTACAATTATTAATATAAAATATGAAAATAATAGTTTAATCTGCAAGACTTCCTTCCTCACCAATTTTTCATAGAAAGAAGCCTACTGAACTTTAAAATCCTTTAGATAATTTAGTTAGAGTGTAATCACCATGTGGAAGTACAACAAATAATGCATTTGGAAGATGTCCTACAGTGAAGACTTTGAATAGTGATAGAGATCCAGTTGAGCTTACTATAACATTGTTGTTGAATGGTTAGAAGTAAAAGGAATGAATGAAAATAGATTGATTGTACCTATTGGAATACATTAAACCACCACTGATTTATATAAGAAATTAATTGGGAAAGTGAATTAAGTTAATCCTACAATAGTGAATTAAATAAAACATTTTCAAACGCATAGTAGTTTTAAGAATTACAATATTGATTACTATTTATCCCTTGAGCATCATCCATTAGATGTATTTATAGAATAAAGACATTTGAAATTGGAACCATATATTTCAAAAAGTGTAAATAACTAATTGAGTATTGATGATTTTGAGATATTAAAATGCATAGGAGTTGGGTATTAATTTCAAAATAAAAAAACTAAGCGGTTTTTCACGTGTATATTTAGTTAGAAAGAAAGATAGTGGATATTTTTATGCGATGAAATTGATTGACAAAAATTTTATTTTGAATTCAAATAAAGAGATAATAATAAATAATGAAAGATAAGTGATGGAATAATTGAATTCTCCATATTTAGCAAAATTATTTTATTCTTTTGAAACTAAGTATTATTTAGTCTTTGTTTTGGAGTATATTAAATTGATCTTATAAATAGATACTGTGCAGGAGGTGAACTGTTTTATCATTTACGTAAATTAAGAAGATTAAATGAAGAATTAGCAAAATAATATTTTGTATAGGTTTGTTTGGCAATATAGGAATTGCATAAATATGGAGTTGTTTATAGAGATATTAAGCCTGAGAATATTTTATTAGATTTAGATGGATATATTCATTTATCTGATTTTGGATTAGCTAAACCAAATATGGATAGAGAAGAGACAGCTTATTCATTTTGTGGTTCTCCAGAATATATGTCACCTGAAATGCTTATGAGAAATGGACATAATTTTATGGTAGATATATATTGTTTGGGAGCATTACTTTATGAATTTATTTGTGGATCACCTCCTTTTTATAGTAGAAACATCGATCAAATTTATAATAGCATATTAAATGATAAAATTTAATTTCCATCTTAATTAGAAATTAATTAAGATCTAAAAGATTTAATTTCTAAATTATTAATCAAAGATCCATAGATACGTTTAGGAGCTAAAAAAGGTATCTAAGAAATACTTTAACATAAATGGTTTAAAGGATTTAATTTAGAGGCATTGTAAAAAAGAAAACTGAATGTAAGTTATCGTCCAAAACCATTAAGTTATAATTTTGATGAAGTTGAATTTAGCAAAGGAGACACAGAATTCTAAAAAAAATTATAAGAAAATTTGAGAAAAGAAAAATAAGTTAATTATTTATTAATATTTATAGACTAAATTTTCTCGTTATTTTCCAAATTTCGAATATAAAAATCAAAAAATTCATGATAGTAGACAAACCTTATTATAGCTATTGTTAAAACAATAATAAATATAAGGATTATAAGGATTACCAAAACCATAATAAAGAACTTAAATTGCCTTATCTCCTGTTTCATAGGTCAAAGGATTATCTAATATTAAAGCATTAACTTAAAGCTCTTTTAAGTAAGCATCATAATGTAAACGCTTTAATACTGATATTGATATAAGCAAAATGATTAAGAATATGTGAAATATATGTTCTGTATTTTAATAAAAAAAGTAATTGAAAAATTATTCAATTATCAAAATTCTTATTTTCATTTTCACTTTCATATTCTTCCTCTTCTTCATCCATCTCATCAATTTCATCATGAATCATAATTCCTCCATATAATTTAATTAATTCTTCAGAATCTTCTCTTTCATCAAATATTAATTAAAACTTATTGTTTTCTAAAAGATTGTCATAAAATAAAAAATGTTTCTTACATGGTGGCCATAAACTTGCATCTGGAGGTGGAATAATTGTATCAATTGACATTCGAAATGCATTTTCAACCATTTATGGAATTATTCTTTAAAGTACAGGACTACTAGTTTCTAAACATGGATTAGTATTTATTTCTATTAAATAAGGTTTAAATGACTAATCTATCATAAAATCCAAACCAAATATTTCAAAATTATATTCCTTCTTATAACCAGCTAATTTACAGTACACTGATTTTATACTTATTGTAGCAATATCAATAAGTTAAGGATAGAGATCCTTATAAAAATTATATTTTTTAGGTTGATTATCTAAATAACGTTAAAATTCAGAAAATGATAATTTATTACCATTCTCATACTTACCATATGTATCAGCATATTTTTATATTGCATCATTAGTTAAATGAACATATAAATTAGCAGGATCATTTAAATCAAATTCTTCAGATGATGTTCTAATGTATCCATCTTCATACCAATATGCTCTCATTATATTATTCAATTATGTAATAAGAAAGTAACATCGAATGTCAAATTTCCTTTTGTTATACAAAAAAGGTTTTTCTATATACTTTTAAATTAAATAAGTAAAGTGTTTTCCATTAGAATGTATCTATTTTTTACTCACAATTTTATTTATTTCAGATAATGTTTAACATACTGTAATTCCAGTTCCTCTATTTGTGAATTCCCCAGGTTTTATTATCCAAGTAGAGCCTCTAGATAGTAATCTGTTTATACTTAGGTTGTTTTTTATAGAATTCAAGAAACTATAAATAAGTTTTATCTCTGGCTCCCTTTTATATATGAAATGTTTTTGGAATTATCTAATTCAAGTCTTGTTTTGTCAATTCATAATATTTTTTAAGATTATGATACATTGCTTTCTTATTTCCTAAATGATAATTCTTATCAATATGATTATGAATCTATTTCTAATTAAATTTAATACCTTAATATTTGAATTAACCTTAAATAAACTTATATTCTTCTAATTTATAAATTTCATATATGCTTTTTAATTTCTATCAATTGATTTATATTCATAATCATCTCTCATCAATCTTAAAAAAGGATCCATAACTTATTTCTTTTTGATTGAATTAAATGATTGTTAATTGAAGATTTTCTTTTATTAATGTTAAACACAATTATTAGAATATTATTATAAATTAATGAATTCTTAAACTTTAATTTATGTCCAAATGAAATTACTATCTTCATTAGATAATTCATTGAATTTCATTTGATTCCACCACCATCTTTATTTTACTATTTCTTTAATAAGAAAAGAATTATTTCCTCCTCCGATTTTTAATTTTAAATCAATTAGACTATCTTGAGGTTATGTATAAAATCCACTTTAAGAAGATACTAAAAATAAAAAATGTTAATAATTCTGTAATTTAGTTTAAAATAATTGTTCCCTTGATAATTACGAATACTCAGTTAAAGAGAATCTAAAATTAGTATTTTACATTTAAGTTGTACTATTTTAAGGAACAATTATTTTTTAAGGAATTGGACTAGTATTAGGTTAATTAATAGATTTTCTTTATTTGGTATTTTGTGACTTTCTAGATTTAAGTCTTTTATCTAATTCTTCTGTGAAAGATTAAGATTTATCTCTTTCTTTATCTTGAGAGAATGCTTTTTATCTAATAGTTTATTGAGATATTAAAGCATGATTTTCTATCAATTTTGTGAACGGTATAACTTAAAAACCAAGGATGCCCATGTTTTTGTCTGCAGAAATTCTATGTTACATACCTTATAATAAACTAGTGAGAATTGATTTAGTATTGTTTATATCTTATTAGTTATAGAAGCCCTTCTATATTTTATTTTTAGAGTCATCAGTTGGATCACAATTACTTGTTTGAATTTTCCTTTTATCTAAAATTTATTGCGCATGATTTGAAAATACAACACTATAGGTACCTGATGTCTATGGTTCTTATGATAAGTGTCTTTATATACTGCTAGCTTTTTATTTTAACTTAATAATAATACCTTAACAAATTTTATACACAGGTTTACGTTATATACTAGGTCTTCTAAATGTAACTTTTGTATTTGATTTATTATCCATTCTACGCTCTTTTAAAAGTTCTGAAAATTTGATGCTATTTTTCTTATTTAATTAGTTAATTTTTTATTAAAATGAGATCCCATTAGTTGTTTTTTTTTATTGAGGAGTTTTTATAAAGAGTTCTTCTCTCTACATTTTTGGTTTTTTATTAATTTTTATTAAGTATTAATTTTTATTATTATTGAATTAATCAGATTAATGATATTACATTATATATTTATATAATACTGATTTTATAATCGATCATAATTTAATGGTCTAAGTTATTAATCAATGATTAGTACATTAATTAAATAAATGTAAAATTCAGTAAAGAAATAAGAATCTCATGATTGTAATGATTGTTGGTCTGCTCTTCTATGTGGTTTAGTGGAAATATTAATTAAAACAAATCATTAGGATCAGATTAAACTATTATTACCATTAACTAATTAATTTGCACCTATTAGAATTCACAAAACCTAAGAATTGTTAAATTAAATGATTCGAACACCAAACTTAGCTCTTTTTTACACATTAGTAAATTAAGAGGAATCATCATAAATAATGAAAATGCATATATTTGCTTAATACAAAATAATAGCTCCTTAAATATGTAATAAGGAAATTCTATAGAAATTGGGTTAGACTTTTAAAGTTGATACTATCTTTTTGACATACAATACTTCAATTTCACTTTCGAACAGTGAGAATCTACCATTAGTGTTAAAAATTGTATAATTTTAAAGCCATTATACAGTGGAAGTTTAAGAAAAATAAAGGAGTAGATCTAATTCATTATAACATGATTTTATTTTAGAAATGAAGTAAGAATGTAACGGCTGTTTAAGATCTTTTGAATAAGTTGAATTAAATAAATCAATAGCATGTAGTCATACATATTGTAAATAATGTTTAAAATTGTATTTCAAATTAGGATAGTATTTTATTTGTAGAGATTTCTATTGTAAATTAGAACTTAGTAAAGATGATTTCCCATTTCTTTAATTATCACCTTTAATAGATCTATCAGTCTAAGTTAATAAATGTCTATAATGTAAATAATCAAATACTAAATTGTATACAAACAAATGTGGACATACTCATTGTGAAAATTGCATTAAAGATTCTTTAAATAAATCTAAATATTTTTAAACTCACTTTTGTTTAGAACCCTCATGCACAGAAATTATGAATAATGAATTAATGAAGAATAATATTAAAGAAATTGATGTAAATCAATTATTACAAAGGAGCAACTCAATTAAATAGAAAGCATCTGATTTTTGTGATTTTTGCAATTAAACTTAAGAATAAGGAGTAAAGAGTTAATGTGGTCATTACTATTGTAAATCCTGTTTATAATCTAAATATCAATCCATAATAACTTTTGGTTTAAATAAATTAATTGAGTGTCCTAAATGCAATTCAAAATTCAACATTGACACAACTCTAGAAGAATATTATTTATAATTATAATAGTTATCAACTCCAAGATTAAATAAGATGAGATCTATCTCTCAATAATAACTAGAAATATAAGTCTCTCCATCTTTGGGTTAGATTTTATATCCAAAATAGGATAATAATAGTAGATTAAAGACAAATGAAGATGAATAAAAGAGTTCATAACTGAAGAGATAAAATAGTATTGATTTAAAGAATATCTATAATGGAGGATCAACTCCTAGAAGAATTATTCCTTAAATATCAACTAATAGCAGAGGCAATTACCCATAAACTCAATAATCATTGCAATTCTAAAGGAGGCCTTAATTCTTTTGAAAATATGATATAATTAACAATAAAGTAATTTTAGCACATTTTTTTGAATATAATTATTTAATTGAAAAATAGATAAAAAAAAAAAACTATTTTTTATTGAAAAAAATTAGTTTAAGGATTTGGTAAATTTTAAGTCATTAACATATATATAATAAAAAAAATATTTTTTAAATTTCCTATCCACTGCTTAAATATTTTTTTAGTATATTTATTTTTAAAGAATAAATAAAATCAGCCATCACATCAAACAATCTTTGTAATAATAGTCTTACTCCAATTTTCTATTTCATTGAGCTATTTCTAATATAATTCTCCTTCCTTTTTATAATTCACCTATCAATTTATCTAACATTTTAAATTTATATTTAATTATTCTCCGATTCCTAATGTTCAATTTATCTCATATCCTTTTTTAGAATCTTTAACTTTAATAATTTTAAATGTAATATTCTACTTCTTTATAAAAAGTATTCTCTAGTTTTCTTATGATTTTTTAATAATAATTTATCAATATATTCATAAAATTATAGTAAGATATCTCTATTATATTACTTAATTTTCCAATTATAGACTTCCTATTACATTCTTAATTAAATATTATTCATCATAAAAAAATTGTTTTCAGGATTAATAGGAATGAATAATAATCTGAATTTAGTGATCATTTAAACAAAAAAAAAAGTATAAGAAAAAAGATTATTCGATAAGATTTTATTTTAATTCAATTAATTAAAATTATGGCCAGATATACATTAAATCTATCATTCTATTTCTTATAATAAATCTATTCTTTCATCTTGTAGTTTGAATGATTGATGATACCATTTTTTAATTTTGAATTGCCGACTTTTATCTAATTTCCATTCTTCTATACTTTCATAAACTATTGCCTAAAGATCTTTCCAAACATCTTAAGCTCTTTTTTTAACATTTCTAACTTTTACTTTTTTATTCAGTCTATATAAATAACCAGGATCTTAATTACAACAATGCCAACAATTCAAACAATTTTTCTTTACTCTTAATTATAGAAAATTCTATTCAGTTTTATCTTTGAATTTCTCGATAATACTTGGTAAACCTTAAAAAGCTTCTTTAATAATCTCTAATATTAAGTATAAAATAAAAGGAGTATTTAAGAGATACAAAATAATAATTCCAGCTATTGCTATTTAATAATTTTAATTATTAGTTTAAATACTTTAATAAATAACTATTGAAAAACTAAAAGTGATTGTGAGTAGAAAAAAAGAAAATTTATCGATTTTATTATTTTTTCTATTTGAATAAGGTTGAAAATAACTACTAAATACCAAATAGATAAATATACAAATCAAAGATAATGAAGACTATTAATTATAAATAAAATTATACCATCATTATAAAATTTTGAGCCAAACAACAAATTATTATGCAAATAGATGATCTAATATATAATCTAAAAAACTCCCAATAACATTAATTCTTTTTACCTTTTTCATCTATGTAATCTAGATATATATATCCCCAATGTTTCATATACAAGATTTTATTTAATTTTTTATTATGATTACCTACTTTTATCTTGTAGATAAAGATTAATGGTAAAAACAATAAAATGAAGAATCCAGGATATGCAAACCATAATAACCATTAAGAGTGATTATAAGTATTATACATATAAGATACATTAGCTTAAACATATGAATCTTCACTAATATTTCTATAAACAATAAGATTTCCAAATTCAATTAAAAAAGTAGGTTATAAAAATAAAAAAAAATAAAAAGCCATTGCTTTTAAAATATCCGATTGATCCCTAGAATTATAAATATTCGTTATTTGTTCTAATTTATTCTTCAATTAATCCTAATCTGATTTTGACTCATTTTCAGTTTTGCGCTATAGTGATTTATATTTTAAAAAGCGAAAGCATATAAAGGAAACCATCTCAAATATCAAACAAAATAATAAGAAAGATAATGACCAAATAATTCTGAGATAAATTTAGTCTATCTAAATAAAGAAATGTGTTTATTCAGGTAAAATACAATCTAAGGCATTTGCCATAGCTTTAGCAGGCATACCGAGAGTATTTATTGTATCTAAAGTACCTTAAGGAATAGAAATTTTAAAGCCTTCTATTATAGAGAGTAATTAAAGGAAATTGTATAGTATTTTTATTAAAATAGCTGTTTGGTTCAAAGATTTTAAAGGAAATAATATTTTTAGATGTCTTTGAAATCTCATTATAACAATTTTTTAGATTATTTCGTCATGTGCTTTAACTGATTAAATTGTGCTGAATACAGTAATAATAGAAATAATAACTAACAATCCAATTTTTATTGATTCTCCTGAACAAACTTGGCATTCATATTTAGCCGAATTGTAATAAGATGATTCCCAATGTATGGCATATAAATCACACTCTTCGCAAAGTGCTCCTATATATCCTTTTTGACAAGAATCATCTTTGATTTCAAAACCTCCTTTACAATTAATCTCTTTGTTAACACACTTTTCAATTAAATCACTTTTATAATTTAATCGCCAATAATATTTTTTAATTTTTATTTAATTCATATAAGTATAATCCATTGTTTCAAAAACTTTTTGTTTACAAATATTAGCTTTGAGTGTTAACGCATATGTACCATTTGCACATGGAATACATATTCCTTAAGATTCTTCATAGAATTCTCCCAACTAACATTCAATTGACGAAATTCTAATTTATAATGTGTATCTAGTATCAAAACCAATGCATTGATATGGATATTAATCATGATATATGGGTATATTAATATGACTACTATTGAAAGTGCCATCAATTGTCATTTATTTATAAGGATCAATATAAATAATTGAATCTGAATAATCAAATCCATGTTTATGCTCATTGATGAATTATTTATTTATTTTTTTTATGATTGATGTTTAATTCTTTGTATTTTAGTCAATATTTATAACTAAAGTACAATTCTAATCTTGTTAATAACTCATGATTTGATTGTTTTTGTCAAGATATACAATTAAAATTTGCTAATTTAAAAATTTGTTCATTTCATAACCACTTTTAATAATTAGATGATAATTTTATTATTTTAAAGTAGCATTAATTTTTACACCCAATTTAATTGGATATTCAGCAACATTATCCCCATATTTTTCAGCGAAATTTCTAGCGAAAATAATATCTGTTTATGAATAATTATTAATTCCACTTTCAATAACTGCAATAGCTCCACCTATACTTGCATTATTTCTTAAAAATTGACTATTTGCAATATTTATACGATGATAAATAGTTCCTCCATTTTTAGGATAGGATTCAAAATAAATACATCCTCCTCTTCCAGTTACTTTTGCAAATGCACAATGTGTTTAGGTTAAATTAACAGTTAAACCATAAAATGAAATACCTCCACCATGAATTGCTTTCACATCTGATATTTTTAGTAATTCTACTACTACATGTGATTAATATGAAGGATTAGGAGTTGTGTAATTAAAATTATATTAAGTCTAAGTCTAATTAATTATTTCCTATTCTAATATTCTTCCCTATTAATACTATATTAAATTAGTCAATTAAATTATTTTTTCGGCTGTTAAATTAGATGTTAAAGTTGTACCCAGAGTTTTATCAATCATAACCTACTCTCTAAAGTATGATTCACTTGAAATAGTGAAACATCCATAATAAGATGATTCTGAGTTTAAACATTTGCATTGACTCATAACAACCAAAGGAATTAATTTCAAATTTTAAACTCTCATTATTTAAACTAAACCTCCATGACATTCTTTACAAATAATACCATCAATAATTATATTCTTCATTTATAAACGTGTAGTCTCTTAAATTAAATCGAATATCATTAAAGCGGGGTTGATTTTAAATCCTGGGAATTCTAATCTTATTTAAAGAACTATACACAATCCATGATTAATAATAGAAGTACAATTTAAATTATTTATTGAAATTGAGGAAATATTTCTAAATTAAACTAAATCTATTTCTAATGGATTTTCTAATGGTTCTAATATTTCTATATAAGGTCTATACGAAATAATACTATTTTAAGATACTAATGTATTTAATTTAATGAATTTTGCTTACCATATTGAAATGTATCCATAATAAACTAAACCTTCTGAATAAGCATTCTAAATTTCAATTTAACCATAATCTTATTCAATAGCAGCTATTCTTTTAAGAAATAAAAATTTTTCTATTTATTACAAATTATCTAAATACAATAGATATTCTAAAGAATTCGATTAATTTCCTTATAGCTTTAATGTTTATAATATCATCTTTTGTCTTTAATAAGTTCTTGAATGAAATATAGTTTTAATAGCAAGACCATTAAGTGCATAACAATTAGAAATTAAAGAATCTTCAATTCTAAAATTTTATTATTTATCATAACTAACTAAAAAGATTGCACCACCTCCTCCTCTAGTAAAACAATTTTTTAAATGTGTATTCAATATTTTCATATCTAATTCTGATGCCATAGAATCTATATATAAACATCCTCCTTTTGATGATATGGCTCCATTTAAAGGAGTATAAGCATATTAAATAGAAATATTATTAATAGTAATAATTCCTTCTTTTAAAGTTCTTATAAATAAACCTCCACCTAATTTAGCAGTTGAATTAGAAAATGTACAATTATTCATGTCTAAATAAGTAGCAGATAAATATAGATGACCTCCTTCTGCTATTTGATTGATTAAAGGAAATGGTGTTTTTGTTTGAATATCAAAGTTACTATTAATCATTGAAATATTTGAAATAATCTAAGTTCCTACTTCTAAATATAGAACTGCTCCATAACCTTAAACAAAATTTGATCTCCAAAAACTATCCTTCAAAATTAAAGTTCCTACTACACTTCTCATCAAAAATGTAGGATTGCTTGGCCTCAATGATCCAGATATATTCATTATATGATGATTGTTATAGAAATACAAAGAATTCACTTACACTATTTACATTTAAGTTGAATCTATTAGTATAGCTGATGAAGGAACTGCTAATACTGTTGTAATAATCTTACATTCAATTACTTATACTCCATTAATTATAATTGTTTCTAAGTAATCTGCAGTTGAAGTATTATAAATTAAATTACTCCAAGAAGAAATTCCAATAAATGAATTGTCTCTCCCAATCAAATTGTGTAATTAAATATTCAACAATTCTACATTTTAATAAGCATTATTTATAAATAAACAATAATTATTTCTTATCTTTAATCCTATCTTTTAATGACAATTAATATTTATAAATTTAGTATTCCACACTTATTCTACATAAAATATTGCTAAATCAGCATTCTCAATACTCTCAAAATCCGATACTACCAAAGTATTACTTTTTTCTATTCTTATAGAAGCACTAGTAGCTGCTTCCCATATTTTTTCATCAAATCCTGTTGTATTAATTTATTTAATAATTAATCCTTTCATTGTAATATTAATTGGTATATCATATTCATTTTTAATTTCTGTTATTAATAATAAACATTATGGAGTTAAACAAATAATTTAATCAAATTCTAAATTGATAAAAAATAATTTTAATCCTGAAAATTAAGGATTCCCAACTCTTATTGTTTTTAATTCATATTTTGTTTATATTAATCTACCATTATTTGTGAATGATATATTCTTCAAATAAACATCACTCAATTCAATTGTTGTTATATGGAATAATGCAGTATAATTAATTTTTGAGTCATACATCTAAAAATTATTCACTTTGATTTACTACATTGTATTGAAATCAACAATTCCCCTTGAATTATTATATTCAATATTTCTCAACATTAAAGAATTAATAACTATCATACCCATAGGTTAATTAAAGATAGTTGTACTTAGAAAAGCACCATTGTTTATAAAATAACAATCATAAAATTATACTTGAGTAATCAAAATTTTACTACTCCATTCAGGAGCAGTTAAAAAATTTACTTATTATAATTCAAAAATTGCTTAATTTTCAACAGCTATATCATAAAACCTAACATTTTCTAATTTAATATTCAAATAAGGTAATGTTATTTCAGAATCATAAATTAGACCAAAAGGTTTTGGTTGAAATGTAATATCAGAATTAAGTAAGTAATACTAAGAATATATTTCAACATCTAAGAAATATATTTCATAAGTATTAAGAAGTTGAGTAAAGAATGGCTTTTACATCTTATTCTAAATTGCTTTTAAACTATAAGGTGTTGTATATTAACTTTTATCTTTATAATGGCTTTCAGCTTTAAGATTTCCAATTTTCACATTTTCCAAATTGAATTTAGAACCAGTATTGTTTTTGAATAATAAACCAAAAGGATATTCATATTTTGGTATATGGGAAGATATTAATGAATCTTCTAAATCATTAGCAGGATATAATTCAAATCCTCTAATTGAGACAGATGTAAAATATGTAAAATAGATATTCCTTTAAATAAACCACTAAATTCTCTCACCTTAATTATGAGAATTAGTAATAATTTTTAATTCTAATTCTTTAATAGAGAATACATTCTTTTTTATATTTGTAGTAAAATAAGTATCCTTTTAGAAGAAACATTTTGAATTATCTTTATAATACTAGAAATTAAGAATGATAGTAATTTTGGTCACAGCCTTTTTATTCCAATCATTAAATAATTCTGTTTTAACTATAGAATCTAATTTATCTTCTAAAATGAGAAATGCATCCTTAGCTGTGATATCACTATATTAGGCATTAATTTTCCATTAATCTTTCACATCTACTTAGTTTTATTAACAATCAGCATTAATAGTGATTTCATCTGATCTATCACCAGATTCTTAAAAATCGTTTTTAGAAATGCATCTAGCAATTTTAGTATCAAAATAATAATTATTACCATCACATTTAAATGATAATCTTGAATATTTTTAAAATGTTGTATCAGTAGGATCATAAAAAGGATTAAATAGAGTAATTTCAGATTATGAACGATCTCTACAACCAATAGTATTTTCTGGACATTCAATACAATCAGAACCATCAATTGAAGAACTTAAAGATATTCCAACTTTATTTTTATCACATTTATTACAGTAACCTTTTATTCCTTTAGGTTAGAATTCTTCACAATTATCTCCTCCCTTTTCACAATATCTAAGATCTTCATTTAAAAAAGGTCCTTTATTATTATCACCAGGAGTACATTCATAACAAAATGGACCTAATATATTTTCATCCTCATCAAATTTATAATCAAAATAATCAGAATAATGTACAGAACTTAAAGATAAACTATAACATTTTTTACAATATCCATTTTCTGAACATTTTTTACATAAACCTGTAATCATATCAACAAAGTAACCTTCTAAACATCTTAAACAACGTATATTATTTCCATTTGAAATACATGATTAACATAAATAATCATTTATTAGAGAAGAACAATTCATTGTGCATTCCCAACTACCTGAATTCTCATTATTGTAAAGAGTATATCCAATATCACATAATAAACATTATTATTTCAATGCTTCTTTTTTATATGTTAAACAACCTTAATTAGGTTTATTTATTGAATCTTATAAATTACATTATTTTTAATCATCAGATAAATAATATCCATCTTAACAAACCATACATTTCTCTAAAGATTTTTCTTATTAATATTTTATGTATTAATACCTTCTATATCTAAAGGTTCAAAATTAGGAACTAATGTTGAAAATTTAATTTGACTACCAACACTAGGATCACCAACTTTTCCACATAATTTACAATTTGTAATTTAGCAATCAGTACATCCAGTTCCAATGGCAAAAAATGTCTGAGTAAATTTATCACATTCTCGACATCTTACAAAATATTGAGATTCTATTTATTTTATATCATCTATTGATGGTTCACTATTTTCAGGCTCGACTACTCTCAATTTATCTCTCGTTGGACTAATTATTATTACAATATTATGTACAATGTTTAACCAGATTAATATTCGCATCTCTTGCAATTTGTACCACATCTTACACAACTTCTTCTATTCAAAGATGGAATAAATGTACTCTAGGTAGTACTTGTACAATATTCACATCTTTATGCTATAAAATATAATTTAAACAAATCTTCATAAAACTTTATTTAATTTGCTTCATAATTGAGAGTTAATAAAAGTTCATGATTATTAAAGTCATCCCAAGGTTTTTCATTAAGATTTGTTTAATTTTTTCCAAAATAACAGGTATCGCAACCTGTAAAACATGCTATACATTAAGTATTGGTTTCAATTTCATTTAATTTTGTTCTAGTAATAAGTAAACTGAATCCTTAATTACAAATCATACAATTCTTTTTTATAGTCACTATTGTTTTTCCTGAATCATCTGTGATTATATTTTTATTTATTTAACAAGACTTACAATTATCAGGACAAGGATCGCATCCTCCTAATATATCACTATATTCATATCCTTCTGAGCAACTGATGTACAAATTATTTAAATCATAAGAAAACTATTTCGATACTTAAAAACATGTTTAATTTTGATATTTACAAAAATTTTCACATCCATCACAACTTTGAGTTGTAAACTAAAATATTATCTTCATAAAATTACAATCTAATATCCACTCTTTACTACATAAAATAATTGCTTAACAGGTCTAGCTATTTTATGAAATACTGATATTCCTGTTGATTTAGTCTTATAATCATATGTACAACGTCGAGATTTATCCCTTCCATATATACTATTCTTACCATGTTTAACTGTTATCTAAACAATCTCCACAATATGAATTGTTCGCTTCATTAAATTTTATATATGGACTATTTATTAAATGTAATAATTATATAGATACCATTCAACACATATTCTTATTCCTGCCTTTAATCCTAATTCATTATGATCTTGTGGTAATTAAAATAAAAAATATTGCTAATCACACATTTCACAATTTCCTTTTATGACATTCAAGCAATTCTTAAATCTAGGATTCGTCTAATATTCTGTTATGCTTATTTCAAAAGCTAAATCAAACAACAATGTTAATAGAGTAAATAAAATTATACTCATTATTAATTATCATAATTTAGATCGAGAAGAAAATAAAATCAAGTTTTTATATAAAAATTGAAGATCTATAAATATGGATTTCTTAGGACAAAAAACTCAAGTTTTTATTATAAATTGAATACTATTTTTTCAATCAATTACAAAAATTGTTATCAAACTTAAACAATTAGTTACTATAATATTTTTTTATCTTAGAATACAAATATTATGCTAAATAAATTATAGATTTTTATAATTTTGTCTTACTATCAAATAACCCGTAAATAATCATCAAGAAACAATAACTAATATACATTACACAAAAATTTGATACTAACAAATAAATTCTAAAAGATATTATATTGATTAAAATTTATAAAATTAAAAAATTACTTAAATTAAATAAAAATTACTCAAGTTTTCCATTTGACTATTCTATCTTCTATTATTGAAATAGTTCTGTTAGTTAAGAAATGTTCAGTAAATAAATAAATCAAAGTTGGTTCATAAAAAGTATCATATGCTTTAATGACTGATAATTCTAATTTTTTTCCAATACCTTCGTTTGGAAATAATTTATTCATTACGTCAAAGCAGACAATTAAATCATCTTAAAATAAATGATTTGTGCTTGGATCTATATGTGAAATGTTTATTTTTATTTATTTTTTTAAAGAATCATTATTTTCTATATTGACAATTAAACATGCAAGTTTTAATTACTATAAGGCACTTATTGAAGGTTTTTAAAGTTCCTTTTTTAAATCCTAAATATTAACTTGAAGTTTCACTCCTTAAACATAAGCATGTATAGCTATATTTAAATGATCTTAAAACGTTTTAAAATCATTAATAAAGTCATTCAAATCTTTACAAATAAAAGGATAAAATTAATTGTAACAAGCCATAAAAGGTTTGGTTTATGTTATAAAATTCCCTTTATTAAAATATATATTTTCAATGATCTAATTCACAAATTAACATTCTTCATCTTCTTAAGTTGTCAATTCTAGAGTCAGAGTTGGATAAATCCGTTTTAATATAATAGCCAATTTTATAATACTAACTTTATCTTTAGCATCTTTAAAATTACTGGTTAAAACACTTTATAATTTTAAATAAGCCTTATATAAGACTCCTGGATGTAATTGATGTTATTAAACAAGTTTTGATATCAATTTTTAAGTGTGATGAAAATCTAAATTCATAATTTAATCTTTGACAATTCTAATTAATGCTTCAAATGTATCAATATTAAAATCACTAGCTCTCCAACCCATTAATAATTCATATGCTTATTTACTATTTGGTATTTCATTAATTTCTTAAAGTTTTTTTAAAAGTTCTGATTTTATTTTTTTTGATTTATAGTAATTCATATCAAGACATTTTGAATTAGCTAAGATTATATCATCAATTGTTTATATAGATTTAGGAAGATTACCTTTTTAATTTAAATAGACATCAATAAAATTATTTTGACCTTACAATTCATGGATTTTGTCACAATCTTTTAATTTATCCCTTAATTAGTCACATGATGCTAATAAATTAGAAATTTGAGATGGTGAAAACTTTGATAGACATTCTTGAAGTTTATTAATGATTTCCTCATCAAATGGGACTAAGATGTTAAAAATCTAAAACAATTTTTATACTTTTTCAAAATCCATTTTAGTTGTGAATTATACTTCAATTTAAAATTTAATAGAAGGGGCAATAAATTAAAAATCAAGTCCCATTTTTTCACAAATAGTTTTATTATTTTAAAGATATTAAGTATGTTTATGAATGAATTCTATTATAGATTCATCATTAGAATTTTTAATAATCGCTTTAGTGATTTTTTAAATTAAATTATGTGGATAAATTTGTAAATTAATTGGTTGTAAATATTTTAAGTAATCTATTTTAAATTTAGTGATTAGTTCAACTAAAATTTCACAATTTCTTTCATTTAATTCGAATTAATTGCTTTGATTTAATAATCTAATAATTGATCTTAAATGTTTTTCTTAAATATTCATGGTAGTTAGATATTTTTCACAAAAACCTTAAGGAATATTAAGCTGAAACAAATTAACAATAGAAAGTGATTCTAAGATTACAGATTTCTCTAGCCATTGTTCTAAATACTTCTTTAAATCAATTAATTCATCACTCATAATATATTAAGGAATTTCATTAAAAATATTATCATTTTCAATACAAAGTTCTCTTAATGAAAAATAAACAGTCCTTATGATATTTTCTAATGTTTTTTCATTATAATTGGTCTCTTTAGACATTTATACAACTCTTTTAAGTAATTGCATATAAATTTTATAATCTTTAAAAGCTTAATTTTTTTGTGAAACCTGAATGAAATTTTTTAAGATTCTAAAATCAAATTAATAATTTCCATCTTAATCTAAAACTCGTTCTACATAAACTTTTTATATTAGGTCAACAAATAATTTGGAAGGTTTGAATTTATTAAGTAAAATAAAAAGTTGAGCAAGGTAATAAATATGCCATTAATTTATACCTTAATAGATTTGAGAAATAACATATTTTAATTAATGATCATTTAATTCTAAATTTTAAAGAATTTATAATAGGATTTCAGGATTACATGTAGCATGAGGAAAGTTTGTAATAGATGTATCATATTATGATAGGAATAATAAGGCATATGCTTTAAGAGAATTATTATCACTATTCAAATATTCTCTTAATTAATCAATTTTGTCAGATTTTAATTATGGTAATTTATTCTTACTGATAGAATACTCTATTATTTAGATTAAAATTGTGTTAAATTGATGGTTTTAATTCTTAAATTCATTAAATACATCTTTATCATTCACAATTATGCCAGAATAGAATTATATGAGTAGAATAAATTAATATTCATTATTTATTGGCTGTTATTTTAACCATTAAATATATTCTTTAAAATTAGGTTTTTGAAATTGCATTTCTAAAAATTTAATCATGTTTTCAAATAATAGATCATCTGTATTTTAAATTGTTTCTATTTCTTTTTTAAGTCTATTGAGAATAATAGAACTGTCAGATAATTTCATAGGCATAATTTAATCATAAATTTTTTCATTCAAAAATGCTTACATAATAGAATTGAGTTAAGGTATTGTTTGACATTATTCAACACTGGTTTATAATGTAAATAAACGTTCTTTAAATAGTTTGTACTTTGATTTGAATGAGCTGAAAAGAAATTTTAATTTAAGCATTTTAATGACTATTATTAATTGATATAATCATTTCTTTTAGGAAGCAGCAAATTGATCATAATATTTGTGAAGATCTTTTTTCGAAAAAATAAAATCCTTCATGGCAATTTTAATGAATTTGTCTGGATCATAATTATTAAAGAATTTCTAATCTTTGAGAATAGCAATAACTTATTCCATGGATTTAGCCTATTAATATAAATAATTAATAATAAAATTACAAGTAAAATTTCTTCTTTTCTAATTTTAAGTATAGCTAAAGAGGCTCTAAAAGTAGTTTTATGATGTTCATGCCAAAATATATCAGTTACTCTTAGAAAGATTTGCATAGGGAGAATAGAACTAAAAAGAGTAATAAACCTTAAAATTTATTGAAATAATTACCATTCTGCTGCATAATAAAATGGGACAATATTAAATTTATTAAATTTAGCATGTATTTCAGGTAAGAATTGTTTAACTAAAATATCTAAGGCATAAAAATATTTTAATGTATTTGAAGGATTAATATATGTATCAAGACAACCATATTTAGTTAGTAAACTATAAAGATGCCAATAGACTAATTCATCATTCATCAATAGTAAAAAAGAGCCTGCTAAATAATTTAATCCTTGACAATATCCCATATCTTAAAATGTAAGACTAATTGCTCTTAATACTGTGAAAAGAGATTGACTAGTAATTGTATCCATTTTTATTAAATCATTAGTTTAGAATGTACGCATAACATCTAAAGTTATTTAACTATCATGTGGTGATATTTCTTAAGATTCTATTAGCTCTTTATATGTTCTCTTTTATATATAAATATCAATATTATATACTTTTGCTTATATTTTCATTTGATCTATTTCAGCTAGACAAGGCCAAATGAGCATTCTAATACCTTCAGGTATTCCTTTTCTTAAACGAGATTTAAGTTTATCATCATTGTTAGCCATTAATTAAGGAATCTTTGGAATCATTTTTCTCCATTTTTCTATCCTTGCATTTGTCTTAAGCATTTCCTCTTTAGTTGGTTGTTGATTATTATGCTTTGGAAATCCATAATGATCTCTATTCTCTTGAATCATTAATAATAATAATTAATCAATTACTTTCTAATATCTAATTAATAAGTAATTGAAATTTATGTAAATTATAGAAAAAATAGATATATACATATACTATTGTATATTATCAAACATCACAAATTTTCGGTGATGAGAAATAGTTTAGGGAAATTTTTTAAGGAATTTCAAAATAGCATTTATTTAACTAGCTGTCCACCTATATTGAAATATATCAATATTTTATTACCAAACACCATTTTAAGAAAATAAGGATTCAGGTATATCAGATTCATCAAAATCTATGCATACTATTAACCATGCTAGCCATTCATTTTTTATTGTTTCAGTAGTTCCAACAATTTTTCATTTGGTACTAGAAATGTTACAGCTGGATCATCTTTATCAGCAACATAATATTTAACATGAGCATTTGATGATATAAGTTTTTCTTGATAATTTTTACTAAGGATGAGAGCATTAATTTCGATAACTTCAAAGCAATATTCATCATCAGAAGGTTTTCCAAATTTGGATCTGTACATTCATAATCAAAATATCCAACTAAACAATTTGGTGTATTTATTGGATTAAAGATACTAGAGTACCAAATTAATATCAGAATTATACCATTCTAATACTATTCTAACTATTCCAGATTTTAATTTCATAGACAATTGTACAATAGTACCTTAATTATCTTAAAATTCATAACAATTTTATGAATAATCTGGATGAGTAACAATTGATCCACAACTACCTACTCTTAAATCAACTTATGCTGATACTAAATAATTTCAATTCATAACATCAACAACATAAACATCAGTTTTATTATAATTAATTTAAAATATTTAAGAGAAATCTCCTAATTTACATTCTCTATTTTAGACCTTATAACCTTATTCTCATAAAGCAAATTTATTTTCTTTGCGAACAACACAATTTAAAAATTTAATAGTTTCATACTCAAATAATACCAATAAATCACAATAGAAACAGTTTTCTATATTTCTACTTAAAGTTTTATCTGATATTGTTATTGTTGAAAAATTAAATTCAAATAAATTAAAAGAAAATAAAAATAATGGAGTTGACAATGAGAAAATTATTAAAATTAACAAATCTTTTGTTAAAATATTACTTACTGTTTCACAAAAAATTAAATTCAAACATCCAAATGGATGATCTGCTGAAGATTCTACTTCCCATCTCTATACTATTTTATAATTATCGCATTAAGTTGAAGATATTGTAGATTCCTGATTTCCATCTAGACATTTTGATGTTTATATCTTTTATGTAATTAGAAGCACAAGAATGTTAAAATAAAAAGATTCTGATAAATTATTCATTAATTATTAACAATTTCTGAGTTTATTTTCTTATTAATTTTAATAATTTCTTATATATTGAGCTTAGAATCCTAATCGAACAGGTGTAATTAGAATTTAAAGTGCTGCTTATATGATCATTAACCTTTTTTATTTTCCAAGTCTTTGAAATTATTGCAAATAAAATTTAAGATTACATATATTGGGTAGAATTCCATTTCTTTTAATAAATTAACTGTTCCCCAAAAAGTTAAAGATACAGCAAAACAAAGAAGATATATATTGAATCTACTAATTATAGAAGATATTGTCATTTTGATAAAAGTTATGAATTGTTTATGTAAATTCAATTAAAATTAAGATTGAAAAAATCAACATAAATGGTTTAATTACAGATACATCTTGATCAAATTTATTAATTGTTTCCTATCTTCTCAGTTTTATTGTTTAAGTATTTCAAACAAGCGTCCCAATACATATCTAAACTATCTGTTCATTTATGATAACATAACTTAAAATGATGTAATTTAAAACAAATCCATTGATAACAAATAACATTAGGGCATCTCTAAGAGCCAACAATAATATAATTATAGAAATCTATTGTTATATTGTTGTCAACGTCAATTTTTCACTAAGATTGAATTCTGTCTAAGATATGAATTACGAACTTTCGAATTCCACTTTTATTTTTTTTTTATTTTTATTAATAATTGTATAGTATTTAAATCAAATTTTAGGTAACTTCAATTATGAATTGCTAATTTAAGGACGACTAGAACTGCTTCTTACATCTGATGTTTTATTGAAATTTTCAGATGATAAATTCATTCTTTATTAAGAACCTCGATTTCTATTTTAAGGTTAAGTAAATCCTAATGATTAATAAAATTCTTTTGATTTCATATTTTATTTAAGTTAACTTATCTCCGAAAGAATGGATTATTTCTTTTATGGTTTAGGTAATGATCTAATCAATAATTTCTATCTCAAATTTATATCTTTATTACTCTGATTCATTCCAATAACTTACTCACTTGAATCTTCAATTAATTATTACTTAATTTAAGAATCCTATAAAGTTTACTCTTCTAAATTCCCTCTCTATGTTGAACATTCTGATTATTATGTTTTCAATAATCTTCTTAAATATTAAGCTCTTATATTATCCATCTATTCGTTTTATTCTGTAATAAATTTTATAAATTCAGTTTCAGCCATAATATTTTCATCCTTCTCTTCTTATTAATTTATTTAATTCACATTTTCATCCTCATCATCCTAAAATCCTTATACTCTAAGTATAGCTTTTAATCTCTCTTCTGTTACAATTCCATCTTCATTATCCAAATCAGACATATGATAATTATTTACATCTATTTCCAATTCTTGCAATTTCTCTTTCAAAGCCAAAACTTCCTATTTCAAATATTATCCAGGCTTTCCAACTTCTCTACCATTAATCAATTCTAACCAAGGACAATCAACTATGAATTTATCCTCATACTCCCTACTATAAAATGGATTTTCTTGAAATTAGATATCAATCAAATTTGACATCAATTTTAAAAAATCAAAACAGTTTTCTGCATAAATCTAATTTGATTATACATATAAATTTGTTAAATATGGAAATTTAAATTCTAATACTCTCAAATCTTCTATTTGATTATAACTTAGATCTAGAATGTTAAGATTTTCATTCTAACTTTCAATCTTTAGAATACTTATTTAATTTTTAGACATATTTAATTCTTCTAATTCAGTTATAGTATCAATAAATGAAATATCACTAATTTAATTATTACTTGCATCTAGAATCTTTAATTTTTTTGTATTACTAAATGAACCTTTTAATGTTGATATTTTATTTCTTCTAATGTTCAATTCTTCCAACTAATAGCATAAAAATCAACTTCTTACTTGGATGTTGAAAACTAAAAAATCTATTTTTTCAATAAAGTTTCCACCTAAATTGAGATATTTTAAGTCTTTTAAATTATTGAGAAAATCAATCTAAAATATATTAAATGTTTGCTACTTTATTCAATTTATTGTTTTCTAAATTCAAATGCTATATTTATCTGCTTCCCAATATCAAACCTGTTATTCGGTTGAATGATAAATCTAATTTTATTAATTTTTGTAATTGAATTTTATGCACTCCTTCTAATTCATTGTTAGAAACTCCCAAATTCTCAAGAATGGCAGAATCTATATTATCAATCAAAAAATTAGAATAAAAATACTCTTTTTAATTGATTATGATGCAAATCCAAAGTCTAGAGCAATTTCATGTGATCTTTTATGCACTGATTAATTTCCGTAATACCTAAATTAGATTGTAATTATTTACCTAATATGTTTAATCTTAGAGTTTTCCCTCCATCTTCCAATTTAGCCATTACTAGTTCTATTGTTAGTGGTTATTCTTCAGACATGCAAAGTATTTAAATTAAATTAAAATAATAATATTAATATTAACTTTGTAAATGATTAAATTGTCTTTAGCTACTTAAAATACAATATATTCTTATAGGCATAGAATCAACCATTCTTTTTTAGTATAATAAATATCAATTTGAATGTCTCATAAATTCAAGAATTTATTATTCTAAATAATGTATTTTGAATTACAAGTATATTTTATCAAAAGTAAAATGATCAATAATGAACAATTATTAATAAGTTTATTAATTTGTTTCTTAGAATTAATAAAAATATGAAACAACGATAAAAATCTCACACTTACTTATACAAACAAATATGTAAACATTTGAATGTACCTTGTTCATCAGGATTATTAAATGGGATTTAGGAGACCGAAATAGTTTTAATTTTAGAACAGTTAGGGTTAAAGGGTATAAAAATAAAATATATATAGATATCGAACCTCTATAATTATTGTTATCTTAATGTAAATTCAAAACAATAATATTGAAAAGTATGTAGAAGAACTTAAAACTCAATAAATCTATGGCAAATGATAATTATTAAAAAGAATTGTTAGAGATCTTGAGAGTGATTACTAAGTTATTCACAAAGAGCTTAGATGTGATAACATTTGTAATTCGAGATATAAGAATGAGTAGTGAACATATGCAGATAATATCTTAAGGCATAGCAGTAGTTTAATCTTTAAAAGAGCTGCGTATTATATAGTGTTTGATGACATCGAATCATTTCAGCATACTTTAACCATCATTAATTTAGAATTCATCTCTTCATATTGTAGATTTTTCTCACAATTATCTAACTCATTAAATTGGAGTAATGTTAGGATAATTACTATCAGAACATGGTAAGAGAAGAGATAGTGTGGATTATTTGTACAGAACAAAAGGAGAAAATCCTGAAGAAGACATTTCTAAGATAGGAATAGGTGAATTAGATTTATCCTATAATAAATTAAATGATTAATTTGTTAAAGATATTGTTCCTTATCTAGAAAGAGATCGATGGATAAAATCTATTAATTTGAAATATAATGCTATTTAAAAAGATGGATTTGAATTACTTATCCAATTACTTGATAAAAATACTACTATAACAAGTTTAGATATTCGGAGAAATTTAGGAACAACTCAATAATTCTAAAAAGAGATTCTAAAAAAATTAATGAGAAATAAAAATATAAAAAATGATTTGTAAGAATAAAGAATGGAGGAAGAAAATGAAAACATTTTGGTAAATGTTTCTGCCATTCCATAAAATCTATTATCTATAATATCAGATTAAGAAAGTCCTGTTATGTCATTCGGAGTTTTCGAACCTAATAATTAAACTAAATAAATGTCAATATCAGGAAGACAAGATTAATTTAAGTTCAAGTCTGGCTATAAAAATAATGATTCTGGATGTTTGGATTGTATTCGAATGTAAATAAAAGTTAAAAAGTAACAATAAATTATTTAAGTACTGAAGTAGGAAGTACAATACCTTAGATTTCAACTTTAAACAAAGCAATAACAACCCTAGTAATAATAATAATAATAACAATAGTAATAATAATAGACAATGAACTTCTTAAATTTATCGGATAATAACAATTAGCATCCTCCGCCATAAGAAATAGAATAGGAAGATATTTTGAATAAAATAGAATACATGATGAATGAATTAACTAGAATGATGGATGGTTTAGATGCTCAAGGAAGTGTAACCAATAATCTTAATGCTCATCTTTCAAGTACACTTATTGGATAAGATTACACTCGAGTAATATGTGAAAGAGAAGATAGAGCTAATGATTTTATGAATATCCTAGGAGACAATAGCCAAAACAATTCATCAGAATGTTCTGAAGATGAGGCTAAATCTTAGTGAACATATTTTTTGGTTTTGATAAATTAATAGATATCATTATTATTCTTATACTTATTATTCTGGTTGTTTTTAATTTGGAAGATCTTACATTTCCATTTCAGCCTCTCTGATCTATTGTGAATTAATCCATTCATCAACATTCTAAGATCTTTATATTTGAGAGTATTCGCTGTTATAACTGATAGCAAAGAATATTGCATATAACTTTTTTAATGAATTTAATATACCACTGCTGTTATAAACAATGCAAAGGCTCCTTCAACTCTACTATGAGGTACAACATAAACAGTTTCAGACCCTATTGCTATCAAGAAGCCCAAATAGGTCATAACCACACAACCTGGTGCTGAAATAAACATGCAATATTATGCGCACGATACCATATATATAATTTTGAAATTATTTTACTTTTTTTTTAATAATAAAAATTAAAGAGTATATTATAATCAAAGTCTTTTAAGCAATAATCTATTAATTTTTATTTTTTTTTACTGTCTCTAATGTTCATATTTATGAATGTCTAATTGAATATGAAGGTTTTTATATATCCTTTAATTTTAATATGATATCACATCACTTTGAATTTGTTGATTTTGCCATTCATGAAACAATTAAAGAGCTCTCATATTTTAATGGGGTAAATCATATTAAGCTCTCTTCTATAATTTATCACAAAGTTTAGATTTATTAGGAAAGCTTTTCTTCTCTCTATCAGATTCAACAAGGTATTTTGAATGGAAATCTAATTTTGTCGCAAATAAATCCTTTGTATCAAACATTTCTAAGTTAATTGTTTCTTTTTCATCGATTTATTCATCAAAATTTATTTAATTTTCTTCTTTCTATTCAAACGATAAGGATTGTCTTCTCATAAACAATTATTGATTTTTGGATTTCTCTGATACTTTTGAGATTTTTAGATTATCTTGGTAGGCTTTTAGACTACAATCATTAGGTCTTACATTCACAGATTTTGAGATGGGTTTGAGTTGTTTAGGAATGAAATCTTTGTTCTTTTTGTATAGAATATAAGATGAAGGAATTTCACACCTTTTAATAATCTCATCAACGACACATCCTTAAATTTATGGTTCTAATTTAACAGATTAATGTATGATTCTTGATTATCTGATCTGTGTTCTGTCAATGAAACCACAAGGTTTTCTTTAGGATGGTGATTCAGGTTGATTCTATAGAAAAGGCAAAATATATGTATTAATAAAATTTTGATCCATAATATTTATAAGGCAAAAATGATAATCAATTTTTGAGCTTTTAGGCCAACTTGGCAGATTTTGGTGTTGTAGTGGTTGTAGGTTATTTTGTGACTCGAGATGAAGAAGTACTCGAAATAGCGATCTAACTGCTTGGAACACTGGCATTATTATCGAAATCGTAACCATTAAATAAATCTAATATAGCTAATCTCTTACTTTATATAGAATTCCTTCTTAGCATCATTTGTTGATCCTCATTTATAGAATCATCAGAGTCTCTTCTACTATCTGATGGAAGATAATTATCTTCATTCCCCTAATCATCAAAATTTAAACAATTACATTTGGTATAAATGGGGCGATCATCTCTTTACTATTCAGCTTTTCCCAACTGAAATCCTTAAACCAAGGATGCTCCTTTACTTCATCTGGTCCATTGTTTCCCAATCTATTTTAAGGTTTTCTTTAAAGGAGCTATCCAATTTTCATAATAACTTACTCTATTAGTGAAATCTGCAGCCTCTAAACTCCATCCTGGAGGTATTTCTTATCTTTTTATGGCTGCTTATTTAGCTAACATCTACTCCCTTATTTCTTAACGACTTCTTCCTAAATAAGGTCTTCTTCCCAACATACATTCATATACTATAACTCCCAATGCAAAATAATCAACTGCTACTCCATGATTATGTCCTATTAAATAAAATATTATTATTGTCTTACTGCACATCACTTCAGGAGCCATGTATCCTGGAGTTCCACTTGTGTCTTAAGAATTTTCTGGTTTCCAAATTCTTGCTATTCCAAGATCTGTTAATCTCAAATATCCTAACTTAAAATTCATTTTTTAATACCGTTACTATCAAACACTAAGTTTTCTGGCTTTAAATCTCTATGCAAAATTCCTTATTGATGTAAATATTCCAACGCCAATATTATACAGGCACTGAAAAACTCTAAATTTAATGATCTAACACATACTTGTTTGTTCTTCATTAAACTTACGATTTCTTCCTATATGATATCTTAAATCTCCTCCTGAAAGTAAATCCATAACTAAATATAAATATTCTCTATCCTAAAATGAATATTGCATGTTAATTAGAAAACTTAATTTGATTTTCATTTTTACTTATGCTTCAAACCACACAGCAACGCTTTCTCATTCATTACAGATTGAACTGATTTCTTTGTTATAATCCTATATAATTTATCATAACTTACTTAGGTTTTGACATCACTTTCAAGGCATAAAATTATTTATTCTTCTTCTGTCGAACTTTCCACACTTTACCAAAACCACCTCTTCCTATTGCATCTATAAATTGAAAATTTTAAACAGATATCACTACATATTTATTCTATATACCATTATTTTCCATTAAATCCTCCTTTTTCTCATTGATATTACAATTTCCCATTATTTTATAAATATATATTAAATTATTATAATAATTTAACCATTCCATCTCCTATCACACAAGAGGGGCTTTCATCTCTTATAAAAGCATTACTTTCTACCTTTTATATTTATACCAAATTAATTATTAAAATGATATGCTAATTTTAACAATTTATCTCAATATCTAATTTAACAACTAAAATTATTTAATTATATAAATATTTGCCTTGTTATTCATACTCAATAAAATATGACTTATTTTCTTATTCTATCTATTTCTAATCAAATAATCATTGTATTTCATAATCAGAATAATGCATTAAAATAGTTTATGAAATACATTGTTTATTTTTAATAATGTGAAGAATTTTATTTAAAATCTTCATATTTAATCCAGGTAGTCGTATTAACTTAGTTTATTTTATTATGATTTGTAATTTATATTAATAAATTTATTAACGAATATGCTCTACGATTCTTCTTAACCTTATGAAGGAATCAAAGGAGGTACTTGTTTCGCATATGATGATTACGTACCAAAAAAAAGAAATATGTCTACATTGTCAACAACAACAAAAAAGAATTACCAAAAGACTTAATGTTCAGTATCAAACTCTAATAATGTCGAAGATAGATTACTTGATTACGAAAAAAGAAGATAAATTAAAATTTAGAGAATGTAGATGGAAAATTTAGCAAATAAGGAAAACTAATAACTATATAAAAAATTATAATAGAAATCAACATCTAATAAAAGTTTTTAGCCAAGTGAATTTAGATCTGTATAGCAGAACAGCATTTTGAATTAATGTATGAGTAATTTTTTAAAGAAAAATCAAAAAGTCTAACTTTACTTTTGAATTGATTATTATTTCAACTTATATTCACTTATATATTTATATTTTTTAACATTTATCATGATAGAAACAAGTAGGTTTTTAGATTAAGAATATATAAATATTATTATGAAAAAGTCAAAATTAAACTGGAAAAAAGAAAATAAATATCAAAGATTCAAAGCGATTAAGTGACCGAGTGAAGTTAAGATTTTAATTAAGTTATATTATTGTTTAATGGAAATGAAATCTCTAAAACGATTTTAGTTTATTTAATGTTAAAGAGCATTTTTTAATTAAAAAATTTAAATTCCATAAGAGTTAATATCTGATTCAATTATCATATTATAACGTGTTTTTTGAAGAGAAGACCATGAATAAGATTTGATATGTATATAAAAGAATATTGATGTTTTCTGACATTTTAATGCTAATAGCCAATAAACTGACTTAATCGGGGTTATGATTAGATAATTAATTGATATGCTGCATTCTTGTTCGTTTTGGAATTAATGATAAAAATACAAAACAAGTATACCTATTCAGAAGCAGATCTCTTAGGAGAAGGAGCTTACTCAAGGGTTTATAAAGGATTTCTTGATAAAAAAAATGAAATTGTTGCTATAAAAGGTTTGAACTTAACATCATCTTAGTTATCGATTGGAGTAAAGTAAAGGATAAATACTATATCTCCGGGTTTTAGAGAGAAGTTCGAATACTAAGAGATTTAGACCATTAAAATATAGTAAAAATAATAGAAATGATTCATGATGCTAGTTAGAACAGAGAATATCTCATAATGGAATATTGTGATAGCTAAAATCTCACAGCATTTATAAATCAATCTGGAGGAGTTCTAAATGAAAACATCACCAAAATCATATTATAGTAATTGTTGACTGCTCTCAATGTACTTATTAAGAAAGAATATTTGCACAGAGACATCAAACCAGAAAACATCTTAATTCATTAAAGGATTTTGAAATTAGCAGATTTCGGATTCTCAGTTAAGGCAGATTATTCTGGCAATCAACTTTTTAGGGAAAATGTAGGAACTCCAATATATATGGCTCCTTAAATACTTGAAAATAAACACTATTCGGTCAAAAGTGATATATGGTCTATAGGAGTTATGGCATATTAAATGATAACAGGAGAATATCCTTGGATGGCTGATGATCCATCTTTACTTTTAAAATCCATAAAATCCTAAAAATTAAATTTTCCTGAGCATATCTCAATCTCGAACGATTTCAAAGAATTTATCTAATATTGTTTATAGTTCGAAGAAAAAAATCGATATAATTGGGAGGATTTGTTTGAACATAAAATATTTTAAACTAAATACGTTATTCAAAAGAAGTAAATAAAAATTGAACAACTTCAAGTATAATAATTTATTTATTTAAGGCAGCCATTAATTAAATTAGAGAAATTCAAAAGAAAAGAGGCACTCCTCTAGAATAGTTATTTACTAATTTAGATATAGATGGTGATAAAAAGCTTACTTTCGAAGAATTTTAAGTATTATTACTCTATGTTGATAATCAAATGGACATCAATATATAAAAAGGAATCTTTTAAAAATACAATATTAGTAGAAATAACTTACTAAATTTTAATGAATTCAACAGGATATTTTGATTATATTCATAATTTAATTATTTGTAATATTTACTAAAATTAAATATCTCTTTAGTGATCTTCAAAAAATTATATGTCTATATTATTGATAATTTTCTAAAAACAGTTTTAATAACATCATTTTTTTCAAACACATTCATCCTACTTGAAATTATTAAATTTTACTTAGATTTCTAGTAATAATAAATGCCATTAAATAATTATTAAAATTATGTAATTAATGCAATAATTTTTTATTAATGAGCTTCAAAAGAAACCAATTCCTGAAATTTTAATGATACAATTTATTTAATCACCATAGTTTATTGAATAAATAGAATTAATGAACTTAAATCAGATTTAGTAATATTTACAATAATTATCGATATTGATCTAAGAATAAAATGATTAAAAAAGTTGGGTTTATTTTGGATTATTATTGAGATAGATGTTAAATTAAAGAAATTAAATGAGCATTGAATAATATAATAGAGATGTAATAAATACTTTTGTTTTGATAATTCAAATAATGAATATTCATATTACTTCTTCTTATATTGAATCAATTCTATCAACATTTTATGAATTTATTGATAGAGTAGATGATCAATTTTGGATATTTCTAGCATGGTAATTCAGAAACGCTTCAAATAATATAAATTAATTAGAATTACTAAAATACTTAGTAATTTCGCAAAAATAAAGAAATGAATTTTTGGATATTTTAATTTTAAAGGTTAAAATTGAAATAGAAAAACCCATTACTAACATCTTAAATTAGAAAGTTATTTTATCTTCATTATAGATTGTCTTAGAAAGAAACCCTTATTAAATAATATCATAAAATTTATTGAATTATATGACTTCAATTTTGGTTAGTGATTAAATGCATAAAATACCAATTAAAGATTGTTATTATGTTATTGGAATGATTGATTAATTTTTTGAACATTAACATTTAGTATAATGGGATTTTAAATAGTATGATTAGTTTACACACTTTTTATTTTCATATTTGTTAAATTAAATTGAGCAAATAAATATGCAAGTTTTTAATCATTAATGTATAAATAAAGAGATTTAAAAAGAAAACTTCAAATTGCTAACAAAATTGTGTTAAAATCATTGTTCTTTAAAATTATTTAAGATTAATAAAGAAAAACTTTTACATTTAATTTTTTGTTTATTATCAAATTATATTGAATTCTATAATGAAGTATAAAATGAAGATAATCCTAATGAATTAATTGATCTTATAAGTAAATAAGAGAGTGATACATATTTGTGTTCAATTGTGAGATTATTTGTGGCGATGTGTTCTTATGTTCGGCAATTTACATATATTGGATATCTTCTTTGTTCTTAGGTGTTCAATACTATTTTTTAAGTAGATTTATAATAAATCAATATTATTAAAAACCAAATTTCATTTTATTACGATCCTCAGGATATAAATACAGTAAATTAAATCATTAAATTAAATTAATCATTACCAATTACTTAATTATAATCATCTTTGATTTTGCTTACATCAATGAAATTATTCATTGTTGAGTAGGATTTTACTCTAAAAAATCTTGAAAATTTACTTAGGATTCATTTAAATAATTTAACTTCTTAAATAGGTAATTCAAGTTTTAAAATTATATTTATGCTCTTTTTGCAAAAATACTAAAAAAAGATATTTAAATAGGAATAGGATGAAGATTTTAACATTTAATATTTAAAATACATATTGTAATAAATCACAAATGAAAATATTGAAAGTGCAACTGCTGTTTCTGTTTTTCAGATGATAACTAAATCCTCATCTAATTCCACCTTATTGGAAAATTTAATTTAAGGCTTAAATCCTTACATATAAAAGATTATTTCTACAACAACAGATATTGATTTTTTTTAATCTCTTATAAATTTGGCAAAAGTTCATAAATATTTTTTTTATAATTATTCAGAGAGCTATCTTATTGTTTTATAGTAGAGAATAATTATAGAAATATAAAATTAAAATAATCATGCTGTTATTAAGATGTTGTAAACTTTTAGAGCAATTTATAAAATTTGGCCTTAAGAAGAAACATATAATTCTTAATTGGATATTTGGAAATTGATAACATTTTTGCATCAATCAAAACGAAATTCATTTGATGAAGAACTTATCGAAATTTCAAAGATATTTTTAAAATAATATTGTAAAAATTTTGAACTATTATAATTTTAGAAGATAAAAACCAATACCAATTTGTTTTACTATTTGTTATTTAATAATTAAATTTGTATGTTTAGTAAGCTCCCTATATAAAATTTTTAGCTGCTTTGAATAAGGAATAATGCCAATTTATAGCTCAACAAATGCCATAATTAATGTATGATGTAATAAATCTGATTTGTAATATAGATTTTGATAATTTGTTTGAAGTGTATAGAAATAAACTATTTGATCAAAAAGATAAGGAAAGTATGTAGAAGCATATCATTATACACAGATTTGTTATTCAAATAAGAATGTAAAAATCTCTTTGAGAATCATATCAAGTCAACTTAAAATTAAAGTTAATCTATATTTTTAATTTGCTATCTATGTATGAGCAATTAAGAAGAAACAGAAAAATATCACGATTATTTAGTGAATCAAATTTTAGAAATTCAAGAGCGCGATGTGACTCTGTAAAATTAATCAGATATTTTTGATTGTTGTTATGCTTTAATAAAATTATATGAATATACTGGGGAGAATTTTGGAAAATCTCAATATCAATACAATCAAAATATCTTTTATAAGTTAATTGATCTTTTGCATTCATGTTTATTAATTGATGACAGATAAAATGAATAGAAAAATATAACTTTAAATGAAGTTTATGGGTTATTTTAAAAAATGATTAGCAAAATTCAATCTAAATTACTACCTAAATATTTGGAGGGATAATTTGAATATGAATTTAAACTACAATAATTAATGTAAGCAAAAGCATAATTTGGATTAATAAATACAATATACAAGTAATTTAAAAAATGATTATTTATTACATGTATAAATGTGTTAATTAAATTATTTTAAATGAATAACCTATTTCAAGTGTTTTTAATTTTTTTTTTAGAATAAATAGAATGGTCATTTTATTTAAATATCTTATTGAGATAGACTAGGTTCGATGTAATATTATAAAATTATTTTAAGAATATAATTAATAAAAAGGATGTATTCATATGATTTAGATTAGGATAACATTAGCTAAGAAAGTAAATGTAAAATTGTAGAGATATTCTACGATTTAGAGGAAGGTATATAAGATGAAAATATTTTAAGATGGAATTTTAAAGTTTGACGATTTGAAACAAAGGAGAAGTGCAAGTTTAGAAAACTATTTAGATTTGATAATAAAAACAAGAAATGAAAGGCTTTATTAGCTTAGAGAATTTCTTAAAATTTAGAATTAGTGATTTAATGACAGACTTTTGAATTAATTAAGGAAATATATAAAAAAATAATTTTTTTTCATTTTGTTGATCGCTTAAATTATGCATAAAGTAACATTTTTTAAGCTTTTTAAATCAATTATTTGTGATATTAAATCAAATCATTAGTTGATAGTTTAGATATAGTTGTTTATTTTTTTTGTGAATAAGTTGATTCTATGTGAAGAGTAATTTATTTTTTAAAAGGAAGTGAACTATTAGGGGAAATAGGAGTTGTATCTATTCGTTTTTCTTTGCTATTTGGTCTGCTAGTTGCTTTTTACTTAATAATTCTTTTATAAGGGAAGGATTCATTAGGTTAGATTTAGGGTTAAGAAAAAACTCTAGCTCTACTTTCTTCTTATTTTCGAGATAAAAATTGATTCAAAAGGGACTATATTAAATAATTTGTTATACTTTACATTAATGTTCTTTGGATTTTAAATACTTTATTTAATAAGTTGTTCTAATTGATCACGTTCTGATTAATGAAAACTACGAATAGGAGAAACGTTTGATAGCTTTAATTATAGTCTTTCTGTTTTAGGGGCTTAACGTTTTTGTTTGATTAGTACATGATTATGATTATGTAGTAATTAATTATCTATCAACATAAAATAATTATTCTTAGTTTAAAAATGAATGAATAGAATTGAGATTTTATATTAAAAGATTATTATTTTTTGTGTAATAAAAAAATAAAGATTAATAAATGTTTGAAAAGGTATGGAGAAAGAATGATTTATAATATAAATAGATAAATTAAAAGAGATTCTAAAATGAAGATTATTTGAAATAGAAGAATGATTAATTTAGAAAATAAATTTATGGTTAGAATAAGTTGAATAAATAAGGAGAGTTATATTTTATTTAAGTTTTGTAAAAGAACTTTTATGATGTATATTTTTATTATAGGATAATTAAAAAAATTAATTAATAAAAATGGCTGGAATAGAAGAGGAAGGAATGATAATAGATGAAAATAAATAAGGTATAAAAATGTATATATAATATAGATCAAAGGATGAATTTTGCTGATGAAATTATAATAGATGATTAACATATTTTGACAATATCAGCAGAAAAGATGTTTGAAGAGCCTTAGAAGAGAACACGTAAATCAAGATGGGGAGGTAGACCAGATAGGAAGTGTGCTAGACCAGAGTAAAAACACTTGCAATTCAATCCTTTAGAGGCTATGATGAATAGAAAATGCATATTACCTGTAGGAGCATAAAGTTTAGCACCTCCTGTACCTATTGGAATGGCCTTACCGTGGGGAATGTAATAAATGCCTGTTATGCCTGTTATGCCTTAATCATATGGCTACAATTTTGTGCGAACAGATACTTCTGTATTGGGATTTGTTTTAATAATTAGCATACTCGATGGGGTCCTGAATATGAAAAAACCTTTTAGCCTCCTTCTTTAAATTGTATACCTCCAGATCTTAGTATTGATGATTTAGAATATATAATCAGATTGTATTGTCTTGATGATATCAATCAAAAATTATAATAACCTATTGACAGTAAAATGGATGATCCAGATTTGAGATCTCCTTCTCCAGAACCTGTTTATGATTAACATGGAAAGAGAGTTAATACAAGAGAAGTTAGAAGAAAAGAAAATTTTTAAAGAATTAAATGCTCTTTGACTGAAGAATGTATTAAAATTAATAAAAATTTTGTTCCTCCTTATGATTTTAAACCTTTAAAGAAATCTTAAAAGATTTATTTAACTGATACTCTTAATGCTCCTGATACTAATTATATTGGTCTTATTTTAGGACCAGGAGGAAATACTTAAAAATTCCTAGAAGGAAAAACTGGATGCAAAATTTCAGTCAGAGGTAAAGGTAGTTCAAATACAAAAAAAGTTGATTGGGATATGGATGATAAATTACATGTCTTAATCTAAGCAGATAATGATGAATAATTATAATAAGGTGTTATTGAAATTGAAAAAATATTATCAGGAAATTAAGAAGATGAATAAGCAAGAAATGCTAGATTATAAGGATAAGTTATTGCTACAGTTTTACGAGATGATTTTTGTGAATATTGTCATGAAAAAGGTCATAGAACCTATGCTTGTCCTACTAAAATACCATTTGAAAAAGCTAGAGTTAAATGTGAAATATGCCATGAATTTTCTCATCCAACCTCCGATTGTCCTTAAAAATTTGAACATAAAGAAAGCTTTATACAATAATAATATGATAAATATAGAAAAGATTTAGGATTAGAAAAAAATGCAGAAATTTTAACATCAGAAAATTAAAATGAAAAAAGAACTACAGAATAAAGGGTAATTTTGTTATTTTATTAATTTAGGTTGCTTTTATTACTAGTGCATAAATTGTGAAACCAGTCTAAAATTTATAAATCGAAGATGATTAATTTGTTATGGAAAGATTAAGAAGAGAATAACAAGATAGAGATAATTATGAAAAAGCACAAAAAAAGGCATTAGAATAATATACATTATAATCATAAGAAAACTAAAATAAATGATGAATCAATATAATTATTAAAAAAAAATTAAAAATCATAATTTTATATAAATAAATTGTTTGATAATCAAACAATAGTTTATTGAACTGATTTTCTAGTTTAAAAATTATTAGCAAGATTTAATTAAGGATATTCTAAAGTCTCACTTTTTTTTAATTTTGATTTTTTTCTAATCTATAAATTAGATATTATAGAATCCTTCATTAACACTTTGAAATTTGGTACAGCACAAATTTGTGGTAATTCTTCATCTACAAAAAATTCTTCAAAATTTTTCTAAATTTCGTTAATAGATGCTTAAAATAAACCATTACTTCTTTCTAAAAAACTTGAAGCAGATAAAGATTGTTGTTTAATTAATCGCTAATCTTCTAAATTATCATCTTTATTAAAATAAGGATGAGATAATGCATCTTATGCACTTATTCTCTTCTATGGATCAATTTCAAGTAAATTCTTTAATAAACTAAGTTCATTTTAACTTAATTTATATATTTAAAGAATCTAAAAATCTATTTTACAAATTTTGTTTATTTTTAAAATATCATTTAGAGTCTTTCCTGAAAATAGATCTCTTGTTGTAACTCTATTATATAAAATGGTGATAATACAATTTAAAAAAGATACAACCAATGCTAAATATATCAACTTTTTCATCATAATAATCTTTAAATTTTTCAGGTGCTGCATATCCAGGTGTTCCACAAATTTTATAATTTATTTTAGGAGTTATTGGAACAGCAAGATGAAAATCAATTAATTTTAATCCCTCTAATGAATCTTTGTTTTAAAAAACTATATTAGTTGGTTTAATGTCTCTATGCATAATGTTTTGTGAATGAATATCTCTAACTGCATTTAAAAGTTGCTATGAATATTGATGACGTTTACTTTCATTATTATTAATATTTATGTTTTATCGAAAGTTACTCTTTGAAGTAATTCGTATAAATTTACACCTTCTAAATGTTCTTATATTAAATAGACAGTATTTTCTCCTATAAAAACTTCATGTAAACTTTACACATATTCAGATTTTATTTTATTTAGACACTATATTTCATTATAAATACGGGACTAAATTTAAATGTAAATATTTCACCATTGAATCCTCGAACTGATTCTTAGAGTGACATTTAATTTCAAACTATTTCTTATTGATTAGATCAGAACATAAATACAACTAAAATAGGCTTAATATTTTACCTCATCTTAATTACTGCCTCCTAATTAAGAGAGAGGTTTGTATAATTGATGTACAGTTTTAAACATAATACGATTCTTAATTGCTTATCTGAGTTTCATTAAGTCTTCATGTGTAGAATGGAATAGCTTTTCAACTCCATTCCAAGGTAATCCAAAACTAATTAAGAAATTTTATTAATTGAGCTGCCATGAAATAATATTGCCCAATTCCAGTTAAATTATGTACTTAGGTTCTTTACCGAACTTGATGTATATAACAATTATACTTGACTCAATGTTATCTTGTTTGGTAATAGTAAGAGTACATACTTCTGATCCAGAAACATGTGTTATCTGATACAAATGAACTTTAACTATGATTCCATTTAAAAATAATAGATTTTAATTTTTCATTACTTTGCTAAATACATTTAATTTGATAAGTTTTTACAAGACAATTCATTTAATCTCATTTTTATTCTTTATAACAATTAATTGATTTTAAGGACTTTCAATTTTCATAATATAATGAAAGTCAACGTATAGGAAAATCAATTTTAGAAACAATTGCCAAACATATCAAAGACACCATAAGCAAAAAGCTAATAAACTTTAGAATAAATATTTAATACAACCCTTAAATAACCAAGACAATTACATGATCATTCAATGAAATCACTTCATAATATCAGTAATGTCTCATTTATTCGAAATGAAAGGCATGATATCAAATAAGATGTATATATTAAAATATTTAACTCTAGTAATATTATACATCTCCATTACTTAATAAAACATAATTACTTGAAATTGAGAGGTAGAGTAAATAGAGAAAAAATGAAATGTATTCCCAAATGTTAAGTGAAAATCCATTTAAATTTAATGACTCTCAAGAAGAAATGATTTTAGAACATCCAAGAAGTAATTATTTAAAATATTGATTATTTTTATAGAAGTATCTTCTATTCATGTTAATCTATTTGATTTGAAGGATAAAGAGAAACTAACTCAACTCTTACAAGAAACTAGCGAGTTTTCAGATAAACTCTCGATACATAACCCACAAATAAAACCAGCTAATGTTATAGTTTAAAGATAAGATGTTATTAAATTGGCCTAGTGGATTGATTATTAAATGAAAATAATAGTGGAAGACACTAAACTAAAAGAAGATTAGATGCTTCATTAAGTTGAGCATGTCTTTAATTAAAGTCTTAAAGAATTAATTAGAGAAATATCGCTAGATTGCATTGAAAAGGGGTATGAATTCTTAATATAATTAGAGTATTATTGGAGAAGATTTGGAATTAGTATGTTAATTTTAATAATATTGTAATTTAAGCTATTTAATAAGAGAAAATCAATTCAGAAAATGAGTATTTGAATGATTTGAAATAAGTAATTCTTATTATTATATATTAATAAAATAGGTTCATCAAACATATCAAATTTCAGTATAAGTCTTAGAAGATAAAATTAAATTAATCGAATCATAAATGTAATCATTATAATATAAATATAATGAAAAAGTAGTTGATTATGATAATTTATTATAAAAATATGAGTACTTATTTAATTAGTACAAAGAATTAAAGTCAGAAGATTAAGAATTAAAAAATGATTATTCAATTGCTATGAATGATATAGAACAATTAAATCAAAAAATCAATAATTTGTAAATAGAAAATCAGAAGATTTTAAAATAATTAAATGATAGAATCAATTACAACTTTTAAAAATCTAAAAGATAATCTTACATTTTCTCTGATACTGATGCTCTATATCCAGATCATAAATCTACAAGTTGTTATGATTTATATACAACTATGGAAATTCATGTCAATTAAGCATCCCAAACTACTCAATTTTCTGATTTACGTTCTTCTGAGACTCAAACAGATTTTAAATATTTTAAATAAGTTGCTATCTAATGTTCAGATTTAATTTTTGATGAATCAAGTCCTAAATCTAATTTTTAAAATGAAAAGTATTATTTTTTATATCTAGAATTAATAATAATTCTTAACAAGATGAAGTTAGAAAGTTAAAAGAACTTACTTTTGCTTTAGAAGAAAGAATAAGAATGGAAGTTTAAGCATAAAATGAATTAAGAAAATAGAGATAACTAATTTAAAGGGAAAGTGATTCATAAAAAATTAAAATAACAAATCTAGAAAATACTATTACTTAATTATAAATAGATATAGATAATTTATAGATGTAAATCGACAATAAGTAGGATACAAAATAAAAAGAGATTACAGTTGTTAGTATGGATTAAAAAAATAGTGATTAATAAATGTCTCTAGCTCCATAATTAAACAATTTGAAAACTTAATAAAAATAAGAAACCTAACATAAAACTTAAGAAAACCTTCCAGAAATTAAATAAGGAAATTAATAAAAAAAAAAAGAAAATAATTTAGATTAAGCTAAACAAATTCAAAAATTATAATAATCTTAATAATAGTAACAATAATAATAATAATAATAAATGAAATAAACAAATACTAATAGTTTTAATAAAGTAAAATCAGTTGATGTAAAAGATTAAAAAAAATCTGTCAAGATAATTAAAAACTCTTAAATTATTCCGAGAAAGACTTCCTAAGATTCTATCCATAATAATATTAGTTAAGAAACTGATAATAATAATGCAAATTCAAATGAGGATTTCTTAAGTAAAGCTTTAGAAGAACTAACAAAGGATGGACGCTAGTTAAAACTTACTTAAAATTAAAATTAAAGAGTTAGTATTGTGCAATAAAGAAGACAAACATAATAATAAAATTATATTCTTATTTAATAGGAGAAATAATGTAAATATTTTGATAAAATTGATAGAGCAAATATTATAGAGATTGTTAAAAGATAAAAAAGAAAATATTTATGTTGACGTTGCTTTAGCTTTCATAAATCAATTACACTAAGACTTTAAATTGAATCCTAATCAAGTTGAAAATACTTTAACAATTTAAAATTCATTAAAATAAATATCATTATTTTACAAAGAGAAATTAGATTCTAAATATCCTCTTTACGCTATTTGTTATGAGTATTATATGAATTAATATGGATTAAAAAATGTTGCTGAATAAAAAATGACTCAATTTTGTTAAAGTCTAATAGTTTATCAATAAAACTACAGAATCAAATTATTTGCTCGATTTTTACAATTGTATGATAATATATCAAATGATGATTTTGAATTCTACATCTAATCCTTAAATTAATTAGATGAACATTAAAATTCTTAAAATTTAATCTCTTGTACTCCATCATAGGATTGTGTTATGGTTCTATTTTAAAAAGTTAAATAATAATTATAAATATTTAATAATACTGGCAAGGAATTGATTGATAAATTAATGGTTAATATCAAAAACATTAAGGGAGAATAGTATTTAGATTTGGATTAATATTATTTAGAAGCTTTAGAATAATTTTAATTTATAAGAAAAATACAAAATGATAATTTTAATTAATTATTTTTAGCCATAGATGTTAATGATGATCAAAAAATAAGTCAAAACGAATTTAATATTCTTTATTCTTTAATAGAAGACAATAAAAATATTCTCAAATATAAAAAACTATTTTAATTAGAATGTTAAAATTGTGAAGGTCTTAATTTCTATTAGTTTGGGGTTTTTTGCATGCATAATAATTTATTTACAAAACAGAAATAAGATAAATTCTTTTTTTCTAATTAAGCAGAATAATCATTAATTTAACTAAAAATTACTTGGGGACATTAAAGAAAAATAATAAGTTAAAGATTAAGAGATTCAAATAATTTCACATAATATTATCAAGATTTGATAAGAAAATTAGATGAAGTATAAAAATAATAAATTTAATAGGGTCTTAAAGGGAATTAAACATATGCTTGGAATTTATGGAGAATATTAGAGGAATAATCAAAAAAACTTATATTAAATAATTAATTAATAAATTTGATCGGATCAGACTTATGCTATATTTGTGATAAATATGAATAATTATTCTCACTTAATTGATATAACTTAAATTATATCATCTACTATTGATATCACATAATTATTTATAGTATTTAGATAATTGAAATTAAGCTATTATTTAGAGTCTCCAATTTCTAAAGGATGAATAATTTAATCTTCTCCATTGATATTTTGAAAAATGATCTGTTTAGGTTAAGGAATAACCAATAAAATAGGATTAACTAAAATTTATACAGATAACTAAATTAAAAAATAAATATTTACTTTAGATCTTTACTCTTATATTTAATTACATTCAATTCCACTTTCTCTACCTTATGATGTTTATAATTATTTTAAATTTATAATAACCACCATTTAAGTATTCTGTTCTACTTTTGTGTTTTTTTAATTAACCACATCATTAGCTTCAATAACAGCAAAAACACCTTCTTTGTATAGGTATTTTAGATCTTGGATACCTCTAATTTTTAAAGACTCACATTCCAAAGTCAATAAAACAGTACATTAATTCATTCGATCAATAAAAACAAATAAGATTCTATCACTTTAAAGAATCTATTTTCCTTAATTATTTCTTCTAATAATTTATATAGCTAATATATTGTTTATTCTAGCATGATATTACTCTTTTTAATTGCTAATAGGATTTTCACTATATATAACTTTATTTAAATATTCATCTTCTGATTTACAAAATATCTTATATTTTGGTTTTTCTTATAAGTTTTTCATTAGAAAGAATCTAATAGATCTATACTTTCTTGTTTATCCAAAAATTGTTTTAAATGGTTAACCTCCTATGCAGAATAATCCTCTATCTGGCATAAATGTAATTGCTGTAGGTATTTATAATCTTGAATTGAATTATTGCTCAAGAGTCATAGTCGTCAAATTAAATATTCTAAAAATTTAATCTTCTGAACCAGTTACAAATCTATAAGCAGTTTCATATGGAGTATATAATTCTTAATTCTAAATTTGTAATCTACATATTTACTTTGCCTTCATTTTTTGGATCCTTCAATTCAAATTCGTAATTCTCATCTGCTGCAGGATCTACATATCTCCATTCTTATATTAGTAATATCTTTTTCTCCTTTTTATTTTCAAGTTCTTTTATTGTTCCAACTAGACCTCTTATTGATAATTGCCAGACCTTTTAATTTTTATATTAAATTTTACTTTAATATCATTTTTCTCTCCTACAGTTATTAAATATTTGCCATCCCTAAATAATAAAACATTTGTAATCTGTTAATAGGTCTTTAATGATGCTAATTCATTTATTTTATAACATGCTTATTAATTCTAGCTTTCTATTATAAGATTATCAATACATATTATCTATCCCTTTAAATTCTACAGGTGGAGCTATCATTTATTATTACTAAATCTTTGCTTTTTGATCCCATGATAGATCGGCAGTCTCATTTAATTTTTATTAATTTTTTTTATCAATTATTTATAGACTTCTCCTTCCATCTATAGATTAAGATTTTTAATCTGTTTTTAAACCAAATATACTTTATTAATTAATTAACCTTTTATTTAATCGATTAGATTCTGGTACACTTGCATCTTAATTGTAAAGCTTTTATTAAACCTTTGCTTGTTAATATTATTTTTATTATTATTGTTATTATTATTATTATTATTATTATTACTATTATTATTATTATTATTCTGGTTATTATATTTATTATTGTTCTTCTTAAATAGATCTTTTTTCATTTTATTATATTATTTATTACACGATGCTTTCCTATGATTATTATTGAACTTTTTGTTAGTCGTTAATTTAATTAACAGTAATTGGTTATTCAACTAAAACTTATTATTAATCAGTTGTTTCTTCTTATTTTTATTTAGAAGATGCGAATACAGAAAAATATTGTTTAACCTGAGATAAATCAATTATAGAATGTTACTAAGGAGGTTCACTTTCTGATTTGATTAATTTAGGTTATTCATTTAATTACTATAATTATTAAGAGCTTTTCTTTCTTTAACTTTAAGGACTTAATGGTTCAATTGGATGTGATGGGAAAGTATGATATTAATAGGTCGGTTTATATGATGAGATGTAGTAAATTTGCGATTGATTTTCAATACAATAAATTTCGTTTTCAATATCTAAATTATTACCCATAAATATTATGCAATCTTCCATAATTTTATATGTTTAATATTTTTTATGCAATTCCAAATATTTGTTAATTAAAATCTTTTTGTATTCATCATTTAAAGATATATTTTTTTACTTTATAAACAATGCTTAAAATATTTAAACACTTTCCATAAACTTCTTTGACTTTTCTGATTTGAGTATTTAATATTTATCACTTTTTGTATTATAATCAACATTGATTTCATTTCTACCTAAATAATTAAATGGTAATTTATGCCAATCTATATCATTTTTACCCAGTTATTCAACATCATCAACATCATAATAAAAAATAGTGAGTTTTCTATTCATAATAAGTGAATAAAAGTTCATTTTGAAATCTAAATTTAATTTTACAACCACTTCTGTTGTAGTACAAGGTTCAATTGAAACTAATAAATTATATCATTCATATTGTTACAATTATTAGGTATTATAGCAAATAAAGTAGGATTAGGTGAAATAATTCTAATTTGGATATAATGAAGAGTCAAATTTTAGATAGAGATGGTTTATTCTCTATTTTAATAATCAAATTGTATTGTGTTGGGAACAATCTCAAGAATTTCTTCCATTAATAATAATATTATATATAAAGTTTTTACAAATAATAACAGCGATATTCAGTTCTTAATCATTGAAGAAGTCAATTTTGAATGATAAGAATCATTTAATTAATCTAAAATATCTTATTCTTGCTCCCATAATTATTAAATTTTCATAAAGTCCTAAGCCTTTTTCTTAAAGCTATCAAGGACTGCTTTCTTATGTTAAGATTTAAATTAATCTTATTTTTATTATTTATACATAGCTAAGTTTTATTGTTATTACAATTCATATAGCTGAACTTTTTATTTCTTCTCCACATTATATGATTTTGATCTTTCTTTCTGAAGAATAATAACTTTATCGTGATTTAATGATTGTTTTTTCATCAACTCAAATTATTCCCTCTTTTATTATTGTACGCTTTGTCTAATTTATACTTTAAGATTAAATTGTTATTATTTTAAAAGCTTAGTTTTTTCCCTAAAATGTTCCAAAGATTACTCTCTAGATTCTTTATGTTTACTTTACTAAATAGGTCCTCTCATAATATACCTACTTCAAGTATTCGTTATACTCATTTCTTATGCTATTAACCTATTCATTCTTAATTTCACTTTAAATCTGTTTCCCTTATCTAAATAATTAGAAAAAATTACAATCGTTATCGAAATATTTCCAACATTTTAACTCTATTAATCATTACATCTAATTATCTTTTCATTTCTATTTATTCTTTCTTAGAAATTCTTTGGCTAACTTTCTCTACGGTCTCTTGATTACTAAGCGAATCCTATTTATAACTTATACTACAAGACATTAAGAGTTTTATTTCTAAATTTAATTATATTATGTATAAGAAGAAAAATATTTCACTTAATTTAATATGAAACAACAACAAAAACATTCAGTATTACAAAAATATTTGTTTTTATAATTTATTTAAGGAACTTTAAAATACAATAATTGAGTAAAAATTCAAATGTTCTTAGCTAGTTTATAACTTTTTGTAATGTATGTAATCATTTCCCAGTTATAATTAGTTAAAATTAATTATAATTAGATATTTTTAAAGAATAAAATTAGATAGATATTAGGAAATATTAATAAATAATCTTTAGTAATTATTGATTTTTAATATTAAAAATTGTTTTACATATTTTGAATATAATTTATAAGATATCAAATAAATTAAAAATTTAATGTATTTTAATAAAGATAGATAAATGATTTGGTAATAATAATATGATGAGAAAATATTACGAACAATATAAACTCATTTCCTAGATGGTTCAGTTAATAAATTTTAATAAAATTTTAGGTTTGTATTACTTTTAGTATTTTTGAGGGTTTCATTAGAAAATAATAATGAGGATAACTATGATTGTGATTGTTAGGATAATAATGATTGTTAACTATTCTAAGAATTTTTAGTTCTTTTTCTTACTAAAGAATCTATAGTATCTTTAGTAACTTATGTTGAGGAATTTTTATCAAATTCATAAGATTAATATTTTTTTTATTGATAAAAAAAAGAAGTTTGAAACATGGGTATAAATTGATTGATTAATTTTTATTCCCGATTTAATTATTCAAATAAAATTCTATCATTAGTTGTAGGTGATTTGAATTGTAATTTTGATAAATCTGGAATATAAGGAGGATCAATCTATTTTTAGATATATTTAGAAATATCGATATCTTAAAACCAAGGATGTGCTAATATATCATCAACTCCATTTTTTGATCCTAATCTTTTATTTGGATCCTTAATCATAAGTAATTTAATTAAATCTTTAACTTCAGGACTTAATTTTTTTGGGAATTAAACTTATTCATTGAGTAATCTTGTATAAATAACATTTTTATCTTCGCAATAGAAAGGAGGAAGTCCTGTTACAAATTCATAGAGTAAAGCACCTAAACAATAATAATCAACCATATTATTATGACCATCATTATGAAACATTTCTGGAGCCATATATTCTGGAGATCCACAAAATGAATAAGCATTTTATTCTGGTTACATATTAGGTCTAGCTAATCCAAAATCAGCTAATTGTATATGTCCTGTAATATCAATAAGAACATTTTCTGGTTTTAAATCTCTATAAATAATTTATTAATGATGTAGAAATCCCACAGCTAAACAAATTTCTGTAATATAAAATCTAGCTTGTGATTCTGTCATTTTTTATACTTTTTTCATATAACTAAACATTTCACCTCCAGGACAAAATTCTATACCAAAAATTATCCAATTTTTAGTTTCAAATGCAAATTCAACTTTTGATGTAAACATTGAACCTTTATTTGTGGTTTCAATTAATATATCTCTTTCATTTTAAACTAAATCCTATTTTTCATTTTATATTACAAAAGTTTTGCTAATCAATTTTAATGCTATAAAACTACCGTCAATTAGAGATCGAGATAAAATAACAGTTGAAAAACCACCTTTACCTATTACATGTAAAAATAAAAAACAACTTAAATTTAATTGTTTTGGATGTGAAATTCCTATTATTGGTTTCATTCGTATAGTTTTACCAACCATATGTGTTAAAGGTAAAAAAGGTATAGTCAAATAATAATCAAATCCAATATTCTCATCTAAAGTAGCAAATCCTACAACTTAATAACCTGTTGATTTATTTTTTAATACATTTAACACTTTATCAGTTGTTACATTAGCACAGAATTTATAATTTTATGTAACATCTGATGAATAATGAACATAAATCTAAATTTCTTATTTTGGTAGTTTATCAATTGATTAAGATTTACAACCTATCTACACTGAATTAGTTAACAAATCTTCAACACTATTTCTTCTAGTCATAGATCCTTTTTCTAATATTAATTTATTTTTGTTTGTTAGTTTTTTATTCAAAATTAAGTTGATTCCTTTCGTAAGTTATTAAAAAGGCAGGATAGTTTCAGTTGGAACTTTTACTTATTTTGCTTAAGGTTTAATTTTATCCCTTGAATTTGATCTTTATTGACTATGTAATCTTTCTGTAATACTTCCATGATTCACTTTACGACTTGAATCTGGTTTCACTAAATCCTTTAATATAATTTGCGATAAATTCCTTTGAATTAATTTCAAAGGAGATTGGGAAGCATTTTTACTAGTTTGATTTTTAGTACTCATCTAAAAGTTTTAAATTACTCTTGCAGGAGACAATATTTAACCACTTCGTTATCTCATTATTGTTATCTAATAAAAAAATATATTATATATTATAAATAAATTAAGATGATAAATAATAAATTTGATGATGATCTAGATGAATTATTAAATGATATTAATTCAGTTATGGATAAACCATAAAAAAATCCCCTTTCAAATTAAGTCTAATAGTAATAAATCAATCAAAATTAATAATAAAAAAGAAAATGTTTATCACCTCAAATTGGAAATCAATCTTAACTTCGAATTTGCACTAATCTTCGATGTCTTAAATGTGATCTTCAAGTTAAATGTCATCTCAACTAAAAATGGAACAAAGATGCAGATTATTTGATATTCAGAAACTACTTTAACAATATGCCAATGTTATAAAAGTATTTAACAGAAGATAATCAATATAATGCTTATAATTGTTAATGCACCAATATAAATGCTTATGAATCAATTTCGGCACCATAAAATTGGGTATGTTCTGGTCATACCAATTGAAAAATATTATTATTCTAATTATTATAAATATATAGTTAAAAAACATATAAAGTATTTCTCAATTCAAATAATACCTTCTTTTCTCTTTACTTTTACGTCTCTTCATTATTTAAATAAAATATTTATTTAATTTTAATTAGATTTATTTAAAATTGTCCTTAATCCTTACTTATTAAAGGCTGAAAATCATTATTAATAGTACACTTTGCGATTTTTTGTCTTTGCGAAAAATACATCAAAATTATTTGTCTAGAATTTTATAAATTACCAATAAATTTACATTAAATGAATTGAATATTATGAGTTTAGAAGTAATCTAGATTTAATGTATCATTTTACTCTTAGGATTATAATTTTTCACATAATTATAATTATTAATACTTATTATAGAAAATATAAAAAAAATTTATTTTTGATTATTAACTCTAATCTATGGATTTTTTAAGTTCCTAATTTAGTGTTTTAAATATTAATTTACTATAGTAGAAAATATCAGATTACTTATTTATTCAACCATTTCAATTAAAAATGTTTTGTTTAATTATTAATTTCAGATCTTATATATAATTATCTCATACTATATTTTTGAAATTTTATAGACTATGCTATAACTTTACATTTTTAGATGTAACATTAATTTGAAATAAATTTATTAATTAATATATTAGATAAGTAAAAAATGACATTAGAACAAGCTGTAATATTTATTATAATTTAGTTATATGAAGATAGAGAGTATATAAGATTATAAAAACTAACTGAAGCATTAAAATAAATAACAAATGAAATGCCTTATATGAAATCTTTTAATTAAGTATCGACCATAAAATATTGTAAAATATATTAGTAATATAAAAAGTATTATGTGCTTATCCATTCAATCCAATAAGTGTAGAACTTGTGATTTCTAGTTTAATAGATCATTTTTAGGATGAATAATTTGTTTATTCATTTTTTTCAGCAATAATGGAATTGGCTTAAATCTAAGAACTGAACTCTATGAATGGACATCGAAGATCAAAGATGATTGATGGGTATTTGTTATTTAAATGTTTTGAGGCTTTCATTAACAAAGTCTTTAAATTTTTCTCATTAAGTGGGATAGAAGTTCTGTAGGGCTGTTTATGAAAACATTGTAGAAGCTAAAAGGTTTGCTTGTTAATACTTAAAATAACTTTTTGATACTGCAATATAATATTAGTAGGATATCTAATACTTTTCTATGGTATTTAGTTTGATGATCAAAAATTCAAGTAATACTGAATTTATTCATTTTGTTATATAAAAATATGAAGAATGTAAAACTGACTTATTTGGCAATAATAAATGGATAGATGACTTAGATGACGAAATTATTGAATGTAAACATTTTAAAGATTATAATTAGATTTTGAATCGAATTAAATTCCTTTGCCTTTTGCTGTAAATAAGAACTAAGAAGAATAACGATAAGAAATTAAAACGAACATTAAATAAAATAATAATAGTTCATAATATAATGATGAATATTCATATTCTGATTCTTCCTTTTTAGATGAGGTTGATTTTATGAAAAAAGAATTGTAGATATTGAATGTGAATATGTAAAAATGGCTCTGTACTGTTGGAACTCCATCTATAAAATCTAGGATAGAATATTTAAGTGATGAACATCATTTCGAATATTTAATGTCTTTTATTTTTAACCCATTACAACATGAGACAATTTAAGATTGGGTATATAATAAATTTATTTTTAGGAAGATAAATTTAATGATCTTGAAGTTAAAGTTGAATAAACTGATTATAAAGTAGAATCATATTTACCCTCTAAATATGAATTAATTAGATCTTATAAAACTACCTTAATATTTTTGACTGATGAAAACTTTTAGGTAATGATTCAAATTATCCCTAAATTAATTCATTTGCTATGTAAATATTTATATATTATATTTAAGTGTATCAAATAAAAATAAGTCTAGAAGAAATAAACAAATCAGTTAATCTATTGCATATAAGTTGTATTTTAGATAAATTTCTTTAAAAATACCCAAAATCCACTCTACTTTTTATGATAGAAATGGATCTATTTTAAATTCTTGGAAAATATATTTACAATAATAAATTAGCTACTATATTAGTAGATGTCTTAGATATATAAATTGATAGATATTGTATTGGAACTTAGTGCTAAGAATAATTATGGAAATATTTTTAACAAATTAATTGGTTTGAAACTATTTCGACTCATTTAGTAAATAGTAATTTAAAATTTTTAATTTTGGATATAAAAGAAAATCAGAAATTTACATAAATATTCAGATCGATTGCATAAAGTGAATAAGAGAAAATACCAGCAATAATTGATTGTGATGAGAAAAAGAATTTAACAGATTTTCTTGGAACATTATAAGAAGGTAAGACAATGGAAGAATATTATAATACAAATTAATTGAATTGGCAAATTAATTAAAATTAAAGGGAGCATCTTTCATATAGTGAAATTGAATTACAAGATATTGATGGATTAAAGTATTTTGCAGAAGAAAGAGATTCAAATTTATAACGATCATAACATAGAATTAAAACATAATTAATGATTAAATCTATCAAATTTACAAATCAAATTAAAAGAAAACCTTCAGAAGTTATGAGATATACTTAAATTAATAAACCTATTTTAAGAGGATTTCATGGACATAAAAGATATTGTGAAAGCATAGATTTTTAATATGATACCATAAGAGAAGATGAAAATACATATGTTGAATCTAAACTTCATAATTCTAATCCGGGAAGTCGTAAGACAAGTCAATAAATTTCAGATGATGGAGAAGATGATTTAGGATCTATTTCTCCTAGAAAACTTAAAATATATCCTGGATATAAATTACAATTACATGTTAGTGAATTTGAAAAAAATGAAAATAAATTTAAAATTAATAAACTTTATTCATCAGAAACAATTTAGATACTTAAATTCTAAATTACTGCGTTATTTAATTTTTTAGATTTACAACATACAAATAAGATTAAAGTTGAACAATAAAAAATTGATATCAAATCAATAATTAACTCTTTATTAACTTTTTAAATCATTATGAAACTTCATTAGTTTTTTTTATATAATATCTTAAAAGAAGAATCATCAATAGAGTTCTAATTAGCAGAAGAATGTGGAATAATTGTTAATAAAATTTATAAATATTCTTTACTCTATTAAGAATTGCTTGAAATTAAGCCTATCTTATAGGAAATTTTTTTATAGGCAGCAGAATACCTATGTAAATTGATAGTTAAAACATATCAAAATTCTATTAAAAATAATTTTCTTGGGAATCCTAAAATTTAAACATTTTTACTTCTTACTTTTAAGCAAGGATATTAAGTATTTAATTTTGATCATCATTCCAAAGAAGAATAGGGTGTATATAAATTTTTTCATTCAACTGTTATACATATAATTATTTATTGGTTTTTTAATAGTTAAAATAATAGCGTATATTAAAATATCTTTTTGAAGTATAATTTAATATAATATTTTAGATTCATTACTTTAGTTTTTGCTAATGCTCCACCTGTAATTTTGAGTAGTATCTTATTTAGACTAGGATTAATAGGCTTACTCTTTGATGCAAGTGAACATGCTATTTTATCAGATAGTCTTCTTACTCATATTAAATGTATTGTTTATTCAATCAATGCTTCAATATCATATAGATAATTGACTAATATTTAGTAGAATCTTTAATGTCTTGATTCATGGAAAAAACTAGTTGATGCTAACTCTAATGGTGAACTATCAATCTACAAAGATATTAATTTTATCATTAATCCTAACTTTAATTTTAAACATACTAAAATAAACTTCTATTCTACTTAAATGTCAATTGATAATAATGAATAAAATAAATCACCTAAATTTAGTAGGATGAAGGATTAATACAATATATAAAGAATTAAAGGAAATTATAAAGCTTAAAATAAACTTCCTAAATTAAATCCTATTCATGAGAAATAAAAAATTTTGTCAAAAACTTTTAGCACAAATTTTAAACTATGACATTTAAATTATAAATTTTTTTATAAACTATAATCAAAAACTTTTTTTAATATTTTAATTAGCTTTATTCATAAAATTGATTTTTTACTTAAAATTTATGTTAATTCATTTTTAAGTAAATTCATTTAGATATTTACTTAATTACTTCTCTTAAGAATGTTAGAAAAATCTCTTCTTTTTTAATATTGTGTAAATCTTATCTCATCTATTAAAATTCAATTTTCAATTAAAATAATATTTTTTTAAGGTATCATCTTTAACTAGAACAATTAGTATTATTTTTATGAATTATTTGGCTTAATTTAATTTAAATAATTTAATTTATTAATTTTAGTTCAAAAGAATAGAGAATTAATGATCTAAATATGCTTTTTTTTAATACTTGATTCATTTGATTTTCCTTTCTAAAAATTTGTCTTGTAATAAATTAATTGTTTAATAATAAATAAATAAATTGATTCTTGTATAACTAACTTTCTTAATAATATTAATCATGTTAAATATAAATATTAAAAATAATAATTTCATAATCACTTCATAATCATTCCTACTATATTCATTCCCCCTTTTGCCATTTCCCTCTTTAATTATTATAATTTCTTTTTATGTTCTCCTCTACATTTGTAAAATCCTTATAAATTAATAAGAGACAAAACGCAACATATTATTGGCAAAGGTAACTACATATTTATAAATAAATACCCATAAAATTTTGAGTCCAAAAAAGTCTCCAAGACACATGAGACCCCAAAATAGTGTTCCATATACAAGACAAGACCAAAAGAAATATTTATCAACTCTATTTGATTATTCTTATGATTGGGTTTAAAACATCCATTTCTATTCACCTTTAAGATCCATTTCAATCCACCATCTTAATCCGATTAGTTTCTAACCTAGATAATTCTTAAGAAGTAAAAATTATGTCAACTATAGTAAAATAACTAATGGATAAGCATGAATAACATCTTGTAACAGAATAAATGTTAATCCTGGTATAGAAGTTAATGCTAATGCAGCAACACAATAATACGGATGAGCTGCCTCAGTAATATCATATTCTTATATTAATAAATCTTTCTATGGAAAAATTATATAAAATAACTACATTAGCATTTTCAACTTCCTCTTCTTATTGAGTATTTTGATAAACAGTATCATATTTGTCAACTGTTAAATCTACATCAGGCTCTACATGCTCTGTTATCACTTTAGGTTATATGTTTATTTTAAAATCTAAGGAGTTAGATTCCATTAAAATATTTTATTTATATATATATTTCATTATTAATACAAATTTCTAATAAATATATATATATTGATAACATTGTCAGAAGATAATGATTACACAAATAGTTTACCATCACTTATACCAATAAGCTTAATACACATATTTTAATAGAATAACTTCATTTTAAATATTATAAACATCTTTATTTATACTATTTATTAATTTAATATTACTTTTAAACTTCTCAATCTTTGAGTTTAATAATTTACCTTTTAATTAGAATATGGTAAACCTATATAATTGAAATTTATAAATTTGGTAAAATAAATATTATAATCAAAACATCATCTGCTCACCAGATTTAGCTAAACTCTTTTTGTTCCATGTACTAATCACTACTTCTTGTTCTTCATTTGGAATTTCTGCTAATTTGAATTCCTATATTTACTCTCTTTTTAACATTCTTAGTTCTCTTTGAAATTGACTCTCTCCAACTATACTTAAATAATCTTAACAATCAGCGAACTTTTTTTTTGGTTTATCTTTCAATTTCTAATGATACATTGATTCCAACTAGGTTGAATATAATTTTGATTTCGGAGATCCTTAATTATTATAATTATCTTTTACCAGAAAGTTATTGTGACTTTAATTTTTACTCAGATATAACTGTTTCAACCTATTTAAAAGGATTCTCTACTAATTTTGCATTGAAATTTGATTAAATATCAGACAAAACAAATTATTCTTATTGATCCTATCTTTCTGCTTCAGTATCTGTAACAAATCTATTTGTTAATCTATTATCAAATCTTCTATCACTTTATTATTAATTTTTTTAGGTCAACAATGTAAATGGAGGTCTTGAATCTTTATGATCATACCATCTTAATTTCAAATACCAGTAACGACTATTATTTTTTTCATCATCTCCTTTACATAATTCTAAAGCTTATACAATTTGATTTTTTTCTCTATATTAATCTGATCTAGCCATAATAGTTTCCTCAGGTTAACGAAAACAATTTGAGGCGACTTAAATATTAACATTCTCCCACAGAGTCTTTACAACTTCGTGTTTTTTTATTGATCTATCTTCTCTAGTGATTGCATTTCTTACATTTTAAGGTAATTTTCTTTCCTATTCTTCTAATTCTTTTTAACTTTATTTAATTCTTTTTTCTGTATCTCTCATTATTTATACTAAATCTCTTTTTTTGAAAACTTTCTAATCTCCTCTATTCTTTTTGGGTGTTTTTCTACTTTGTTATATTTTTTCATTAAATTAACTTGTTTTTAATGGTAACTATTCTTCTGTAGCAGATTCATCTGTAGCTCCGTTATTTATATTCTGATTTTTCTTTTTTTTTTAATCTTATTTTAACTTTTCTTAATGAATTTTAAGAAATTATTAATATCCTACTACTGAGTATTTTATCAACTTATCTTATTTTTCATTTTCAAATCTAGGACCTCCTGTATAATCAATAAATTTTTTTCGTTCTTCATTTTCAGCCTCTAAAAAAATGTTTTAAATATACCTTAAAATATATTTTAGATTGAAGATTTTTAAGACATAGTTTATAATGGAGTTATTTATCCAGGTCTTAATACTCTTTTTTTTTTTTTATCTTCTTCTAATTATTAATTATCACGAATAAATTTCTCTGTATTAAATCCTATTCCATACATTTACTTTTATAAGCTTTAAGATTCTAAACTCTAAAAAGCAGAATGTTTTGTAGAGGTTGATTCTGAACCAATTTCTATAACCTAATCACTTTTGCTTAAACCTTTAGATTAAAATATTATTGGTTAAGATATGAACAATGTTTTCATCATTCTTTTAGGGTTTTTAGACTAATTAGGTAAATTCATAAAAAATAAAATAAATATAAAATAAAAAAAAGTGGATCACTTGATAAAAGTTTATTTTATAATTAAATATTTGGTTTATTTTTTCATAAAAACAAGCATGTCAACTAGATTAGTGATATAAATAACTTGATATAAATTTAAATATTAGATATGACTTATAAAATAAAGAATTAACACTTAAATGAATCAGAAATATAATTTATTTGTATTTGAAATAAATAGAATTTTCACTAAAAATAAAGTTAATTAATTAATATCATTCATAATATTGAGTAGGATGCTTTCTAAAAGATATACGATTATCTCCAAATCTCGAATTTGATGTAGAAGGTTAAGTTATAGCTGTAGATAAGCTATTATAATTGGTAGTACAAGTTGACTTAGCTCTAGGCAATCTCAGTAATGGACATTTAGATTATGGTCTTTGTTCTGCTACAGTGATCTCACGACTAAGGTTCATTAGTTTACTCAAAGGTTATAGTTTTTATTCATTTGGAATTAATTTGTCTTCAATTTATGATAAGAGTCTGCTTCTTTAACTTAAGTAATGAACCTAATTTAAAACTTTTGTAATATCCGTAGGAAAATAATTTTGAGGATTTTTTTCATTAGTTTTATTAATTAGTTTTTTGAGGAATAATTTTGATTTTTCATTTAAAACACATTATTTGAATTATTCGGTTGTTATAAAGCGGCCACTTTTAGAATTGGCTTATTTAATATATGCTGTTAATTCTTATTCATTGATAATGATTCCATATTTGTTAAGAAGGGTAAGTAATTCATATTTTAAAATTTTACCATTTCCTTCCTAATCAAATTTAGCAAATAGTAATGCTAATTCTTATTTATATTCCTGAATAGAATTAATTATATACTTCTTCCCTTGGATCTGTAATGTATTAACTATTGACAGATTTACGAAATCTTTAAAGAAGCCACTGTTTGACTGTATGAGTTCGTAATTTAAACATTAATTAATTTATGAGTCCAAAAATTGCAATAATAATAGGTCTTTTAATAAGACTAGGATTAATTGCTTATGCAGAAATATAAGATAAATATTTCAATTTGAAATATACAGACATAGATTATTCAGTATACTAATAATTTATATGTAGGTGTATTCTGATGGAGCATAATATGTTGTAGATGGAGGATCACCTTATGATAGACATACTTATAGATATTCACCTATATTAGCATATATATTAATACCAAATGTGTGGATATCATCATTTGGAAAGATTCTTTTTAGTTTTGTTGACATGTTAGCTTGTATTTTTATGTAAAAAATGGTCAAATCTACTTTTCTAATGAATTTATGGATATTCAATCCATTAACAATCTAAGTATCTACCAGAGGATCATCTGATACAATAATTGTGCTCTTAATTTATGCTATGTTGTATTTACTCAAGAAAGAGAAATATACTTGGGCTGCAATAATCTATGGTTTTATGGTACATTTACGTATCTATCCAATCATATATGCAATTCCATTGTATTTCTTTATTGATTCACATCAACCTAATAGAATGTAAAATAAATATTATAATTTTAGATATATGGGTATATTTAGTAAAAATAAAGTCAAGTTTGCTTTCATTTCAGGTGGATTATTCATTATCTTATTGATATTATTCCATTTTATTTATGAAGATTTCCTTTTCCAAACATATCTCTATCATTTCACAAGAAAAGATAATAGACATAATTTTTCACCTTATTTTTATCAAATATATTTAAGCTTTTAATCAATCACAAGAATTTAAGCAACATTAACATTCTTGCCTTAATTTTTGATTGTTATTTTAGCAGGATTAAAGTATTATAGAGATTTACCATTTGCTATGCTTATTTAAACTCTTGGCTTTGTTGTTTTTAATAAAGTCTAAACAGCTCAATATTTTGTTTGGTGGATAGCTCTTATTCCATTAGCACTTCAAAATACAAAAATGAATAATAAAGAAATATTGATGTTATCAATTATTTGGTTAATTTTAGAAATTCAATGGAATTTTGGATCCTATTATCTTGAAATACAAGGATAAGATGTATTTACAATGATCTTTATTTAATGTATAATATTCTTCTTGTCAAATACATATTTGATGATCAAAATCATTGAAAATCGCAAACCAACTGAATTCTATAAAATTAAAATGGATTGAATAACTCAAAATATCATATAAACGTCAATTATTTATATTTATTTAATTAACTCAATCCAATATATTACTTGGAGCTGTGTACTCTAATATTCTATTAAAATTCTATAAAAAGTCTCCATAACCCTCAGGAATTTACAAGTATTTAATTTAGATTAAATATTAAAGTAATAAGATATTTTTAAATCTAAAATAATGAGTAGGTGTAAGTTTATCTCTTTTCAATTAGAATATAGAAGATTAAGGTACATCTTTATTATCGTTATAACTTTTAAACTTAATACCAACTTAATCATATTCTACTTTGAGATTGTTTGCATAACAATCATGAAGGGAAGAGGATGTTCTTTCAATTATAAAGTATGCTCCTCTAGAACATAATATTTCTATCAAATCATTTGAGTTGTATTTGATTGCATATTATAAAAATGTTTAATCTTAGAACTAATGCACAGGTTTGTTAATATCCTAAAGATTAAAATTTAATTTACTTTTCCAAATTCATCGCATAATAGTTTAAAACTCTCTAAATCGTTATTTAAAAAAGCAGTTGATAGTAAAGAATATTAAGATAGTGGATGTTCAAGCAAAAGATCTTTTTTATATAAATATTTCATTAATTCTTGATTGCTATATCTAACTGCATACATAGCTATTGTCCAATAATTTGGAGCAACCAAACTTTGTATATAATCTCGATGATTCTCTATGAATTATATCAATTCTTAAGTTTTATTCTATTCAATTAAATTGAAAAGATAAGTTTTTAAGTTTTTTGGAGCAGAAATAAGACTCATTTCTGATTGGATAAATATAATATTGTGTATTAAATAAAATTATGATTTCTTTATTCTTTTGTTTGATATTTTAAGCATTCTCATATTTGAGTTTAGAATTAGGATAAACATATAATGAGTATCAAATTTAATCATAATTAGTGCTATAATACCTTGGTAAGGAGATTAAAATTACAAATATTATTAAATCGATATAAACAAGACATTTAAAGATAGAGATTTAGTAATAGTTGTGAAATAGCAATCTACTTTAGGAAACCCTGATATATATATTTCTTCTTTTGAGAAATAGCCAAATAAATAAAATTATGAGATTTAATGTAATTCTTAAGGAATGGGTAATTAAATATATAAATGGTTTTAGATATTTGTGTAATTCAATAACCCGAGATAAAGACATATTATTTGGGAATTTATTGTGAAGAATATTGTAGATATAATTTAAAAGCTGTTTATCAAGAGGAATTAATGATGACGAATTGTAATTATGATAATCTGAATAATAGTTGATATTTTAGAGTTTAAGTTAAATAGTTCAAGTTGGACTGAAATAATTAGAATAAAAATAGACAAATTAATTTAAAATTCAATTAAACAAGATTAGAATTTAGAAGTGTAAGTATAAGTGAAAAATATCGAAATATTAGAAGAATCATTTCAATCTTTTATAAATTAAGGATTGGAGAAGCCAACATAATAGATATATGATTACAGAGGAGAGGATACATATTCAGGAATTTAAAAGTTTAAGATAAATAAGATAAAATAAAATTAGACTTATACATTATTAGTAGAAGCATAATAAGGAGCAATTGTATAGATAAGAACAAGGACATATGGATAGAAAAAGTTTGTTAATGTAGGAGACTCGTTAGAAGAGATAATTTAAGAAAATGAATTTGGATTTTATGTAGTGAACATTACGTCAGATTAAGAATTATTTTTATAAGGGACATTAATTTTGAATATATAATTAATATCTTTTAAAGGATATACTGAAATGTATATCAATATGGATGAGAATCCAGCATATTTAGAAGATTATCATTGGAAATTGAAAGATGGAACAACGAATGATTTAATGATTACAAATCAAGATTTGAATCGTTTAAATGCTAAAGGATTTTATGCATATATTGTTATATAGGCTAAAGAATCAAATGCTACATTTGAATTAAAAACATAGATGTTGAATCCAGATTTTATGGTTATGGAATTGAATAAACCAGCGGTTAGTTAGATGAGCAAGTTGAAATTTCATTAAGAGAAATTTGTGATTGAAAGCAATAAAAGATAAACTGTAAGTGTTAGTCTTAGAAATATAAGAGGAGATGCAGACATTGTACTTAAATTATGTAAAGACTTTTGGAGTTGTAAATTTAGTTAAAAAGATTATAATTCAATAATTTCTAATGAATTTTATACTTATATTACTGAATAGTAATATTTATACTCTTTAAAGTAATATCAGTTTTAAATATCATAGTCCTGGAAATGATGTGATTATATTTGATTATTTTCCAGAAAATTGTTATTATTATCTTAATGTTTATAGGTGCTTCTATGCTTTAATGATTATTCCTGGATAAAATAATACTGAAGATGAATTAACATTCTCTATTTTAATAACAACAAAACAAGATTCGATTATCTTAAAAGAAAATACACCAATTAAATAATTTGTATTACATGAATTCTATAACTATTATAAATTTACAGTGAATGATGATGATTATATTAAAAGACTCTTTATCTAATTAACTCCTATTTAAGGTCAACCAAAGATATTTTCATCAAAGAGTGAAATATATCCTACCAAAGAACAAAATGACAATTAAGGTATTTAGAATGTAATTACTTATGGAAGTAAAGATAATGGAGCAACATAAATTAAAGGAAATATTTATATTTGTGTCTATGGGGAAACAGCTAGTTCTTATATTATTACTGCTATTGTATTCAGAAAATAAGAAGATTGGGGAACTATTGGAAAATATGCACACTAATATATTCAACTAATTGAAGGTTATCCATAAGAAATTACTACTAATTATTCATAAGATGTTTAACTCTTCAAAATTGATCTAAGTGGATATAGTGATTAAGAATCAGTTAAAGTTTATATGAGAATTAATTCAGGGGAATTTATTATCTATGGATTTGATCATCCAGAAATTGATATTAACAAAGCTTTTCTTAAAGGATCAAATTAATTATTACTCAATCAATACGACACTAGAATTCCCTAATTTTTATATGTAAGAGTCTAAACTAATTCTAACACTTCTTATTCTCTATATTCATATTCAATAAATTATAGAGTTAGATCTTAACCTATTGAATTAGTCTTAGGAGATAATTATTAAGGTTTTATTGAAAATTATGATAAACAATCCTTCTTTGTAAATATTTACAAAAAGGAAGACGTATTTATCAATCTACATGCTGAAAACATAGATCAATCTATTTTATCTGCTAATGTTTTTGTTTCAAATGATATCATAGAAATGAAATCTTAAAATATGATAATTACTGTTAATTAACTCCAATACGAAAAATGTCAAAAAACTTAAGAAATTGTTTCATGTCAAATTGCTATTTATGTAGAATCAATTTAAGATACTTAATTTTCATTATTGATTTCAAAATCAAATTCAATTATAAAACTTTATAATGAAGAATCAATTACAAAAACATTAACAAATGATTACGATTATTTCACATTTTTATTAACTGAAGAAACAGAAATTGCAATATTTTCTATCACAGCAAATATTAGAATTTTAGTTAATATTGTAGAATTAGATTCACCAACTTTAGAACAATTTCCAACTAATGATAATAATTCATAATTCTAATCCCTAAATGATTAAATTGAAATAGAAAGTAATGTCTTTATATCATTGGGTGAAATTCAAAAAGCAAATTGTGATCGTGTTCCTTGTTATGCTGCAGTTACATGTACTATTGCAAATTCATCAAATAAAAATAATTAAGAATATACTATCATTCGAACTTCAGGAGCATTTAAATTATTTGAAGGTTTTGTTTATACTGGAAAAATTAAAAAAAATTAAATAAAATATTTCAAAGTTGATAATGTTAATGAAGCAATTGGTTTATAAATAATTGCTACTACATTAGGAAAAAAGAAAATCCTATTATTTGCAAGTATTAATTAAATGCCTACTTAACAAATTCATGATTTTACATCCAGTTTCAATATTGGAGACTTTTTAATAATTCCACCAAAAAAGGATTCTTTTTAAATTGTTACTTATTAGTATTTAATATTTTTATTATTCTAGTATTGGTGTTTAAGCTTATGAAGAATTATCGATATCAATTTAAGTGAAAATGGGAAATACACGTTTTTATCATATAAAAGTCTAAAGACCATTTCTAGTTAGTTTGCCAAAAGATTCAAAAACTTATTTAACATTTTATAATAATCATTAAACTGAATTTAGTATTTTAATAAGTTCTAATGTTTTAACTTAGTATTAAAAACCTAAAATACATATTAGAGCATATTAAATTAATCAATAATCAGAAGTGATGAATTCAATACAAACAGAGTAATTTTTAATAATATATTCAGATATGACTGGAAAATGGATGACTACTATTTGGAAATCACAAGTGATTAATAGAATTACTGTTCCTACTGTTATTATTTGATTTATATGGAAAACAATTATTAGGAAGTAGAGATCACAATCACAATAGCATTAAAAGAATTTCCGATATATTTATAGGATAATGTGGAGTTGAGAAATTAAATCAAAACTAATTAGTCTTAGCATTATATTTATTTTCCACTTTATATGAATGAATTTTATTTGAATGTAACTGTTTTTAAGGGTTAAATTTATTTATTTGATTAAAAAGATGGTTCAGATAATAATTATTCTCAATTGCGTCTTATTCTTAGTGATGAAGATGGAATATATGATTAGTTTAATTAATAAATAGCTAGTCGTGAAGGAATTTATGCTAATCGAAGTTTATATATAAATCATGTCAATTTGTAAAATAATCTTTCCTTCTATAATTTAAAAGTATACTCTAATTTCACAAGTAAATCAATATATTAAGTTGAAATCATAAATAAATAANAGCATTTAAATTATTTGAAGGTTTTGTTTATACTGGAAAAATTAAAAAAAATTAAATAAAATATTTCAAAGTTGATAATGTTAATGAAGCAATTGGTTTATAAATAATTGCTACTACATTAGGAAAAAAGAAAATCCTATTATTTGCAAGTATTAATTAAATGCCTACTTAACAAATTCATGATTTTACATCCAGTTTCAATATTGGAGACTTTTTAATAATTCCACCAAAAAAGGATTCTTTTTAAATTGTTACTTATTAGTATTTAATATTTTTATTATTCTAGTATTGGTGTTTAAGCTTATGAAGAATTATCGATATCAATTTAAGTGAAAATGGGAAATACACGTTTTTATCATATAAAAGTCTAAAGACCATTTCTAGTTAGTTTGCCAAAAGATTCAAAAACTTATTTAACATTTTATAATAATCATTAAACTGAATTTAGTATTTTAATAAGTTCTAATGTTTTAACTTAGTATTAAAAACCTAAAATACATATTAGAGCATATTAAATTAATCAATAATCAGAAGTGATGAATTCAATACAAACAGAGTAATTTTTAATAATATATTCAGATATGACTGGAAAATGGATGACTACTATTTGGAAATCACAAGTGATTAATAGAATTACTGTTCCTACTGTTATTATTTGATTTATATGGAAAACAATTATTAGGAAGTAGAGATCACAATCACAATAGCATTAAAAGAATTTCCGATATATTTATAGGATAATGTGGAGTTGAGAAATTAAATCAAAACTAATTAGTCTTAGCATTATATTTATTTTCCACTTTATATGAATGAATTTTATTTGAATGTAACTGTTTTTAAGGGTTAAATTTATTTATTTGATTAAAAAGATGGTTCAGATAATAATTATTCTCAATTGCGTCTTATTCTTAGTGATGAAGATGGAATATATGATTAGTTTAATTAATAAATAGCTAGTCGTGAAGGAATTTATGCTAATCGAAGTTTATATATAAATCATGTCAATTTGTAAAATAATCTTTCCTTCTATAATTTAAAAGTATACTCTAATTTCACAAGTAAATCAATATATTAAGTTGAAATCATAAATAAATAATAAGCTATTGAATTAAAAGTAGGATAACCATAAAATTTTAGAATCGACTCATAAAATAAAATATAATTATTCTTTGTTATTCCATAAGGAACTAATGATTAAGATTATTATTCAATTACAATTGAAGTTCAATATCTCTTTAAATAAAGAAATGTGCTTATGCCTGAATTCACATTAAAACAAGATAAATACAATAACCCTGATCTACTATCCAACTATCATGATTTTGTTAATGTTCAGATATCTGTTTTATAAGAATTAGATAAATTAATTTATATCTAAATACCTAGTATACCAGGACTCTACTTTCTTACTTTGAATCCAAAAGATATTCTTCATTTATTTTACTCTATAATTTTAGGTAATAGAGATTAAAACATCTTAACACCAAAATCATAAAGATTAGCCAGAACAAAAGTTGGTGAACAAAAAATATGGGAAATTCATATCGAGGAAATCTCTTAACTTTTTTTACAAATTTAATTATGTGGAGGAATAGTCAATGCATTTGGAAGTTCATCCAGAGATGAATTAATTAATGGATTTTATATGGATAAAATAGAACATATAAAAAATAAATAATTGATTGGAACAATTCCTTCTATAAATCCTTAAATTTATTACTTAAATACTTAAACTATTAAAAGTACTACATAAAATGATTTGGTTTCATATATATTAAAAATTGACATTCTAAAAAATGATACAATTATACCTATTGATCATTTTTATCCAGGGGAAGATGGAGAATTTACAATTATTAAAATTAATAATGAATTGCATTTTTAATACTCCCCTATTTAATTTTCTGAAAAGTCTAGTTAAGATTATTTATTAGAAAGTATCACTTATACATTTTTATATTAAATATATAAATAAAATGATACTTCAATATTTGATAAATGTAATCAACACAAAAATTATAAATCATTTACATAACGAAGGATTGAACATGACCCTACAAATCCACTTTAATATTAAATTAAAATAGAAGAAATTGATTTTGAAAAACTATTAACTACAATATAAGCCTCAGGTAATTAATATAATTATTTTAGTAAATATAAGAACCAATAATTATGAGTAAATACAATTTACATACTATTATAAAGTAAAAACTCTAGAATTAAATACACTCTTATCCAATCATATTGAAGATGAAAAAACCAATGCTTATTTTATCATAATACTTGCGGTATTATTATTTATATTTTTCTTATTGGCTATGAGGTACCGAAATCTTAGATAAATGTAAATATTTTATTTATTTTATAGTGCTAAATTTGAAGCCTACACTGACAAACCTAATACTAAATTTGAAGAATCAATTGAAATGAATTTGGCAAATTATGCAAATATTAAGTGATTTCAAACTTCGTAAACTATATATATTATAACATTATTTAGTTATAAAAATATAAATAAATTAAACTAATTATTTGAATACAATAATGTGTTTATACATTTAAATAATATATATAAAGGGTTTTAAATTAATAAAAATCTAAATGAATCTGCAAATTTTCAATCAAATAACAATAGCTGCATCAAAGTTTTGGAAAAACGAACTTATTCCTTCAAATAAAATTGAAAAAGAAATATCTACTAAATGTGGTTGTCATGATATAGAGCCATCTTTGCTAGAAATTTCAACAAAAAAAATTCAATCATATTTATTTTCTTAAGAAGAAGACATAAAGAAATGTGAAAATTCTTGATAAAATTTATTGATAATTTCAATTTGTTAACATATACATATAGCTATACATATACATATATTAACAATCAGCAAGAATAATTATTTTTTATTATATATAAATATAATAATATTATGTGAGATCAGAATTTGAAGATGTGTAGAAAGTTTATAAAATAAATATTCTTATTAAATTAATTAAGTTGATTTAAATAAATAAAACTTGTTTTCTTGTTTGAAACCAACAGATAAATTAGTTGTTTTTTTTCATTAATTAAATTATAAGAGATGGTAAAATAAGAATAATAATGAATAATGAAGTATAAGGAAGACAATAAGAAATGAATGATTATAAAATATAGATAATTGTGTTGATTATAAGAGTTATTTTAACATTCATATTCATTAAATTGATTACAAAAATCAGTCTTAAGATTCTGACATTTAAGAGTCTAATTCTTTATCTGAATGTTATTGATCATCATCATCATCATTAATATCATCTTCTTCATGAATTTTTTCAGCATAGAGTGACTCTTATTTATGTTATATACCAACAAGTTTTTCTAAGTCCATTATTCTTTTATGCGAGAAGAGAATAGATTATCTAAATAAATGAGATAGATTATTACTAAATTTATAGTTTTTCTCTATTTAATGCTTCTATTTCTCTCATAAGTTTATAATTCTCATTTTTTTCCTCATGTAATTTTTCTTTGAGTTTTCCATGAAAAACTTTGAGCATAGGTTATAATTCTCTAATATTGGTAATATTATCATTATTGATTTTTTCATTCATAGCTTTTAATTCTTCCTAGATTTAGTGTATATTGATTACTTCTGTTTTTTTGATTAATTCTTTATACTCAGCTAATGAATCTTAAAGCTATTTGATAGATGTAGTATAGAGTGTACTCATGGCAGCTACATTATCACTTGCACTCATTCTTGTTTTGTATTTTTCATCAAGATTAACAAACTATTTGGATTTCTCATCATAGATATCTGGAGGTTCATACAATTATCCCATTCCAGCTCTGGCAAGTACATGAGATACAGATTTACTGACTTCATCTCCTTGGAGTAGCTAAGCTGTTACATTATCAAACCTTAAGAGATTTTTAATTTGTTAACATAATGTCTTTTGGAAGGTAAGGACCATTATTCTATCCAAGATTAAGACTGTATAATCCTCCTTATTTACTAGGCTTATCTTAAGTTCTCATAAATATTAATAAATATAATATTTTAATATGTCATTAAAATATATTGTCTTTAAAGTAGTTTTCTTTTGTTCTCTGGGTTAGTTGATGAGTATTTTAGGGTCGTTTTTCATATACTGATCTTTGGATACCTCTTTTTTATTATTCTTTTGATGGTATATCAAACTATTCTTATTTTTCATAATAAAGATCAGGATCATATGATTTTGGAATGAATGGAGCTCTTTTTGGATGTTATATAGGTTCAGATAATTTATCTCTCATCTAAATATAATATTGATAAAATAAATACATTTTCACTATCATAATTCGGTAGATGATAATTTGGAGTATCAAATTCAGATGGATGTTTATGAGTTTATTAAAAATCAGGATGATTAGGTTATTTTCTAGGAGGTCTTTAATAATAATTTTATTCTTATTCATCTTCAATTTAATCCTTATAATATTATTCTGGAATAAATGGAGCAGGTCTAGATTAAGGTGGATGAGGTAATAAAGGTGGTTATTATGGATGAATTGAATGTTATTATTATTAATGAACATTAAATGACTATTTAGGCATTTATTATATTTATGGTACTTAAGGATTTAAATGAGGAGGAGGAAATTGATTGAATTGAGGAGCTATTTAATTTTAATAAGCAGGTGGAGGTGGTGGTGAATCAAATTATGGAGGTGGTGGTGGTGGTGGTAATTAAGGAGAATTCATAGGAATTTATGGATGAAATTAATGAGGAGGAGGTGAAGGCATAGTCATAGCAGGAAAGTCTTTTGGAGTATAATTAAATGGTTATAATGGAAGATGAGGAGGTGGAGGTGGTATTGGAATTTCTGTTGGTTTATTCAATATTCTTGGAGGTGATTATTAAGGTTATGATCTAATTGTTGTTAATGGAATTTATTAATATGTTTAATAAGTTTATTATTATGGCATCCTAGTCATTTAAGCATTTGTATGAATCAATTATAATTAAGGTGGTCTTGGAATTACTGTCTATTATAAAATTGGAGGTTATTAAACAACTGTTGGAACCATATGTACTTCTTTTGGAGGTGATAATCTAACTGTTCTCTCTGGTGATATTGTTTCTGTTGTTACTGGTACATATTCAGTTATTTCATGTGTTACAGGTACTTGAATCTTTTTTATTCTGGTTTCATATTCAATTATTTTCTTTTCCACTGGTATATATTCTGTTATTGTTTCAGGCTACAAGTTTGTAAAGTCTTATAAAGATTACTACTATTAAATCATTAAATCTTTTCTAGCTTATTCTGATTATGCTGTCTAATTCATCATCACACTTTGTAATTAATTTTACAACAAATAATTATGATGATGCATTTAAAGCATCTATTAGAATTAATCATTCCATTATTATTACATTATTTATTATTATATATTAGATGATAATTATCTTTATCTAAATTATTGATCATCATATTAATAATAAGGTTATTACTATAATTGATTTAATGGTTATTATTATTGTTATTATTATTGTTATTATTATTATTGTTATTATTGTTATTATTGTTATTGTTATTACATCTAATAATTTTGAGTTAATGGTATTTGATTTGAAATTTGTGAAAATGAAGGTGGATAGAATGTTATGGGTTATGGTTTGATACTCATCTAATTTGGCTACTATATTAATTGAGATTCAACAGTCTAACTTGTATATTGAGGCATTTAAGGCAGTTGAGACATTTGTTACGTTTATTACATTTGTTATTGTTACTGTTAATTAAATTAAATCATGCTTTTGCTAAGTTAAGTATTTTTGTTATAATTAATAAACTCATATTGTCTTTGTAATTATATTTGTTTATAAAAATATTAGTTAATCATAATACATCCCATACTCTATTGATAATATTTATAATAATGAAAAAAGACCGTCAATCATTGCTTTCAAATGAACCTTTTAAAATAGGAGATATTCCATATAAAACCTATTTAGTGTTAAGACAGCTTCAACTAGATGAACCTGAAAAACCTTAACTAGTTCATTAGCTCAACGAACATACTGTATAAGCTAAGGATTAATAGTATTAATTTAATGGAGTCTTTGTTAACAAGAACTCTAATGAAGACATATACAAAGCAGTATTTAGGGATTTAATTTCACATTTCTTAGCTGGAGAATCTCATATGATATAGATTTTAGGAGAACGACATTCTGGTAAAGCTACTTTAGCTATTGGGAATATGAGAAATCCAGGACTTGTGTTGCTTATAATGTAGGAGATCTTTAATTTTATTGAAGAGAAATTTCTTGAGAATAACATCACTATTAAAATGAGTGCATTTGAGTTTGATGAAACTGGTTTCAAAGATTTATTAGTTCTAGATTCCTAACCTTTTATGCCAGTCTTCTAGAATGGATAAAATTAATTACTTGGCATTCCAGAAGTTATCATTGATAATTATCTATTGGGAATGAAAATATTAAGAATTGCTATGGTCAATCTTATTAATAAAGAATAAAACATTCTTAGTTAAAAATTTGTAGATAGACACAAAAGAACTAATTTAATTATTGAATTAAAAGCTGAAATTAGTCCTAATGATGATATCAAAGAGTAAGTCATCATTTCTAAACTTAAAATTGTTAAATTTAGTGGAACTTTTGAATTTGGATAAATCTATAAAACAATGGCTGATCTAACTACAAAAAGAAGAAAACATGTTGATGTTCCATTCAAAAGTGTAGAATTATTAGATTATTTTCGAGATTATTTATTAAACTAAAAATAGACTGTTTTTGTTTGCATTAATAGTGATAGTGTTGAAACTGTTAAATTAGGTTCACTTATTGGATAAATAATGAATAAATCTCAATTCTTGACTTTCTCTATTTATTAACAAAATGCATAATTAAAAGATATAATGAGTAATCAATATGAATCATTAAATTTGTTTCATAAAGAGTTTAGCCAATATAATGAGAGTAAAAAGGAGAGAGGTAAAATAATCTTTAGTATTTTAATTGGAATGGCGAGTTTGTATAGGAAGATGTTAAAGTTATTTGATTAGGCTAGTGAGATTAAGTATAAGTTAAATTGTTTATATTCATAAGTAATTAGTTTTCATTGTTCCAAATATAATAATATAATTAATACAGAAGATTGTAAAGAGTTTTATTTGGCTAAAATTTAATTATATGCAATTGAATAGGTGTAAACGGTGGAATTGACATGTTAATAATTAGCAATAGAATTATTAAATGATTTATTTGTTAAGAATTAGCAATTGATAAAATTGAGAAAGGAGATGATTTAATTTGGAAAATAATTTAATAAATATTAATAATTATCTTAATATGATTTACAAAGACTTAATAATACTCATTAATTAGTAACAAAATTATTGATTATTTTTGAATAGCGTTTGGGTTATAACATACTAAATTAAATAGATTAAAAATATTATTAAATGTTTGACAATGTATTGGACATAGCATAATTATACAAGGAAGATGTTTAGATATAAAGTCAAGATGTTTAGAATTAAACACAAACTTAAACAATAAAAAAATAGACATAGATGAATACTACTAAATTTTTTAAACCTACTTTACCTAGTAAAAAAGAACCTCCTTAAAGATAAAGATTTACTGATGTTGTTTAATAATTGTTTAATGATGAAAATACAAAGGAATATTATTCAGCTAAATCAGTATTTGGATTGACAAAAATAAATGATTAACCTTAAATGAGATAGACAGTAAAATCTGAATTATTTGATAAATTGTAATCTAGATAAACAAATAATATAAAGGCAATAGTTTTAGAGGAATAGAAATATAGGTATTATATAAATTAAAAATGTTTAAGATTTTTCAGATCAACGGGAGTAGGATTTATAAAGAATTCTTATAGAAATGGAAATTTAAGAGCTTAGTCATAGATGTTACCAAGAATAGTTTAATTTGAGAGTGTTGAACAAACTAATTAGAATTAATAATTTTGATTATAATGTAAAGATAAATTTCTTTGTGTATTATAAAATAAATGGATATAAATAAATTAATAATAATAAAATGAACATAAATAACTAATTACTTAAGATGGTGCAAGATGTAAATAAATAAATATACAATTGGTAGATTTAAGTGGTTATAAAGAGTGAATTTGAAATCAAGCCTAGTTTGGATGAAATTTTGAAGACTTTGAAATAGTAGGTGGCCATTTTGATTGAATTAGTTCAATAATAAAAAGGCGTAGACTATGATTAATTGGAAAAGGCAGTATAAAAGGCAGAAGCTGAAATTCGTAATCATGTGAGAGTAAGTTCATAAATAATGTGTTAGTTAGAGTAACAAATGAAGTTATATTCAGATAGTTTATAAGAGAAGATTGATTAATTAGAGAAAGAGAAGTTGGAATTATTAGAGAAGGTAAGAAATATGTCTTAATTTTTAAGAACAAAAATTTAATAGTTAGTTAGGAGAGAAAGATATCTTCTCAAAACTAAACAAGAGAATCTAGTCCTAGTTTATTCAAAAAATCATACATTCTAGGAAATCAAGTTTACAATAGACAATAAGCTAATCAGTAAGAAGGTTGTGTATCAGTAACTTAAAATTGTGATAGTCAATAAACTAGAGATAGAAGAAGTTCTGGAACTCAACATTCATATATGATGATTAAGAATATGTAACAATATTATATATACACTAGTCGTGATAAAGTCAACATGAATGTTTCATAGGAAAAAGTTAGTGATAAAAGTTCATCTATTCTTAAATCACAAAATAGCAGTTCTTTATTGAAAATGTATAACATCTAGAAACTCATCATTAAGAATTAACAGGATAAACAATTACAACAACTAAAGAAGTAATTTTTTATCATCTTATTCAAATAAGCAAAACTATAAATTAGATTTTAGATGACTCTCAAGCTACCAAAAAGAAACCTTGATTTATTTATCGTTATCTCCATAATATAATTTATACCGTTCAATTATTTTAAATTTAAACTCAAATGTCTGAAAGAGTTAAAGTAGCAGTTCGACTTCGTCCTTTAATTGAAGAAGAATTAATTTCTAAAGATAAATCAATATGTGTTGAAACTATTGACCCTAATAAAAAACTCATCATTAGTACTTATTTCAATCATTCTTAGTTAAAAAGGATTTCGAAAAAAGACAATTTCAATTTGATTCTGTTTTTGATTCTAAGGCAACTTAAAATCAAGTTTACAATGATATAGCAAAAGGAGTTGTTGGAGTAACACTTATTATTTATCAATTTAGAGTGTAATCAAAGGCTTTAATGGCACTATATTTTGTTATGGCTAAACAGGAACAGGTAAAACATACACTATGATGGGTAAACTTGATTCAGAAGAGAAGGGAATTACTCCTCGTACTTTTGAATAAATTTTTAATGAAATTCAAGCTGATACAAATAACATATACACTGTTTAATTAGGTTATCTGCAAATCTATATGGAGATGGTATAAGTTTAAAATATATTTAAGTTATTGGATCTAATTAGACCAGATAATTAAGAAGTAAAAATTAGAGAATGTCCAGATAATGGTGTATTTGTTTCTGGATTGGAATGGATGGAAGTTGAATCTCCTTAAGAATGTTTAAGTATTATGAATTTTGCTGAAAAAAATAAAGTGGTTGCATTCACAAATTTAAATGCTCATTCTTCTAGGTCACATTCAATGTTAGTGATAAAAGTTGAAAAGAGATAATCTAAATAACATTCAAGATCAATGACAATATCTAAAAAGCCTAGTTCTAAATTATAAAATTATTCTTAAGATTTAATAACAGAAAGCGATGAAAGTATAATATCATCTGGTAATTGTGTTGGAACACTTTATCTTGTTGATTTAGCAGGAAGTGAAAGAATTAAAAAATCAAGAGCTACAGGTGATCGTTTAAGTGAAGCAAGATCGATAAACTATTCACTTACAGCATTAGGAAAATGTATACATGCTTTAACTGGACCAAAAACAACCTTTGTTCCATTTCGAGATTCTAAATTAACTAGAATTCTATAAGATGCACTTGGAGGTAATTGTAAAACTGCTTTAATTGTGAATATTGGTCCTGCTGGTAAACATGTTGAAGAAACTCTATCTAGTCTTACTTTTGGTATGAGAGCTATGAAAGTCACTAATACACCATAAATTAATCAAAATGTTGATTATGAAGTAATTCTTTTATTTATTAATAGCAATTGACTTAACAACTTAAGATTGAAATTGAAATGAAAGAGGAAATCATACAAAAATTAGAATAATAATAAGCTAAATTGTTGTAGTAAGTTAAAATTGAACCTTCTTGCAATCTTACTAATTCAGATCATTAATATAAAGCTAAATTAGAAAAGGCTGAAGAGGAACATAAAGCATTTCTAGAAGAAATAGATAATATGATGGTTGAATAAGAATAAGAAAATGAAGAACTCAAAAAATAATTAGCTCATGTTATGTTAGAATTAGAGGATTCTAAAAATAGAGAATAATCATTAGAATAAGAAATAGAAGACTTTAAAAATACTCAATAACAATTAGAAAATGAATTAGAAGAAGCTCTAAATAATGTATATTTATATTTCATTAATCTTTTAGAAAAATGAATTTACTGATACTATTAATTAATTACAATAAAAATTAGAGATGAAAGAAAAAGAAATTTAAGAACTTAAGTAATCCACAGGATTTTCTATTAAAAATAATGATATTATTAACATATCTAAAGAAAAATAGAATCAAATGTGGAGATCAGAATTACAATAGATAACTTCATAATATGCTAATAAATTAGAAGAAGTTAAAAGATTAGAGCTTTAATAAGAAGAAAAAGAAAATAATAATATACTAGAATTTAAATAACGTAATGAAGAACTTATATTATAACTCAAATAATATAAATACGAAATTTCTCAATTAAAAGAATAACAATAACAATTAATCTAAACCAATTAACAACTTGATCAATGTTTGCAAAAATAAAAGGAACGTTGTTAAGAGGAATCTACTTTATTAGAACAAATTAAAGATCTTGAAACAGTTAATAATGAGATTACGAAAAGATTAGAATAATATGAAATTAAATTAAAGAAATAAAAAGATCAATAAGAATAAAATGAATTCTCTTATTAATAAGAATTAGAAACTAAAAATGAACATCTAAATAAAATTTAAATAGAATATTTTGAAATATAGAAGTAAATTGCTCAAATTAAAGATTAATATTCAACAATTTAAAATATTAATTCATAAAAGTTTAAATAATTGAATCATGAAAACTAGATTTTAATAAATAAAAATGCAGATTATTAATTGTAAGTTTAATAATTAGTTGAAAAAAATAATGATCTTTAAATATAATTACAATAAAGTAAAATATATTAATATAACAATAATACTTAATACTTAAATAGTTCTAAACTTGAATATTAGACTAATTAATCATATGTTAATGAACAAAATTTTGAAATTGAATTAAAAAAATCAATTACAGTTTCAGGAGTTAATGAAGGTCAAATTGTTTATGAAATGTAAGTGCGAATCCAATAATTAGAAGTTTTGATTGAATAATAATAAACATAGATAGAACAAAAAGAAAATATAATAGATGAACTTTAGATGAAATGTTCGTAAACATAAAAAGAAGCAGATCAATTAAAGTGTTAGATGGAATCTTTCTCTAAAAGATCTTAATAATCATTATAAAGAATGGAAGAAACCATGTGTTAAGAAGTAGTGAGAAATATTTTAGAAAAGATGGTTATTTAGGTTGAATTGAATTCTTTTGAATCTGATGATATTAGTAGTCGTGCTCCAGATAGTGATTTAAAACTTTAAATGAAATCATTTTCTAAATAAGACAATGCTTAATTAGTTGAAAGTTTATTTATAAATTCTAGACAAAGTTAACATAATGCTATAGTTGAATGTGATGAGGAAGAAGATAATTCATCAGAAATAGATTATTAATTACCAAAATTTAGTTAATCTGGTAAGAAGATTTAATAAAAATTGAGAATGTCAAAAAGTCGACAAGATTCTGTTTTTTCTTTTAGTGAAAAATAATAAAAAAAAGATGCTGTATCTCTTTATGATGATTTAAGTGAAATTAATCAATAATTTGATGTATAAAGTCCAAGATCATAATTGGATGAAATTTAATTTTAAATAGATTTTAATGATGCAAATGCAGTAGATAAATTTATGTCTTAAATTAAAAAGAAATAAGTCTCATTAATATAACATAATGATTTATCATTAGGTTCAATATAATAAGCTCATAGTCCTTAGAATATAGAAAGTTAGAGCGAAAAGAAAGCGAAATTAAATTCAAGGTAAATAATATTATTAATAATTTTAGAATTGGAAATGATGAATTACAAGAAGTGATTAAAGTAATGGCTTAAATGTTAGTTGAAAAAAGTAAGAATGAATATACAGTAACTAGCAATACAATGGAAACTTTGAGATCATCATTATTAGACTTTAATAATTTGTGCAACACTTTAACAACATATTTTTTGTGAAAAAATTTAGTTTTATTTATTTTTTTTGATTAAACAATTTTATGATTATTAAATAAGCATTGATATTAATTATTTTTTTTGCAATAGAACTTGATTTATCAATAAGCAGTTAAAAATTATTAATTGATATATATATATATATATATTTACATTAGTATTCACACTTTAAAAATATATCATAAATTGGCTTCTTCATCTAATTTTTGTCTTTTTAATCCAATTTAATCTAAAAGTTACATAGATAAATTTGATATTTCTTTGTTATCATCACTTAAACTGTTCATTAAAATTAGAATCAGATTATTTTCATAACTATTTAGATTTTGAATAGAAAAATGCATTAATAATTCTGAGACTGCAATTAAAGTTCCTTTTCTAACATCAGAAGATTTATCCAAAGAGAGATTTCTTAAATTATTTAAAACAATTTCTAAAAAAGTTCCATTTGTTCTGCTAAGAAGAATTGGAGCTATACTCTAAAGAATAAATAATAAATTATTACATCGACTGTTGCTTTTCTAATTTTAGTATGGGCATGTTACATATTTTAATTTAATGATTTAACTGCTTCTCCCATATATTCACCAATAGGTAATTTTTTTGAAATTTCAGCTGCAAATATAGCTGCATCCTATTTTATTATATTTTATAATACTTTTTTAACTTCTGGAAAGTTATCTTAAAGAGCTTTGCCAATCATATGTGCTAATCTTTATAAATTATTTGAGTAAGCTTCTATATGCTTTACTTAGATTTGATGTAACAATTTTATCAATGCTAATCTAATTTCTTCACTAGTTTCTGCAAATGGTAATTAATTGAGACGATTAATTATTGTATCAACAATTAATCTGAGAGTCTCTGTATTATAATGTTAATCATGAAGATTAAGATAATTTAACACTATATTTATACAAGTTTCTCTATTTCTCTCTACTTAATCTTCAAATACTCTTAAGAGATTTTTAAGTGCATAAGCATCAAAAATATATATACGCTCTAAAACATTCTATTTAATTTTGAAGAAATCCTAAAGTTTTGTTAATCCTTATTTTCTTAGATTTCTATCCTAAAATCTAAGTAAAATTGCTCACCTGATCGATTATGCAATTAATATCTCTTTAAAGTAATTTTATTTAATCTTCAACGAAACTTCGATCGATATTTGGTTCGGTAAGCATCTAATATAAACTATTTTAATAAATATCAAATCCATTAATAAAAATTGATTTTTAATATACTATAAGATAAACTTTAAAATATAGTAATGTTAATATTTTTTATGATATCTAAATTACTCTAAAAGATATAAAAAAATCATGATTTATATAATTGTGAATAATAAATAAGTATTTTAACTTCAAAACATAGTTGTTTAATTAACAGAATCTAAAACTGTTTTTAAATAAGGAAGATTGTTAATGTCTTTGTTTTCTTAACTTTTATTAATGACTTCCGTGGTTGCATTAATACTCATAATTCTATCTCTTTCAACTCTATATGTTTCACTTAGTGAATTCTTTTTCATAAAGTTGATATTTTTATTAGGATTGACTTTCTAATGTTAAAATTAAGTATTCTTTCTTTATATTTATTTTGGTGATACACTTTTATATATTTATTTAAGTTCTGTATTTTTATGATGAACTTTAGGTAAGAGTGGTTTGAGTGCAAATTAATCATTTCCTTCTTATTATTATAATATATTATTGTATTTTTTGATAATTTCTTCTAAAGTATGTCTTAAATGATGATCTTAAGGAAGACATTATTCTGATAATTATAATGCTGATTAAAATATTTTTTTGGATTCAAATTACAATTTTAAATGTTCCATTTCAACTCCTAAATTATGATATGCAACAACTAAAATAGACATTCTTTCTTAAATTTTCTTATTTTCATTACAATTAGATTTAACAGAATTTACAAATTAAACACTTGATTATCTAGATGGAAAACCTAAAATAAAAATAGAAAAAATACTTGGTTCTTAATCTTATTTTATTTCTTGTTTTTGTAATGATTAAACAAGTAATTAATGTTATAACATAATGATAGATAAGTATATGTGTTGAATAGCTTCGTCATGTCTTTCTAATTAAGAAAGAACTGCACATAGATTAAGGTAAATGTCTGGAAGTGAAGTTGATTATTTTTATCTAAATTAAAAGTTATAATCATTACTGTAATTCTATTTATAATGCTTATTGTAAATATTAAAGAGCTGTTCTGCTTTTACCCATCTTTCTATAATAACATGCCAAATTATTAAAAGTTTGAACCTATGTTATCGTTAAATGAAACCTTTAATTCTGGTACATAAATTGTAGTAACTTCTGCTTTTTTTAAATATTCAATGCATTATTCAAAATTTGATTTTTATAAAGCTAAAAGTCCTTGTTGATTTAATAATTTGCATAATGTTTGATTGTATTTCATCATCTAAAAATTACGTTAATTAGAATCGCTTACTGTTAAATCATCAAAACCATATAGAGTAGTTCTCTATAGAATAGAGCTTTCTAATTATTAGATATATTTCTCTATCTTTCCTTCACTTAGATTTGTAATATCTATATTCTCTTTGTCTGACATTAAATTAAATAAATAAATGAGTTCTCCAGATACCAATTCTAATCGACATCAAACTAAAAAAAGGACAAAACTTGATTCTAATAAATCCTACTCCTTCTATGATTCTTTTGTGACAAGAAAGGACATCATTAAATTGGCCTCCTTAGAAACATAAAACTAATAAAAAGAATTTCTTAAAACTGTCATCATACGATTCGAAGTAGGTCATAAAAAAGGAGGAGTATTTACATTCCCAGTTTATGAGCTTATCTCTTTTCAATATTACTAAACCTAAACAATTTCTAAAGTCAATTTTTAAACATTTATTATTAGGCCACAGAAGAATCATAATAACAATGTAAATTAGCTGTCTTCTCAGAATACCTATTATAAATGTACAATTTTCTTAAAAATTATACATTTGAATAAAAATCAGCCTTTATGTCATTAGGATTTTACATTTTTGTAGAAAGTTTAGAACGTAAAATTACATAAATTGATTCATATGAGATATTCAAAAAGTTATTAAGACCTAAGATCTTACTTACAAATACCTACAATTTACCTATATTTACTCAAGAACATATCATGGAATTCAATAAATTTATGACTAATTATTTTTACAGGTGAATTACTTATCTTAATATAGATATTATTCATTGTATGAATTAAGAATGACCACTTATTAAGAAGTCAATATATTTGGTAGATTAAAAGGTGAAAATCCAGTTTAAATTGAAAAGGATGAAGATAAAGATTCTATTTAAGAAGAAGATGAATTTAATTTTAAAGATGTAGAAGTTCATTTAGATGATGAAATCTAACCTGAACAAGAAGTTAAAAAAATTAATGAAAAAGATGAAGAATAAATTGAAAAGTTATTGGAATAATACAAATTAAATTGGAACAATAGATTAGATGGTTCTTAATTATTGTAAGAAGCTGAAAAAATATTAACAAAGAAAAAATGATCAAGTTACATTATATTTATTTTTTTATTTATTTTACTTGTAATCTTTAGAACATCCCTTTATAACTAATCATAGACACATATTCTTGATATTTTTTCCACTATAATAAAATATTTGTATTATCATCTTATTCATTAAAAATTAAATCATATTTATCTACCTCTATAATGCTCCAATCAAATTCTTAATATCATTTAATAAATAAGGCATTTAAGTGTTACACCCATAAGCTTCAGCATTTTTGTAAATCCAATTTCTTTTAATTCCAAATTTAATTTAATGTAAAATCTTTATTAAAATAGGGAATTTATATTACAATAATTCTTGCCATTAATTGTAGATTTCATATTTCTATATCCAAATTCTTTTAATATATTTTTATGTCATATGAAATTATAAAGCAAAAAATAACGTCCATTATTTATTGTATATTTAATTTAACATTACTTAATAATAATATTAGAAAAACACAAACCCTTAGATTGTAATTAGAATATTTATAAAAAAAATTAGGCCATTATTGATTTCTATTTAAAAATAAAAGAAATTATAAATAATTAACATAATATTTACATTCTGTAAATTTGATTCTATGCCATTAATTCTGAAAAATTTATATAATAAATTTTTAGCTATATTTAACAGTTTGAAAGTGCAAAATTTTAAATGCCATTAATATAATAGGAAAATTTTTAAAGTTCATCATGAATATGAAGAAGAAGACTTAAAATTTTAGTATTCCTATATAAATTAAATACATTATAGAAATAAAAATAATAAATTTTTAAATCATTTTAACAAGTTTTTTAATTTAAATTTACAGTTTTTAAATAAAGGTTCTTTATTTGTTTTAAGTTTTTAAGAGACAGGATTTATTTACGATATAAAATTAAAGTAATCGCTTGTTTAATGTACAATATTTTATAATTAACTATTTTATTTTTAAGCATACAACATACTCTATATACATTTTTATCGATATTGACTAGTTGAGTTTTTTCTAGAAGATTTATGCGGTGTCGTTATAATAATCCTTTACACAATTTTAGGATGACTAGAATTATGAGCAGGTATTCCTAGATCTACAAAGAAATTCTTTTGCTAACAACTATTAGGTTTTTAAGGTGTAATTGGTGTTTCTGTAGTTACTTATCTAGCTTGAATACGAGATATTGGATATTTAAATGTTATCAATTTGGTTTTTTAATTGCTTTTTTTTACAGGACTAATAGGGGCATCCCAAGGTTCTGCTACAAACTCAGTTTCGAATTTCTTAAAAAATTTATTTGTTAGCGGCATTTACATAATCTCTCTTGTTGTATTCTCCAAATTTAACAAATCAACTTGAGGACCTTGAGACATCTTATATTTATATTATTGTTTATTAAATCATATAATAATTCTTAATTTTAATAAATAATAAATTTATATATAGATCAAGATGTTGAACCATTTTTATTATATCATTTAATATAAAAAATAACTCAATTTCCCTTTGATCTATTTTTTAATTTTCAATTAAATAGATATTCATAATTAAAGACTTTCAAATATATTTAATAATATTTTATGTCACTATTTTAAACCTAATTTTTTATTTGATCACAATCCAACTTTATTAAATTTAAAATTCATAAAATTATATGAATTCATCAAAAACTTTAGTAATTAGATTTTATAGCAAGTTTACTTTTTTCATTCAAAATTTATAAAGAATAAAAGTCAAACTAAGCCTTTTATTTTAAATTATAATTATGAATGTAAATTATTATCAAATATATTTTTATAAAATTGATTTTCTGACAAATGAATCCTCTTATACTTAAGAAAATATCATAAATAAAATTTTGTCTTAATTTTATTTTATATTCTTTGCATTTTCACCAAAATATTCAAACAATTTTATAAATTTGAATTTAGATGTTTATAATTTTAGTTTTAAAGATAATATTTCTATTTAATAAATATGTTTAACATTTATTGGTCAAAAAAAAAAGTAAAATATTGATTTAATTTTTTTCATTCAAAAGAAAAATNCAACATACTCTATATACATTTTTATCGATATTGACTAGTTGAGTTTTTTCTAGAAGATTTATGCGGTGTCGTTATAATAATCCTTTACACAATTTTAGGATGACTAGAATTATGAGCAGGTATTCCTAGATCTACAAAGAAATTCTTTTGCTAACAACTATTAGGTTTTTAAGGTGTAATTGGTGTTTCTGTAGTTACTTATCTAGCTTGAATACGAGATATTGGATATTTAAATGTTATCAATTTGGTTTTTTAATTGCTTTTTTTTACAGGACTAATAGGGGCATCCCAAGGTTCTGCTACAAACTCAGTTTCGAATTTCTTAAAAAATTTATTTGTTAGCGGCATTTACATAATCTCTCTTGTTGTATTCTCCAAATTTAACAAATCAACTTGAGGACCTTGAGACATCTTATATTTATATTATTGTTTATTAAATCATATAATAATTCTTAATTTTAATAAATAATAAATTTATATATAGATCAAGATGTTGAACCATTTTTATTATATCATTTAATATAAAAAATAACTCAATTTCCCTTTGATCTATTTTTTAATTTTCAATTAAATAGATATTCATAATTAAAGACTTTCAAATATATTTAATAATATTTTATGTCACTATTTTAAACCTAATTTTTTATTTGATCACAATCCAACTTTATTAAATTTAAAATTCATAAAATTATATGAATTCATCAAAAACTTTAGTAATTAGATTTTATAGCAAGTTTACTTTTTTCATTCAAAATTTATAAAGAATAAAAGTCAAACTAAGCCTTTTATTTTAAATTATAATTATGAATGTAAATTATTATCAAATATATTTTTATAAAATTGATTTTCTGACAAATGAATCCTCTTATACTTAAGAAAATATCATAAATAAAATTTTGTCTTAATTTTATTTTATATTCTTTGCATTTTCACCAAAATATTCAAACAATTTTATAAATTTGAATTTAGATGTTTATAATTTTAGTTTTAAAGATAATATTTCTATTTAATAAATATGTTTAACATTTATTGGTCAAAAAAAAAAGTAAAATATTGATTTAATTTTTTTCATTCAAAAGAAAAATTCTATTTATCTCAAATATCATCTTAAGATTTCTATAAACTCTTTTTTTTAGATTTAATTTTAATAAAAATATTGAATAAAAGTTTATCTTTTTGTTTTAATTTATTAAATTATAATTACCAATAATCATCATTTTCTAACTCTTAAAATTAATTAACAAAAAGATTTTAATTTTTGAATTTGTTTTTTCATATTGAGCAATTTGTTTTATCTAAAAAATTATTTAACCTCCATAACTATTACTTTTCAGTATAAAAAATCTATTTTAAGCAATATAAAAAAATGATATCATTTTTTTAACTTACATTCAAATAATAACATAGAATACTTTACAAACATAAGAATTTTATTAGCATCTCCTAAAAATAATGCTTGTAACTACATCATCTGTACGTAATAATCTATTACTTTCCCTTTCAAAACTTAATGTGTGTCTATTATTTCGAAATCAACGACTTCTAGAAATTTCAGGTTCATTTTAAAATGATGGCTAGATCTTAAAAACAACTTTGTAAATTTAAATTTATTAATTTGACTTTGAATATTTTTTTGTAATACAATAATAACCTTATTAAATAAAGAAATAAGGATATAAATTATCTAAAATTTTCAAAGCCAAAATAAGATAATTAAAATTAATAATAAATTAAATAAAATAAATAATAAATAATATTATTCAAATTATTATAAAGCAGTTTAATTTTAATCATTATGTTTTAAGCTATTCTATTCTTTTAGTGTCTATTGTTTCATCATCTGAAAATAAATTTGTATCTGTCATCATTTTTATGCTATATTTTCTTTTAATATTTATTTGCTTTTCCTTAGTTTTTACAACAAGATTTTAATAATTTTACTAAATTTTTCCATCATATTGTTCATTTTCTTATTATTCTATATTGTTTAAATTTAATATTTGAGATTATTATTTTGGTATTACCCTAATATTCTTCATTTATTCATTAATTGCTTAATTCACAAGATCTTTATATGCTTTTTCCATTTCTTTTGCAATATCATTAGCTTCATCTTGTAATAACTATTTTTGATCATTAAAATAATCAATCAATTCTTGTGTTAGTAATTCTTTTAACAATGATCCACTTAGAGGAGGTAAATCTTTCCACACTATTATTCTTCCACATCCGAATGAGTTTTACTAATTATTTTCTTGATTTATTAGCATCTTAATGTCATTAATCATGATTTATAATTATGCTTCATTCATATTTGTTTCCAAATCACTAAAGCTTTAATTTTCAAAATTATCATATAAATATTATCGAATTATCCTTTTTAAAAAAAAATGTTTATTACTTTGGCTAAATATATTATTCAATAACACATCATTATTCAAAGAATCATATAAAATCCAAACAATATTCTAATTTTATATTATTGCTAATTTATTTTTATCTCTTTTCTCTTACTCAATCTCAAAATCAAAATCAACAGAATCATTTTTTACTATTAATTTGTAGGAATTGTCATTATAATTTTACCACAATAACTTATCAAAAGAGGAGTTTACTCTATTACCACAAGTAGTTTCAGTATCACATCCAATCACTTTTATCCAGACCAATCCACAATAAGGACATTGTCTAATCCAATTATAGCAGTGATTTTAAGATTGTTTCATTTTTTCTTGGGTCTTTTGAATAACTTTTTCAATATCCAATCTAAGTTCTTTTTTAAGATAAATATGATATAGATATCTTACATTGACTCCATCTTTATCATAGATTTCATTCATATAATCTCCATATTGTTTCTCAAATTTTTCAACAAATTCATTTGCAATGTCTTTAATTCCTAATGATAAACAATGTAATTTATCTATTAAATTAGGATCATCTAATTTTAAAGATTCTATAAACTTTAAAAATGAAATTTAAATTTTCCTAAAACCATTCTTTATTTTTGTTATTGATTTATCTAATTCTGTTTAATATGCTACATCTAAATTTAACAAATCAAATTAACTATAAATTTCAGATTCTAATAATTTTATTTAAGCGAATCGTGATTTTAGAATAATATCTGTTATCAATTATGTGATATATTTAGGTTCATTATTTTTTGTAGTATAAATAAATGAACAAACTTTAAAATGCTTTTACATTGCTGATTCTATCTACTCTTTTGCTTATAATTCTTATTTTTGTTAATATTCTAAAATCTTGTATTTTTCAATTATGCTTTATTATTGTTAATCCCAATGAGAAACAATAATAGTGATTAAATCTTAATATCTTTAAATAGGTGCTATAATTTTTTTTAAATTATTTATCATTATATCTGTTCTTTCACACTTTACAACAATTAATATTCTGTTGACATCTCCTTATGCTAATGCAGCAATTACTCCAGCTGCATGTAATAGCTTATCTTCAAGTGCTTCGAATCCAGGTGTATCTACTATCTCAAATTATCCATATGCAGCTTAACCAATCACAATTTATTTTGTATTAGATTCGCCTCCAAATGATGCAGGCTCATTTGTTAAAGCTATTTTATTAAATAGAAATGTTTTTCCATGTCCTAATATTCCTAACAAGACAACCCTTAATTAAGACATAAAATTGTTAAAAAGTCTATGTTATTCCTTAGAAAAATTTATTATTTATTTGTAATTCTATTAGCTAATAATTTATTATTCCCAAAATAATAATAATTAAATTCAAGTTTTAGAATTATTACTATCATAATAACCTGAGTTCATCAAGTATTTCGAAAATGATTGATAAATTTGAATTATAATTCATATTATTCGAATTGATTATATTGATTATATTGCAATATTGAATAAAATAAAATATTCTTACTTATAAAAAATAATAATACATTTATAAATTATATACAAAAATTGTACTACAATTATTAGGAAAATTATCTTAGTTTCTTTATATTTCAATTTCTTATTATTGAATAAGCTATATAATTAAGATTAGAATTAAATGATTTTGGATATATAAAAATATAAATAATTATTTATAATTATTTAAATGAACGATTTAAGAAGAATAGAAAAAGAAATCCAAGAAAAGCAACGTTTAGTACAGTTCCTAGATGAAATAAGGCTCCAACATTTTATAAGAATCCGTATCGTCCTACAGCAAGATTGTTAAAATAAGTGAGAAGACAGGCAAATTTTATGAAGACAACAAGTCATTAGAAATACGAAGAAATGATAGAGAAAGTAATGTAAAGAAGTCCACGATAAAGTAAAATAAAAGAACCACCTACATAAGAATAGATATTGAATAATATTATCTAAGAGTTAAAGAAAGAAATTGAATAAAAATAAACAAATTTGTATTATAAATGTTGAAATAGATCTCCAACGTTTTGTTTAAGAAGGAAGGAACTGTTCGATTAACATGATAAGATTTTAACTCTTAAGACTCTGATATCACATATTCATAATGATCAATCAGTAAAGAACCGTTAAGGTCAATAAAAATTTCCATGTATTTAATAGGATTATAATTCATGTGATTCAGATAGAGTTATGTAAATAATCTCAGCTTGTTCAAAATAAAATAGTTAGTTAGAGAAAATGCATAAATTTGTGCATTAAAAATAGAGAAACTAAAGAAAACGATTCTCATCATTAAATGATCAAATAGGATTAATATATTTATTAGAGTGAATGTCCTCTATCATTTTTACTCATTTACACTTTCTTTCTATTGTTCAACATCCTTTGATTGCATATCTTCTTTGTTTGCTTCAACGATCTTACTCTATAAATGAAGCAATGGATTAACTTCCTTTTCCTCAATACTCCAAATTTCTATACAAGTTAACTAGAATATTAATATATATATATCTACATTAAGGAATTCAATATGTGGTTCTAATAGATATCCCATTTCATAAGTTAAATCACATTAATTATTTATTCTGCAAGTAGCATTCCCCTTTAGATTTTCATCAATCCAAATTCTATGATTTCCCCTTCCATCTCCNTTATTGATTATATTGCAATATTGAATAAAATAAAATATTCTTACTTATAAAAAATAATAATACATTTATAAATTATATACAAAAATTGTACTACAATTATTAGGAAAATTATCTTAGTTTCTTTATATTTCAATTTCTTATTATTGAATAAGCTATATAATTAAGATTAGAATTAAATGATTTTGGATATATAAAAATATAAATAATTATTTATAATTATTTAAATGAACGATTTAAGAAGAATAGAAAAAGAAATCCAAGAAAAGCAACGTTTAGTACAGTTCCTAGATGAAATAAGGCTCCAACATTTTATAAGAATCCGTATCGTCCTACAGCAAGATTGTTAAAATAAGTGAGAAGACAGGCAAATTTTATGAAGACAACAAGTCATTAGAAATACGAAGAAATGATAGAGAAAGTAATGTAAAGAAGTCCACGATAAAGTAAAATAAAAGAACCACCTACATAAGAATAGATATTGAATAATATTATCTAAGAGTTAAAGAAAGAAATTGAATAAAAATAAACAAATTTGTATTATAAATGTTGAAATAGATCTCCAACGTTTTGTTTAAGAAGGAAGGAACTGTTCGATTAACATGATAAGATTTTAACTCTTAAGACTCTGATATCACATATTCATAATGATCAATCAGTAAAGAACCGTTAAGGTCAATAAAAATTTCCATGTATTTAATAGGATTATAATTCATGTGATTCAGATAGAGTTATGTAAATAATCTCAGCTTGTTCAAAATAAAATAGTTAGTTAGAGAAAATGCATAAATTTGTGCATTAAAAATAGAGAAACTAAAGAAAACGATTCTCATCATTAAATGATCAAATAGGATTAATATATTTATTAGAGTGAATGTCCTCTATCATTTTTACTCATTTACACTTTCTTTCTATTGTTCAACATCCTTTGATTGCATATCTTCTTTGTTTGCTTCAACGATCTTACTCTATAAATGAAGCAATGGATTAACTTCCTTTTCCTCAATACTCCAAATTTCTATACAAGTTAACTAGAATATTAATATATATATATCTACATTAAGGAATTCAATATGTGGTTCTAATAGATATCCCATTTCATAAGTTAAATCACATTAATTATTTATTCTGCAAGTAGCATTCCCCTTTAGATTTTCATCAATCCAAATTCTATGATTTCCCCTTCCATCTCCTCCAAAAGCTAATCCTAAAGGTTAATCAATTCTGAAAGATTTATTATTTATGTAACCAAAACATTATTTTGACCTTTAATCAAAAGTACTCATAAATAATTAATATTTTGGCATTAATGAGAATAGGAAGCTCTTTTCATCACCAAAATACAAATTCTTAGGATCATCTTCACTATATAAGATATTCATTGGATCCTTTAATTTTCTTCTTACATAATGAGTTTCAAGTGTTGGATCTATTGAGATATATGCACCAAAAACTTATTATTAGAAAGTATCATTTTATGCTATAAAAAATAAAAATAAATAATTACATTCGTCTTCTCTGTTTCTGAAGATGAATAATAAAGACTTTTAAGTATTAACAATAATATCTGTAATATGATCTAAGTCTTCTTCACTTACTGATGATGAGAATTGTAATTATAATTATTTGATTTTACTAAAATCAGGAGAACTCAATTAAAGTAAAGCTAAAACTTGATCATTTAATATAAAACTGGAAGTATTTAATCTTGGTATCTCGATATGAGATTATTCTCCAAGAAATTTCATATTAAAATAATATTTGCACAATTTGTTGGCATAGATCAACTATGCTTTAGCCATACTAACAAATTGATTGAATGGTAATTCATCTTTTTAATCAAATATTGTATTTGTCACTGATCTTGCTGCCAAATCATTTCTCTAAGAATTTGTTATTTAACCTCCTGAATAAATATTTAATAATTCCCGGATTACAATACTCCCTTAAGAATAGGACACTACAAATCTAGAATAACTATCATGGATTAACTACCTGTTTATAGAATCCTTATCATTTTCCAAACATTCCAAACTGATCAAGGTAAACAATTCAAACTTTTCTAAATTTCTAAACTTATAGTCACTTAGATAGTAATCCTTCAATTCTTTAAGTAACAACTCCTCTTAAAATAACAATCAGAATTTACATAACATGACAAAGTTAGTATAATTGACCTAATGATTTGGACTTCTTTCAACCATCCAGTTGAATAATTTAATTGAAAAGTTTGGATTTTCAGGAAAATGAGGTAAAAAAGATCTTTCAACAAGTTCTTTACCTCCATTTAGACTTCCAAACAACTTTTCTAGTTATTGCAGCTATTCAGGTGTGAATGCAACTTTAGCATGTTTAGTAATCTCTTTAGATTTAGAATTTCCCATATAAATTTATTGTTATCGAAAAACAAATAAATTTTATATACAGTATATTATAATATATAATATAATATATATATATGATTTATTACTACTCACAATGCTCTACTAAAAGCCTAAATTCCTGTTATTGCTCTTGCTAAAATAAGAGCATGGATATCTGATGCTCCTTCATAAGTATTAACTGTCTCAAGATTAACCATATGTCTTATCACTTGATATTCATCACTGATTCCATTTCCACCCATAATATCTCTACATTCTCGAGCAATCTTTAATGCAATTGCTAATAAATTAAGTTATTTATAATTACCACATGAATTTCTTTTAATTAATGAAACCTATTCTGTAGCTAATTGATCACTTTCTTTAAGTCTACTCACTTATAATACTGCTTATTAAGCTAATGCAATATCAGTAACCATTTCAGCAAATTTCTTTTAAATCAATTAGAAAGATGCTAAATTAGCATCAAATTGTTTTCTATCTAAAGCATATTAACGAGTATGATGAAAACAAAATTCAGCAGCTCCTAAAGTTCCCCAAGCAATTCCAAATCTTGCATTGTTCAAACATGAAAAAGGACCTTTTAAACCTTTTACAGTAGTAAACATATTTTCTTATGGCACTTTAACATTATCCATTATAATCTATCCTGTTATAGAAGATCTTAAAGATAATTTTCCCTCTATTTTTGGAGTAGAAAGACCTTTCATTCCTTTTTCTAATACAAATCCTCTTATGTCACCTTTTTCATCTTTTGCCCAAACTACAAATACATCAGCTATTGGAGAATTTGTAATCCAACTCTTAGTACCATTCAATATATAATAATTGTCTTTTTTCTTAGCATGAGATTTCATTGACCCAGGATCAGAACCTATATTTTTATATTATCTATATATGATACCATGATCAGGTTCTGTCAAACCAAAAGCACCTACATATTCACCACTAGCTAATTTAGGAATGTATTTATCTTTCAATTCTTTTGATCCAAATTAATAGATTGGATGTATCACCAAAGAACTTTATACTGATAAAGCAGATCTGTATCCAGAATCTACACGTTCAATTTCTTTATTTATCAAACCATATGCTGTATAAGAAACTCCAGAAAGGTCATATTCTGAAATTGTACATCCTAAAAATCCTAATTTTCCCATCTCTTTATATATTTCTGGATCAAAGTGCTCCTTACTGAAAGCCTCTCTGATTCTTGGTTATAATTATGATTATGCATAATTTGATGCTTAATCTCTAATCTTTTAAAAATTACTAAATTCTTTACCAACTTTTCCTCACTTGTTAATTAACTTTCCAAGTTTAAAGGGTCTTTATAATTAAATGTCACAAACTTCTCTGATGCAAACTATCTAATTTGTTTGTTGAACAATGATTTTAATAAATTGCTTTTGCGCATTATTTTTAATTATTTCTAATAATATTAGAGATCATTTTTAATTATTTGCTTTAAATACTTAAAAATACAATATTTATATTTTATAATTAAATTCTTTATAAATTAATTATCAATAAATTTAATTTAATATTTTAATTTAAATCATTAGATAATAATAATCGTTAACAACATAACTCAATATATTATATTTTCATATTTATTATTTTTGTAGGCTAGAAATCTTAAAAAAAACTAATGTTTAATATTAAAATTATAAAATTAAATAGAAATTATTAAAATGAACACAATTTACTCTGTCCAAAATTTGAATGATGACATAGAAATTTTAGATTTTCGATCAAACTTAAGAACTTGCAACATTAAAATAAAGAATTATGCAGACTACATATTGTGGGAAAAGAAAATTGAATACTTTTCAAATTGTCTAACTTATGAAAAATTTACTTTTGGAAACAAATCAAATCAAATAAATATTTTATCAAAAGGTAAAATATAGTAGGCAGAGCTAATTATTGGTGATAAGAAAATTATTTTGAAGAACAAAGATTATGATGATATTTTATACTAATTATAATAAGAATAGAAAATTAGTCTTGAAAATGTTGTAAAAATTAACTAATATTCTGTAAATTATGATTAACAAAATTAAATTATTAGATTATCAGATGGTTTGAATATAATTAATTCAATATAATTGACTAAAAGTAAATAAAATTTAATAATTAATGGATGTGATTATGGATGTGTCTTGCAAAAATCAGATGGAAGTATATAATATATAGCAAATGATCTTAGTATTTTTTGTGGGATAAAATAAAATGAAGAACTTGAACTGAACAACTTTTAAAACTTTTAAGTTGGGACTACTTAACTTTGTATTGAATATTAATTTGATTGAATCATTATTTTTTTTTATATATATTTCATTTGAATAATTAAGAAAACTCTTAGAAATCTACTAAATTATCTTAATTTTTATCAACAAGTTAAAAAACAAGAGTTCGTTCTTCAACTGTTGATGATTTGTCCATTACATTACATAATTGTTAAAATTCTGCAAGTTCTAATTTTTAATTTTTATTTTTATCAAAATTTTGGAAGATTTATTCAATTTTTAAATTATTTTATTTAACAATTCTCACTAATTCTGAAAGTATTTTCTAAAAATATTAAATAATAAATAATACATTTGCTTTTTCTTTAGCAGGATTAAACTTTGAATCTTAATCAGTTCCATATGAAAGTTCTCTCTTAAATTCATCAAAACTTATTTTTTTATCATTATTTTTATCAAATTTATTGAATATTACTTGAATTTCTTCATTTTTCAATGCTGGAGCAACAGTACGACATAATTTAGTGAATTCTTCAAAATCTAAATCACCTTACTTATCTTTATCAAAATTCTTAAAAATATCTTCAATTTTCAAATTATTGGCTTTGATAATTTCTTTAAGATCTACAATAAGTCTTTCAGCAACATCTTTTAAATTAGAGTAATCATAATCACAAAATAATTTTTTAAATTCATCAATACTAACTTTTTGATCTCCGCTTTTATCTACTAATTTAAATAAATGTTCAACTTCTTTATGAGTTACTCTTTGATCTAATGCTTAAATAAAATTATTAAATTCATTTAAATCTAAATTTCCACCTTTATCTTAATCAAACATTTTAAACTGTTATTCTACATTTAGATTTTTAGCTTAAATAATTTTTTATATATTAGATAAAATTTGTTTAGAAATTTCATCAACTTAGAAATTATCCTAAGAAATAAAATAAAATATTACATATTATCTTTCATTTTATGATACTTTTAATACATCATGTTAAAAAACATCATTCCAACTAACTCTTTAATTTTCATCAATAGTTAAACATTTTTTAATGAAATCTTTGAATTATTCTGAAACTTTTTTTTCAATAGGAAATTTTAATGGAGAAGATTTAATATTTAAAAGATAAGAATTAAGATCTCTACATGGCCAAGGTTATCTACCATAAAGCATTTCATAAGCCATAATTCCAATTGACCAAATATCACATTTAGCTGTATATGCAGTATTTTGAAGAAGTTAAGGTGCCATATAAATTGGAGTTCCAACACAATCTCTAATTAATTATCTTCCTGTTATATCAGCTTTGGTAGCAAATCCAAAGTCAGCAACTTTATGAATATTTTTATGAATTAAAGAATTTTCTGGTTTAATATCTCTGTGAATATATCCTGCTTTTGTCATCTCTTAAAATCCAAGCATTAATTATTATAACACCTATTAAGCTAAAACTTCATCTAACATTCCTCCATGTCTACTCAAAAAATGTCTTAAATCTCCACCATCACAAAGTTCAATTATCAATACCTAATAAAAATTAAATATTATTTTACTGTTTATTTTTAATCACCAAATGTATCTACTAGTTAAACAATGTTTGGATGTTAAAGTTATTTCATTATAGCTATTTCTTTATGTAAAGCATCAATCATAAATTGATCATCAAACAAAGTCATATCCATAACTAAATTACAAATATTCAATACTTTTTATCGCTACAGCATCTCCTGTCTTAATGTCTTTTCCTTTGTAAACTCTTCCAAAAGAACCACGTCCTAAAAAATCTTTCTCCAAATATTAGTATCGATTCTATAATGTTTACATAATATAATTATTTATCAAATAAATTTGAGAAAAAACCATATAATTTTCATTACTAATTTATTTATCTTACTATTCTTCTTAAGCCTATAAAACTTTCTGTATTTGATTATAATTATACATTATTATTTTAAATAATTTTATGCTCCTTTACATTAGTTTATTTTTACTACTATTATGAATTTTTTTTAATTTTCATGTATTATTCATCATTTTATATAAAGATTACATATTTTTCATTGTTTGTAAAAATCAACCTATTAAATTCTTCTAATTTTATGTTACTTTTATCATCTTTTTCAAATTCAGTAAAAACCATTAGAATTATCTATATATTATTTTACCGTTAAAATTTCCATTTATTTTAAAATAGTACCGATATTTATTATTGGATTAGTGAATTCATCAAACTTTAACTACTTCTTCGCCTTTCTTTCATAAATATGAAAAACTATTCATCATTTAATTTATTATTGCAAATAATCTATTTTAAGTTTAAGATTCATTAGATCTGAGAAGTCATTCCCCAAAAAAAATTACGAAAATTTTTTAAGAATTAACAATTTCTATTTTGATCAAAAATTTAGAAAATTTGGATATTTTATGATAAATGGATCGATTTTAATTTAAAGTTAGGAATTATTAAAATTAACATTTCCTTCTTTACCCAAATTATGAATTGCTAATTTATGCTTAAGTATTTGCTTAAGCAATTTATAAAATATTTCCTCCGAATTGAAAATTTTCTTATCGACTTCAATTATTTTTAACTTTAGAATTAGAGACTTACTAGAGTTTTTTATTTGAGATATCAAGTCTTCTTATGAAAGAAAATAAACCAAAAATTATTCAGAAAATTGCAATTTGATTGCTATATTTATAAATTTTTTTTGATTACATTTAGATTCTTCAATAAGTTATGTAATAAAAATAATAATCTAGGTATTTTCAAAAATAATTAATTTCTCTAAGACTGACAAACATGAATAATTTTGAAGCATGATTTCCAAAAATTCAAATAGCATTTATCAAAGTAGTAGAAATCTTCTCTAATAAGTTTTGTACCTGTTTAATCATTTTGTAATTCCAAATGTTCATAGCAAACCTAAAATTTTGAAAACCCACTTATGTAGACTAGGTTAATATTTCTATGGAAGTATTCATTCATTAATACCTATATAAAATCAGTTATAATTTATATTAATATCTGTGTTGCTGTATGTTCAACAAATATAGATTCATTTTAAACTGAAAATTTTGATAAATTTCCTTAGCATTCAGCTTATCACCCATATAATAATCTATTAATTTTACAATTTTTAGTGGATAAATTCCTGATTACATTTTATAGCTGTTTATTAATTTGTCTTTAATTAATTTGTTCAAAATCCTCCTTTTTCTAATTCATCATTTTCTAAGTATGAATATCTATTCAATATTTTTACATAACTCAAATTTTATTTGTGATTTGACATACATCTAAAATAGATTTAGACTTTATCTTAAACTATATAATGTATCAGAATTTAAAAGTCGAATTATTATTCTTAAGAATTGTTAAAGATGAAAATGATTCTCAAATTTAAATATCAACAATGAAAGTGAAATAAAAAATATTTTATTCTAAGTTCATCATCTATTATAAATTGAAAGGATTTATTTATTTAAATTGTTCAATTTACTCTTGCAAAATTATTTTATAATTTAATATAACTAATTCATTGCATCCCTAAAATAAAGAAATCTTTAATTGATGAATAAGATAGTTTCATTAGTTTATTTTGAATATCACAAATATTATCTGTCAAATCTAAAAATAATTTATTTTTAATTAACTAATGAACATCCACTTTTAAAAAATGTTAAATTACTTTTTGGATTTGTACATAAAAAATGAAGAATAATTAGTAATTTTTCCAAGATTTCTTGTTTTGGTTTTGAGAATTTAATCATCTTTATTAAGCTTATCGTATATTTATGGAAAAGAAAGAAGTTCATATATTATATTGTTAAGTGAGTTTGCAAGACCTCAATAATTTTTGGCTCCATTAGATGTAGCTTAATACATAATATTGATCTTGTGTAATTTATATATCATAAATTTGTTTTCAATTAATGCACATACTAAATATATAGGAGTTTTTGGATAATTATTAAGAAGCAGTTTACTAAATTTTTTTTTTGAATATAGTACAGGATAATTAAAAATGCTTACTCATTCATTTTTAATTCTTATATCATTTAGTGAAACATTAGTTTTATCTGGAACATTAAATGCAAATACAATAAATTTTTAAAATACAAGATTTTCATTCTTAGACTTTATCTTAGCTATTTTGAATTACATTATAATGATTCTATATTCATATTATGATACTTATGAAGTAATAATAGTGTTAGCTTTAATAATTAATATTTTAAAGGCATTAAATCTAATTATTTATTCCCCTTTAAAAAACTTTTATACTAAATCAATTTTACTTTCCATAAATCTTTACACACTATTTTTAGGACTACTAAAAGTTGCATCTATTGAAAGACATTTCACAAGTGAAATTGTATTAATACCTTTATTTTTAAATGTTACTTTAATAAATTACTAGAGGTAATTTAAGCAAAAAGTATTTAATTCTCAAAAAGGTTAATGCAAAGTAATTCATGTTTTAATATATCTTGATAATATTAAAGATATCAAAGCAATTAAAGTAGAGAAGCCTTAATTAGCTAAGGAGAGAATTATTTACTCTAGTATTTTAATGTTATAAGGATAAGATTATGAAGCATTTTTAGAATTAAATTCAATATAATCATCAGAATTAAATATTTTAGAGAAGTTTAAAAGAAAGGTAGTTCTAAAATAATGTATTAATAAAATAGATTGTAAGATTTAGGTTGAATCTAATTCATAACATAAAATTGCTTTAGCAGTTGGTTCTTTAATGGCAAGTGAGGAATCGAATTTATTAATAAGAAATGACATTCTTAGTATATTAAGAGAAAAGATTGCCTGTTAATAATTATTGATGTAAAATCAAACATATAATCATTATGGTTAATATTTACATTTCATTTAAAATACTTTCAATTTGCAAAATAAACTTGAAAAGTAATATTAGGAATTTCCTTGTGATAAAACTTAAAGTATTTTAGGTTTTTTTTATGCAGAAATAATTAATGACTTTTTAGCGACTAATCAATTATTTAGCATAATTGCATTGTCTGATGAAAAAATTAAAAGAGTTGGAACTTATTAAGATGTGTTTTCAAATAAAATGATTTATTTAATATCAAAATTCACAAACACTTTAATAGTTAAAAGATGTTCAAATGATGCAAATTAATTTTTACATAAAACTAATGAATAATTATAAGGGAAATCTATAAATTGTCTTATTCCACCTGGAATTGCAGAACATCATGATAAATTTGTTTTTTAATTTCTACAAACAGGACAAGCAAAATTTATGAGAAAGATTAATTCAAATTATTTATATTATTCTTAAAGAAATATGATGACTATAATTGAATTTGTATTTGATGTTAATTTACTCAATGATTTCAGTTTTATATCATTCATTTAGCCTACATCAAATTAATAAATGTTTTTAATAGTTGATTAAAATTTTAAAATTTCTTGTTTAAGTGAAGGACTTGTATCTGAATTAGGAATGAAAATTCCAATACATAATTATATAGGAGTTAACATAAAAATAATATTACCTGATTTTCCTTTAAAATTTTATGGTACTTAATTTATAGAAAATGCAGAAGCTCAATTTACTAAATTTAATGAAGAAATCTTGTAAAGTACAGGTTCCACTTAAATTGTAACTTTTATTACTTCTTATAATGCCATTTCATGTTAATTTTAAAGTGAAATTATATATTATATTGTTACTTTTGACTTTTTCAAAAAACCAACATAATAATCTTAACCAAGTATATCTAATTTAAGTCCAACTTAAAGTCCAAGAAAAAATGAATAAGATGAAAATTTCTTTAGTTTAGTCAATTAAGAAAGTCGTGTTAAAATTCCATATCATGAAAATAATAGTTTAAAAAGAAATACTAACTCATTTTATTAGATTAAATTAAAAGGAAGTTAATAAGATCCAGCTGATTTATCTGAATAAAATGAAGTTAAACTAATTTCATGTTTAGAATATACTAATTTAGTTAGTCCAAGTAGATAAAATGAAAATTTACTTGCTCAATAACATTATTTCTCAAAATCAAAATCTCATAAGTTTTTGTTATAAATGTCTGGTTTAGAATAAGATTAATATAGTAATGAAAAATAATAGGTCTTTTAAGATGATAGATCTTCTTAAATTTCAAGTTTATAAGGAGCAAGACGATCTAAATTTTTTAAAAAATATGAAATCTTTACTAAAATTAAAGAATCAAGTTCATTATCCAGAAACCATAAATTATTTGTTTTAATGTTTTTGTTATGTATCCTTATCTAATTTATTATTCAAATTATAGTAATTTTTATCTATTATCACTTAGTAATTAATAGAAATTAACAAAAATTTAGAAGGACTTGCATCTGACATAGATCTACTATAAATAAAGAATTTTATCTTCCAACCACTTGAAACCTTTTTAGTAACAAGATGGACAATAGTAAATTATAATTTATTGAGAGATTAAAAAGTAATTAATTTAACTTAGTACGCTGATTTAATTAACTTTCCAAGATCTAATCTTAATATGGGTTATGATTCATTAGATGAAAATCTTAAAAAGGCTTTTAATAGGCCTGAATTATAATAGTTTTTAAAGGACACATATTTATAAGTTTATGTTTATGTAAAGACTAATTAAGGTGAAGTCTATAATATATCTCTGAGAAACAGTATTAATATTTTAATTAATTATTAATATACTTTTAAAATGGCATACATAATTGATGGAGCAGCTGTACCTGATAGTCCTTATGTGTATTTTTAATACAGAAATTATATACCTATAAAAGAGAAATTCTCAAATTTAAATGAAATAGTGTTAATTTAAACTATTTAGAGAGCATTTAACATAAATGAGAAGGTTTAAGTAATTTTTGTGATTAGTATATCAATACTATTATTCTTTTTATCCTTAACATTACTATATTTTATTAAAATATCGAGAAATATCAATAGATATTATATTTTGATGTAAAATATTTCTAATTAATATATTGAGAATGATTTAACAAGATTGAAAAGCTTAGCAGAGAAAATTAGTAAAGATTAGAATTTATTATTTAAATATTAATTTAGTTTGTCAGAGAGAGAGAAAACTTTTGAAAGTTTTACTGATAGAAATGCAACAATGAGGAGATTAAATTAAAAATTATAATCTGTAAGTATGCATGAAATTTATTATTATTTATTCATTTTCATAACAATATTGGTAATAGGTGGAAATGCTACACTAACTTATCTTGAAGGTTAATCTTATTTAAGTAAATATCCAGCCACATCACGTTTTTATAAGGCTGTATCAGACATTGGTACTGATGTACCTACTATGTATGCTCAAAGAGATGTACTTTATGGCAGAGCTAATTTTCCTTTTTATACATAAGTAGATATCGATAATATTTTAAAAGAAATTGATATGGCAATTAATAGAACACAAATATTTTCTAGTGAAGATTACGATTTCGATAAGTATTTCTTTCTAATTATTGAAGTTTCCTTGTATCAGATACATTTAAAGAATATTTCCAAATTTTATAAATTAAAGATTTATGTGAATATATTCCAGATGAGTTGAAAGAACGATCATTAACTCTCTGTCCTTAAGTAATGAGTCAAAACATGAAGAGAGGATTAAAAGCAGTCTTGATATATATTATCAATTTTATAAAGACAGATATGGAAATTAATAAATTTTAAACTAGAACATAAGCTAGCTTTTTAGAATTAGAAGGAGGCTTTTTAGTCTCACATCTCATTAAACTTATTAATGATAAATTTAACTAAGACTTAATGAATTAAACTTAATATTATATCTCAACAATTAATGTAAAAAAAATTATCATTATTTTTAGATTCATAATATACTTGTTCTAATTATACTGTTCTTCGTCACATTAATTATATTAACTGTTTTAATTCAAAAACTTAGATACAAATTTTATCTTGTTAAAAGATTAACTTTTTTATTACCTTAAAGAACCTTAATATTTGATGATGTATTCGAAAGAAATATTAGACAATTATTACAACAAAATTGAAAGATTTGAATTTGTGATAATCTCTAAATTACATATCATTAGATTAAATGTTGTTTTTATAATATAAGATATATTTTAATTATATACTATAATGATCATCCAAAAAATTTTAAACACTATTTAAAATTTTTAGCAACCCTTGTCTAAAGTATTGGTTAAGTGAAAAATATTAATTCAAGAAAATAATTGAAAACAACATATTACATTTTTAAAAGATTATAGAAAAGTCTAAGAAAATATTAAGTTAATTTAATAATATTAAACTTAATATAAATAAAATATTATTTAAAAAAAATGCAATACGATTGTTTAAAATGAGGTTTTTAATATTATAGTTTTTAAGATTGCCAAAACTTAATGATCATTAGATTTTAGGATTAATAATATTAAAAAATTTTATAATTTAAATATAAGTTTTTTGATATAATTATCAATGAGGAAATATAAATTATAGTGAGAAAGGTCAATTGAGAAATGCAAATGTTAATTAGTTGATAATATTATGATATTTAAATGTTGAATCATAATTTTTATAAATTGTTAGAAATTGAATGTTTATAATTCAAGAAGATCTTTAAGTTATGAAAGAAATGTAAGAAATTTTGAAATAAAGTATTGATAATAAGTTTAGTTAAACGAGTATATTTTTATAGAAGTACCTAATATATATATAGAAATTTTTATAGTCATTATCATATAAAACACTAAATCAGTTTCAAATAATAGTGCAATCACAAATTTGAGTTTTTTTGTGTGTTTGTGGTTCTTCTAAATTGTATTCTTTGAAATTTTCTACAATATGAATTTGGAATAATGGGCCATTATTGGCTTAGTCTTTAAAAATAACTTTATGGGAACTATTGCCCTTTAAAATAGGATTATTGAAAGCATCTTTTCTAGGTTTTTATGCAGAGAGTGTAGTACTTATTTCAGTCAATTATACAGTTCTTACATCATCATCATTCATTTATAAAATTAATATTTTGTATAGTTCTTGTAAGAATATATGATGCAAACTCTAAAAATATTATATATAATGTGGATTCATATAATAATAATAAAATGATGAAATATCACAAATCATATTAATCCAAATCCTTCTGCATTATCTAGAGAGATTTTTAACTTTTCTTTTAAAATTTCTTTATTTTTGTATTATGGTAACAACAGAATATTAAAACAAGTATGAGCAGATGGTAATTATTCAGTATCTAAATGTAATTAATTAAAATAATATACATTGTCCATGTTTTTAGATAACAAATTTCATAGATTTGAGTCCTCCAACAGGGATTCTATCTGATCCTGTGCAGAAGAATAGAAATTTTTTTTGCATTTCTATATTCAAGGAAAGTATTATATCCCAAAAAAGTCTATTTATTTGATTTTGAAATATACTTAATATATTCTGAATTATTTTCATATCCATTATATTTAGTCGATGACTCTAAATCTTTCATATCAAAAGTTGGAAGTCCAATAATTAACGATTATAATTCTTCACCTGAAAATAACTATACCAATAGAGTTTAAAAACTTTACTTTTATCCCATCACCGTCAACAACAGATTTAAATCCATCTCTCAATAATTCAAATTATTTTTAAACTAATTTATTTAAATACCAATCTGTATACAAATGAATATATTCCTCTCTATTTTCAATTGTAACACCTAATTAGTTTCCATTAGGCTATATATAATTAAATATTATAATAATACTTTTAAATCTTCATAGTAACTTTATCCCCATACTTTATATGTTGCATTAAATGTAAGGGATAGACTTTCAATAACTTTTGGATCCGTCTATTCTCTTAGAAATTAGAATCCAGTATATGTTTCCATATCCAATTCTTTCATATCATCCTCATTTACTTACTCTCCTCTCAATTTCTTAAATAAGACTGTTGGAAATCGAACATCTAATAAAACAGAATTATAAAGTGATAACCCTAATAGTTTGCCAATCAATTAATAATAGATAGGTATTTCAAAAGATTGAGGATTAAACCAAAATACAGTATCATTATTTTTAGAAATGAACATACCATAATCAGGTGTTACTAATTTCTCCATAATTAATCTAAAAAACTCTCTTTTAAGTCCTCCTTCATCTACTCCTTATTCATTAACAAATTAAACCTTTAAAGGTGTCTTTAATGACACTTATATTTATTATAACTAATTTATTGCAGATTCTATTATATTGTCTCTTTCAATTGTTAAAGATATATATTAAGGTAATATTCCAAGTGTTCTTCTTCTCTAATCATACTATTTTATTTTGCATTCTATATATAACAGTTTATTTTTAAATTATATTGGCATTGCCCAAGGATATTAACAAAATGTAAATGAATAATTTCTCCATATTTTTTAATTGAACATTTAGAATTAAGAAAATTCTTCTCTATCTCCATCCTACTTATAAAAAAATTGTATAGAATTTATGATAAAATCACTTGATTATATTCTATGATTTCCTATATTAGATTTATAAATCACACTGTAAAGCTCAAATAATCCTTTCATCTTTTCAATATCCTCAATTTCCAAAAATGGTCTAATTGGAGCATTCGTTTATATTTTTATTTATTTCTCAATTTAATTTTTTATTATTAATTACAACTATTTTATTTCAAATTTATCAAGTTTTCTTAACCATTTTGATAATTATGTTAATTACTATTAACTTAATCTTCTTACTATTGTCAATACTATTTAAGTTTTTTCCTCCAAAATTACATTCAAACAATTCTTAAATTAAAGAATTAAATAAAGTGCTCTAAGTTCATATAAATTTTTTAATTGTTCAATCTCTTCTACTTTCTTTTAAAATAGATTCTTTATTACTTAAATAAAGTATTCTTTCTACTAATCAAATTAAATTGCAGTTTCGTAAACTAATTTACTATTTACTTCTGGGTTTTCTGGATCAATCTTTTAAATGCCTTGATTCTTATTATAATTTTCTATAAATGACATTCCAAATAATTCTATAAAATTTGAAATCTTCAATAAATATTGAACTATTTCATTTTTTCTTATCCTTTATTAATATGGTTACAAATTTTCAGTTATGTTTATCTATTTTGAACACATTAACTCCCATTTAACTTCTTCATTTTCTATCAAAACTTAACATATTCCTCTAATGTCTTCTTATCCTAATCCCAAATCTAAATACCCATTATTTAATCTGCATTGTGGAAATTCACAAAATATCTAACCACATCCATATAATGCTTTTTCAAACAAAAGTTGACAGTCATACTACAATCCTTTTTCAAATTTTTTAAATTACCATTCATTTAACTCTAAATCAACAAATATACACTAATCTCTTTGACTATACATTTCAAATACCATCATATTATCATTTATAATCTCACCATCTATCCCTTTTATTTTTTTTTTTTCTTAAATTAATTAATCTGCTTTAAAAGTTTTATGTCTAGGACTCCAAATTCGGACATTATTTATTTATTTTTATTTGAACATTTCTTTAAATGTATCTCTAAGCAAATTCGTCCAAGCTTTAATCTCAGAATTATTATCTACTTAAGCCTTTATTTTATTTAACTCCTAATTTATAGGAGACATATAAATTAAAGTAAACTTAAAAATAAATATAATTATACTCTTGCTAAGTTAGGGAATATCTATTTTTTTTTAAGATTGTCATTATAAAAACCTACTCTTATTTAAGGCTCAATTGATTAATAATTTTTTAAAAAAATCTCATAAACTTCTCTTATAACCTATATTTTCTATTAAAAAAATTACATATTCGTAATCCCATTCATTTTCTAAATAACGTATACTTGAATTATAATTATGATATTCAGGAATGTATTTAATTATCTTCTCCTCTTTTATTAAATCAGAATTCATTGTATTAGGCTATTAATATTTAAATTCCAAACCTATTATCTATTTTTCTTTTATATCTCTTCCATTTCATTATCATAATCTACATAATATTTCCATTCTTTTATGAATTTTTTAGATATTAAATAGTATTCCATCCCTCCTTTTTCACTTAATGATTTTTCTAACATCTACTTCTAAAAATTAATATTACTCTTTTTCCATTATCATAGATTATTTTTTCCTACCTAAATTGATTCTCTTTTGGTTGTATCATTTAGACAAGAGATTGAATCATTAAAATAAATAATATTCAGATAAGTATAATTTACTTATTATATTCTATAAAGTCATTATTAATTTAAAACAGATTAATTCTCTTTCACCCATTGTTCTGTTTTACTAATTTATAATTTATTTCAATACTTTAATTATCTTAATTTATCTTATATTTATTCCAATTTTGCTTTTCCTGTGTTTTTCATGCATTCCAAATAAGAATCTTGATTTTCTAATTTTGATTTCATCAATCTATCTAAATCCATTTACACCATTTTTTGATCTGCCAATAACTAATCCTTTTATTATCTTATTTAAATCATCAACTAAGCAAAAGCGGCTTCTATTTCAAAAGCTGATTTGTTATTTGATATTTTATTTCTTAAATTATCTATTTAATTCCCAAATTATCCAAATGAAGATAAATTTGTTTCTCCAAAAAGCTTATTATTGTTATTAAAATTATTTATATTCTTTTTTATTTCTTATATTTTTTATTGTTTATATTAAATTTACTCTAAAAGTTATTTCTCTTATTAAGTTAATTGTTTTAATTCAAATTTTTATTTATTTATAATTTATCCATACTCTATTTATTAACTTGTTTATTGTAATTGAATTTATAAATCATCCATCTCTTATTTATTTTTATTGTATTCATTTTTAACAATGCTTAATTCCTTTTTTAATTATTCAATATTCTCTAATAAATTTTGTTCTTTTTATTTTTTTGAAAATTAATCTTACTCAAAAAATTCTCTGATTTATAATTCTTATTGTTAAGCAGAATCTTCAAAATTTTTTTTATATCTGTAAAATTCTTCCTTTGCCTTCTCTTCTAATTTTTATTTTTCTAATTCAAATTCTTCTTCTTTCCTTTTTTTTTCAATCTCAAATTATTATTCTAATATTCTTAACTCTTTATTTATTTGATCATCAATTTCTTTTCTTTATTTAGCTTCTTACTCTTTAATCTATTTTTTAATCTTCATTTTTTCTATTTCCAATTTCTATTTTAAATTTTCATTTAATCTTAATTCTTCATCTTCAAATTCTTTTTAAAATTACTACTTAATCTAACTTTCATCGAAATTTTATTTTTTTTTTTTTTCCATAGCTAATTCTTCTTCTAAAATTGCTAATTCTTAATTTATTTTTTCTTATTCCTATCTTCTAAATTATTCAATTTGTTCATCAATTTATATTTCTTTTGCTCTTTTTAATTCTTAAAATTTCTTATCCTCTTCTTCTTTAAATTTTTATTTTAATATTTCCAATTCTTTCTCTTCATCATATACTGTATTTGTAGTTTCAAATCTTAACTATTTTTCTTATTCAACAAGTGCTTAATATTCTTTCTCACATTTTGCTTCAATCTCTTTTTTTTAATTTTTAAATTATTCTTCAAATTCTTCATCTATCTTTTCCATTTGTTTCTCCTCTAATTACTTTATATTTTTTTTTTCAATCTCCAATCTTTATTAAAGTGTCTTTTCTAAACTTCCTCTGGAGACCCTTTCATATTGTTCTAATTCTAACGTTTATTCTTCTTCTTATTCTTTTAATTTCTTTAATTTCTCTTCATACTCTTATTTTTATTTTGCAGAATTAACTTTAATTGATTCTTTTAATTTCAATAGTTGTTTCTCATAATCTTAATCAACCTCTTTTTTTTGTTATTCAATTTTTTTATCAATCTTTTTCTTTTGCTCTTCAAATTCTTTCTTTTTTTACTCCCTATATTATTGTAACTTTTTTTCTTAAGTTTATTTTAATAATGGATCTTAATCTTTATTAAAAACATCAGAATTAACAATAGGTTAAACTTTAAATAATATTTTAATACTTACTGGCAATTTCAGGTTCTTTTTCTTTTCCAAAAAGTTATTCTTTAACAATTTTAGCTTGATCTTTTGCCAATTTTTCTATTTTTTTTTATTTTTCTTTTTAAAACATTTATTTATAATATTCATCACATGGGTGTTCCTCTTATCTTTAATTCGTGAGTAAATTAATATAAGAAATTTCTTTGTTTCTATTTTAATATGGTTTCCTTAAATAAAAATTATTATAATTACCAAGATTCTGGTAATGGAGCCATTAGACCTTCTCTTGCTATATATAATAGATCATTATCTTCAGGCAATTCCATACCTAAAAAATAAGCATATTCTCTAATTTCTAATATTTTGACTTCTTAAATTATTACCTTAATTTGTAGGTCTATAATGTTCATCAATCTCTTCTTCTAAAAGTACAGATTCTTAATCTTCATCATCATCATAATTAATTTAACTCCCCATTCCCATTTATGCCATACCTATTTAACCCATTTATCCCATACCCATTTGACCCATTCCTTTTTTCATTAAATTTGATCCCATTTGCATTTAATTCATTTATCCCATTTACATTTAATTCATCTAACCCATATTACCATATTAAACATTATTCATACCAACCATCCCTTATTGTTATCCAAATTTATTTTTTTGGTTTTATTGTTACTATTATGGTTATTTAAAACCAGAACTGTTTGAGAATCCCATACTACCAGATATATTACTTGACATTCCAAATTATTTTTATTGATTACTAATTCCTGAGAATCCTCCTGTTCCTGACATATTCATTCCACTTTAGATTCCATTTGACATTCCCATTCCAGACATTCCCATTCCAGACATTCCCATACCTGACATTCCCATACCTGACATTCCCATTCCAGACATACCCATTCCATGATTCATGCTAGAATTTGGAGGACCTTATATTTATATTTTAGATAATAACCTTATTTCTAGGCCTATGGTTTACTTTTTTACATGATGACAATAAATTTAAATTATTTTTATAAATAAATTTCAATATATGTATATATGTATATTTGTAAGTAATAAAAATATTCATTTTATTTAAATTTAAGTAATACTTTCATTTTGAATGTTGCCCTATAAAGCAAGGATTTATTTTATATATAATTTAATTTAAATATATTATTTATTAAATGTAACAGGATCAGAATCAAGGAATGGAACATCAAATTGCTGATAAAGAAATGACTATATAAGAATAGCTATTAGAGCAATAGAAAAAATTTAGAAACTTAGAATCTGATAGAAAAGCATATGCTGAAGAAACTGTTGCAAATATTAATAAATAAAGAGGAATTATTGATAAACTTAAGAAAGAAAATTAGATTCTTAAGGATTTAATAGCTAAAATGAATTCTTAAAAGTCATAACTTAATTAAACTACCTATTCAAAAGGACCTAATATTGACACAATAATTGATGATTTGAAAGTTGCTATTAATGAAGAAAAAAAAGTATAAGAAGATATTGATACACATGTTGCAGATTTTTAAAAAAAGATTATAGAAAAAAGACATGCTTTAGGTGGATATAATGCTGGTGCTGAAAATGAAAGTGCATTATAAAAATAAATCAAAATTTTAGAAAATAGGTTAGATAAAACAAATTAAAAATTTAATGAAGCTATTGCAATAAATAAATAGTTAAGATAATAAATTGATAGTCTACGTAGAGAAAGAGTTATTTTTGACAATCTATATAAAAAATTGGAGAAAGAATTACATGAGAAAAGAAAAGTAATTTATAATGAAATACATTATTTTAGGAAATGGCAGATATTATTGAAACTGCTAATACAGCATATGAGGAGAGGGATAAGGCTAATGATTTAATTTAAAGTTTAAAATAATAAGCAAAAAGAGAATCTGCCGATTTTGAAAAAGACCTTAGAGAATTGAGTTAAATTATGGAAAAAAATAAAAAAACTTTAGATTATATGAAATTAACAGAAAAGAATAGAGAAATGGATGCATAAGAAGTTGTTGATGCTGATAAATTTACTAAACCAAAAACTAATAAACTCATTAGAGATAAAAATGTAAATTAAACTATGGTTGAATTAATCATGAAATATGAAGAAGATTTTGCTAAAATTTAAGCAGCTACTCAAATCAAATAATTTGATGATATTATCAAATTCTTTATTTAAAATGAAGAAAAAGTAAAATATTTCTACAATTATCACTAGAATTTTTAAATGTTTAAATATGTGAATGAACTAAGTAATGAAATTGAAGATTTAGAAAAATAAATAGGAGAATTAAAGGAAGAAGCATCTTTATATGAAGGTTAAGGTTCAAATGTAGATGTTTAAAGAAAAAGACATCTCAAAGATTTAGAAGAAAAATTATCAAGATCAGAATAAAAATCAGAATAATACGAATTTAAATATAATGAATCTATCAAACTAATCAATAGTCTAACAGTATATTTTATTTAATATTTTATAGAATTGGATAGAAACTCTATTCAATACAGTAGAATGTGATAAATAAATGGCAACTGAGATAGCTGGATCACATGGAGTAACGGATACAAATATGATGATTTATTTAGGATTAATTGAAAATAAAACAAACAAATTATTGCAATACTATCAATAAATTCATTAGAAAATATCAGAAAACTAAATCAATTCATTACAACAATTAGCTTAATTGAATGAAAAAAATCTATAAAATAAAAATAGAGCAGAATTGCCATAATTTGGTAATTGAATAAAATTATTTTAGATGAACATGAAGATGATGATATAGAAGGAGATAAAATATTATCAATTGAAGAATTTAAGAAAAAAGCACTTGAAAAACTGGAAGTATTTATTTAAGTTCTATTTAGAAATAATAAAATTAAACCAAAAATAAAAGGGCTGGACCTAATAAATTAAGAAAAAATAAATGATAAACATTTATTTATATATACATAATCATTTAGACTCTATTTTTATTTTTATACTTGGTTTCTAAGGTGGTTTTACTATAGGAATAACTCTAGCTCTCATAAAATTTTCAATGAATTCGTCTTTTTAATATTCATACGGGGGATGTGTATTAACTATATGATCTTTATCTGGCTTTAAATCAACATAATGCATATATGGATAGATTTTACACTTTTGATTGAAGTCCCGAAAATATTAATTTAATCTTTCTATACAATCAGGATGTATTTAATTGGATTACAAACTAAGTTAAAATATAAAATCTTAATGAGTCCATTCTGTATAATCACTCTTTAAACTTGATTACATTGTATCTGGTTGTATATTTTCAATAATCTTTAGAGATTCTAATAAAGATGCTTAAGCTCTTAAATCTGGAACATATCGAATGGGAATTGCAGTTGGTATTTTTTTTATGATTTAATTACTTTCAGTCTATTTTGTTTTTATCACTTCTTAGATTTTTGGTTTCTTTTTTATTGGTTCTAAATAGATGTCATCATTTTCAACCAGCTATTGCATTTTAATTATTTTCCAAATTATGAAAAAAAAATTATAGTTATCTTAAAAAACTCAAGCATCAGAACAAATGATCTTACCACCATTAATCATAGAAGCTAGATCTATAAGTATGAAGAAATAAGAAATTAATTTCAAATAGGAAAACATTTTTAGTAATGTTTTTAGTCCAAATCGTAGTTAACATAGTCTAAATTTATAAAGGAAAAAAAAAATGCTCTAAAATTAGTTACATTTTGTATATTTTTTAATTTTTATTTATATAAGGTGAACAAATCTCATTTAAATAGTGATTAACTGTCAGAGATTTATTATTTCAGAACCAGATTCAACAAATAATTTAAACTTGAATGAATATTTTTTATATGGATTTTAATAACTCAGATTATTGCTCATTTTAGAATGAATTATTTTTTCTAAGATCTACCATCATAAATACCTTATTTTAATTTAATATATGGTGATATTAAAAAAAAAGTATTAGCTTATTATTTATTTATTTCATCGTTAAATGTGTATATTATAAATAAATAATACAATATGTAAGAAATAGAAGCAAAAAAGTAATTAAAAGCAAGTGAAGGAGCACATTTTTTTTATACTTTAATATTCTTATCAGCATCAGGAATTATTGAGACTAAGTTTATTGAATAGAAATGCAATTAGAATCTCTAATTATTTGTTCATTTGGTGTTCTATGGATTAATAATTTGGGGAACCTACATACTTATTACTTTAATTCCAAGGTAAAATATTTAATGAAGATAGATATAAAAATGCTGCTATTAATCTTTTTTTTAATTTTTTAGATATTTGTTTTGGGATATATTTACTTTTACTACTATTGTATGGGGGAAGAATGTATTATGCACCAAATGATTGCCAAATGGAAGCTCCTGTCTTATTTTTCTTCTTAGAAATATTTTTGTTGGTATCTCAAGATTAGAAATATAATAGGTTAACGGTATCATTTATGCAATTTTATTTTTGGCATTTGTATCATATTTACTTAAGAGATTTTCAAAATCATAGTAAGTATTTGATGAAAAGAATAATGAATTTTTCGATGCTTGATAATATTTAACTTATATTAATAAATAATATTATTTAAAATTTTGTAAGGCTTGTGACATCTTAAAATTTTATTGATTGATTGATTAGTTTCAAAAAAATTAATACTAAAAAATTGTCTAATTTAAGATTAAGAGTTAAGAAAAGCAATAATTTTTTTTAATTTGAGAATTAATAAATGGGATGAAAATTTTAATAATGATTAACTATGAATAACAAAAGCTTTGGAATTTAGTTTAAATATAAATAAAAATAGCTAATCAAATGATTCAATCAGTATTTAATATTTTAAAGAAAGATGATTTTCTCTATAAATAATAATAAAAATAAGAATTTTGATTCCTTCAAAATGCATATTATAATTAATTATTCAACAATCTCTCTTATCTACTCTCAAGTCTTTGATATTTTATTAGATATACAAACTACCATAAAGTAATGAGATTAAGAGGAAAGCTCCTTAGGTAATTTTATAATTTCTAAAATTAAGATCTTAAAAATTTCTCCTTTGATCAAAAATTATTATAGATGTTTATAAAATTAATATCAAAATTGAATTCATATAAATATGATTTCTTAAGTTTAGGATTTGTATTAACTTATTTACGACAAACTTGTGAATAAGGAATCTCTTGAACCCTCCTTACTCACTAGGCTACATACTTAAATATTCTTGTAAAACTTGGAGAAAAATTTGGAATTGGAAGAATTTTATTATGATATTCTCAGAAAACATATTAAGAATCATCATTCAATCTCTCCTGAATAACTGGAAATACTAATTAATATTGTATATTATCTTGGTATTTTCATTAACTCATAGTAACTATTTACTAAAGCATTCCAAATTATTAAAGAAAATTTAATTGATAATCAACCAATAATTCAGAATTCATTATATTTACACATCCTTCAGGCTTGCGGCTCTTAAAATATCTGCTTAAAATAAGGGCATTAATTTCTTAACATTGATATCAATAATGAATATTTTAAATCACGATTCCTCACACCCTATCTTGAATCAATAACTAAAAGAATACCTAAATATAATATTATATCATTCATTAAGGATGAATAATAAAAAATAAAATTACTTCATCCCTAATCAGAGAATTACATCATTGATGAATTAAAATTATTCATTATTTAGGAATAACTTAAAACTGTAGACTTCAAATGTAATTCTTAAGAATTGTATGACTTATTTACTTTTCTTCGAATCGAAGATAAATTTTAATACAAAATTAAGCAAAGGCTTTCTAATTTGATAGACAAAGATAATTCAATAAATCCTTTCTATTAATTAGCAATTCAATATAAAAATTTTCTTTCGTAATATCTTGATTTAGATTTTGATCAATTTTTTTAATTTTTTAAAGTGCAACTACATAATATTCGAGATTTCTATTAAAATGAAAAGCATATGCTTATTGTATTAAATGAAACAATTGAAGAATATTTAATAAAGCATGATTGTTTACTAAATTTGCTCGAAATTCATGATGAAGAAATTGGTTATTTTTCATAATGTATGATATAATCAATTGATCATTTTGTTAATTTAATAATAGAAAAATTATTTAAATTAGTTTCCCCTTATAAAAATAATTTTAATTTTTCTCTTTAAATTGCAAAAATCAATAAGATGTCTTAATACCATCATAAATTAGTGGATAAATTCAAGTTAAAAGAATTATAGAAATTTTTAAAAATAACTTAAAATTCCTATAGACCTTTATATTTACCTAAACCTAAATTTATTTCCCAAACTGCATAAATAATCTCAGATATTCCATATTAATTATTAAATTATTTGCCAAAAGAAGAATAAAAAAGATTTGAATTAACTGCTTATGGGTATGCTGAAGTAGCATATAAAGAAAATTATAGATTGGTGCTTAATACAAGATAATTAGTTTGTTTGTATCATTTGATTAACCATAATTTTAAATAAGTAGATGAAATTAATTTGATTCTATTTCAGAAATTAGGTTTAATAAATACAGAAGGAATTATAAATAATGACTGGATACCAACTCATAAATGTTTGATATTATTTAATTGAGAGTTTAGTAAAAATATACTATTTTCTTTGTATTTTTAAAATATTCTAAAATTTAAAAATATATTTTAAAATTCAAATTTTGATATTGAGCTTAGGTTCCTCTTACGAAATTTTACAGTAGAAAAATAGAAGGTTTTAATCAATAAAGTTATTTTAGTTTCTTTAATTTTTTATTAATATATAATAAAGGTTTTTCATTAATTCTTAACATGTAGCCTAATGTTTAAATATGAATAAAATTAGAAAAGATAAAGATTTATTATATACTTTAAGAAAAAATGAATAAAATAAACAACCTAATTTGAAATTCAAATTAAGCTGCCTGAAACAATCAAAGATTAACTTGATGAATAATAAAGTTAATTGGTCATTGTGATAGGAAAATAAAAATAATATTGGAAAGTAATTGCATAAAGATTAAGATTATAATTAAGGTTTGTTAATACTAAATTTTAATAAGAAAATTTAATGATTTTATCATAGTTGTTTAGTTGGATGAAATTTAGAATTTAGTTATTGAATTATAAAATAATGATTTAGAAGATTTATGTGTTGAAGAATTAATTTTTAAATATTTGAAAATTAAGTTTCCTAATTAATGACCTAAAGTTTATAAAAGTTTTTTATTTGAAAATTAAAACATTATTTTGTAAAAATTAAGAAAATAATATGGATTATTAATATCTATTAAATGATCTTTTACAATTATAAAAGTTTATCGAAATTGGTAAGTTTAAAAAATTAGAGAAGAGATAGATTTTGCAATGAAGAAAACAGATCAAACATTTTATTTTAGTAAATTTATTAAATAGTTTTGCATAAATTAATTGGAAAGGATTCGAACTTCTTATAAGTTGCACTTAGAGTTTTGATAATTTAGAGCAAATCTAATCTTTAGATATTCTTATAATTATTTGAATACCTAAAGTAGTTTGACTAATACATATTTGATTTTATTTATAGCTAAAGAATTAATAATATTGAAAAGAAAAATAACTAAATAATAATTAGGAGGAGTTAGATGTGGTAAATTAAAAAGAAAAATCTCTTCTTAAAAAATTCAAAGTTTTAAATTTATAAAATAAATAGTTAAAAATCTTTAAAACTGGTTGCAGCTCATGTATGAGAAACTGTACACAAAAATCCAAGTTTAAAATTTTTCAAAAAATAACTGTAAATTGTTTTAGGCTTAATTAGAATTAGATCGATAAACTTTAAAATTTTTGTTACTAATTCAAAATATAAAATTACAAGTTTTTAAACATTTTAAAGATTTTATTAAAAGATGAGTTTAAAAATCCTATAGAGGGCAACCATTATATCTAAATCTACATAATTTATAATTTTTAAATTTCGATTCTATGGTAGAAATTTCTTTTGATGTAAATAAATAATTTAATTTATTTTCCTAAATTTATTGATTATTGTTCCATTTTCCTTATTGAAATTTGTTATAAAAGAATGAAAAGAGATTAAAATAGTTGAATAATCACTGCATTTACATAAGTTATTTATTTTATTTACTTTTTAGACCTTATTCCGAAAAGATTGCTAAAGAATTTTATTCTATTAGATTTTAAGGAAGAAATTCTTCATTATCTAATTTATTAGATTCAACAATCATCCCGAATAATAAATTTACTATGAGTAATCTAGTCAAAGTATGCCTTACATTTTCATTTAGGGTTGATTTATTTAATTTATAATTGTAGNTATCTATTAAATGATCTTTTACAATTATAAAAGTTTATCGAAATTGGTAAGTTTAAAAAATTAGAGAAGAGATAGATTTTGCAATGAAGAAAACAGATCAAACATTTTATTTTAGTAAATTTATTAAATAGTTTTGCATAAATTAATTGGAAAGGATTCGAACTTCTTATAAGTTGCACTTAGAGTTTTGATAATTTAGAGCAAATCTAATCTTTAGATATTCTTATAATTATTTGAATACCTAAAGTAGTTTGACTAATACATATTTGATTTTATTTATAGCTAAAGAATTAATAATATTGAAAAGAAAAATAACTAAATAATAATTAGGAGGAGTTAGATGTGGTAAATTAAAAAGAAAAATCTCTTCTTAAAAAATTCAAAGTTTTAAATTTATAAAATAAATAGTTAAAAATCTTTAAAACTGGTTGCAGCTCATGTATGAGAAACTGTACACAAAAATCCAAGTTTAAAATTTTTCAAAAAATAACTGTAAATTGTTTTAGGCTTAATTAGAATTAGATCGATAAACTTTAAAATTTTTGTTACTAATTCAAAATATAAAATTACAAGTTTTTAAACATTTTAAAGATTTTATTAAAAGATGAGTTTAAAAATCCTATAGAGGGCAACCATTATATCTAAATCTACATAATTTATAATTTTTAAATTTCGATTCTATGGTAGAAATTTCTTTTGATGTAAATAAATAATTTAATTTATTTTCCTAAATTTATTGATTATTGTTCCATTTTCCTTATTGAAATTTGTTATAAAAGAATGAAAAGAGATTAAAATAGTTGAATAATCACTGCATTTACATAAGTTATTTATTTTATTTACTTTTTAGACCTTATTCCGAAAAGATTGCTAAAGAATTTTATTCTATTAGATTTTAAGGAAGAAATTCTTCATTATCTAATTTATTAGATTCAACAATCATCCCGAATAATAAATTTACTATGAGTAATCTAGTCAAAGTATGCCTTACATTTTCATTTAGGGTTGATTTATTTAATTTATAATTGTAGATTTACCATAAATTGTAATATATAAATATTTTTCAGTTAATTTTTAATTAACATGGAAGTAAAATAATGAATTGGAATATTTAACATATATAAGAAATGCCATCTCATTATTATTAAGTAAATAATATTTTTATATTTTATATATTAGATTCATGCAATAATAATCTTTATATAAGATGATTTAGAAAGATTGTGTGAAAAAAAACTAACAATAGTAATATAGAAAAGTTTTATAATAAAATAAAAAAATAATTACTACATTATCTAGAATTTAATTTTTATACTAAAAATAGGTACAATTAAGATGAAACTCATCTATTAAATTTATAGTAATCATATGAAATACATTGAAGCTATCCGAAAAACATTGATTTTTAATATTATTAGTATCGAGTGGGCTGATGTTCAATTATCAATTTTATTCTTTAAAAAAATAATAACTTTAATTATAAATATTATTTATAAAAGTAACATATTATATATCATTATAAATTTCCTAAAAAAATAAATTGAGATTATTAATTTCTTTGGTTATTAAATAAAATTAGTTGATTAATCATATTGTAAATCTTGTTGTATGCATCTTCTTAAATTTCTATGGAATTTGATTTAAATAATGAATGCGTATAAAAATTAAAAAAAAAAAATGTTGTCTTTCAACAATTTTAATTCTGTTTGTAATGAATAGCAGGATATCCTCATTTAATTTGCAATAATTTTTTTACTATACTAGATGAAAATTCATTTTAATATATTTTAATAAATACAGATATGTCAGTTGATATCAGATTAAATAACAAGTAGTGACAGTTACACTATTTTAATTTATTTTTACTTATCTTGATAATTGATAATATATTTATGAATTTGTTTTACAATTAAATAAATCTAGTTGCTCAAAATGAGTTTAAGGCTTAAAAGTTAAGGAAAAGAACATCAATTCATTTTTAGAAAAATAAGAATATTGATTATAGAAAATTAAAAGGGAAATTTGTATTTGAACCTTCAAAAACAATAACAGCGTAATTGGATGAATTTTTTGTATCTATTATAACTAACTTTATCTTAGTTGATGGCAAAAAAAAATGCATGGGATAGAAAATTAGGATTCAAAGGATATAAAGGTACTTTTAAAGTTGAGCATTTGATTATGATTGAAACATAACTAAGAAATTTGTATCGTTTAAGAGAGTTAACAATAGTGGACACTTAGATTGATAGAGAACATTTGATAATTTTGAGATAATGGATTTCATGGCTTCAACCAAGCAAATTGACTCTCGAATTTTAATAAAATGAAATAGATAATGAAGATTTAGAAGATTTTATCTATCTTCTCTTTGAAAGAGAAATTGATGTTAAGAGAGTAATTTAATAATACTATATAGCTCTATATAATAAGCAATCCAGGTATTTATAAAGGATAGCTATTAAAATAACTTAAGACTTATTTAAAAGAAAGGTATGATAACCATAAATTCTATGAATATGAGTTATTATTAAATAAAGATTCCAAATCTATTGCTATTGTAAAATTAGAAAAACTATGGACAAATAAGGAAAAAAATGATATAATTTAATAAGCTAGAGTAAAGATTGATTAAACTTGTTTCTACTATTTTGATTTATAAAAATGCTTTACGGAAAAGAATTATTAAGGTTTTGAACATTTAATTTAATTGACATATGATTTAGACAATTTAGAATAAATATGTGGATTGAATGTTTCAGATAATTATCTTGGAACTCCTAATAGTTTTTAATAGACTTGTTAACATTTGTCAACTGCAAAAGGACTGCTTGATTTAAGAATTTAATCTTAAAAATTATTAGATTATTCAACTATAGTAAAATCTTTAGTTGGAGATAGATATGATAAATTAAGAGTCAATATATTTGATATATCAAAAAATAGTTCAATTTTAGAAAAAACATTTGAAATTTTGGCAAATGAAATATTTTTATATTGTAAAGAAATTATTTTTGAAGCGGTTTTCATATAATAATTAAGTACTTTATATAAATTGAGTGTTTTGGCTGAAGCAGTTAAAAATAGAACAGATCAATTGAGAGAACTTAGTAAAAAAAGTAAGATTTTTTTTTATTTTTAGGTGGTAAATTAATAAAACACAATTTTAACAAAATTAATTTATAATCAGTAGAAAATTATAATAGACATGATTTAGTCTAAAAATTTCTAGAAAGTGTTATATTAACTGAACATACAAATATTAAAACATTAAGTATTACATATCTTATTTATTTTTAAAGCTATTTAAAATTGTGATATCGGTAGAGTTGAAGCTTGGACAAACACCTTTATTTCATTTAAATAACGTGTCTTAAATGAATAATCATAAAATCCACTACTAAAAAATTACAAATTACCAATAAAAAATATTATTATGCCAAAATAAACTTACAGGATGGAATCATAATATCTCAAAAAATTTTTTTATGAATTTTTTTTTACTAAAAAAGGTAATATTTTGGAAACCGAAAGTTTCGTACTGGATAATTGCTTTAGATAAAATGGAAGAGAAGAAGCAATTTTAGAATCTTGTGATGAAATATATAAAGCAATATAAAATGGTGAAGAATCAGCTAAAAATGCTCAATATTCATTAAAAAAAGTTAGATTTTATTAAACCACTTGTGACTTTCGTTTATCAATTTATTAATGCTTAATATTAACTGACAACTTCGAATTGGAAGAATTGAATATTGAAGATGAAGCAATGCAAGGAAAATTTTCAGATTATAAAGAGGCTACAGTGGCTTATTTTTTAAAAAAGCCATCTAATTTTATTCATAGTTTAAATTCACTTTAATTTATTAAAATAGAAGATATGGCTTTTGAAATTTATCAATTCTTAGAATTATTTCTATATCATGATCAACTTAGATTGAAAAAGTTATGTTTAAAAAATCTTACATTTGAAGAAAATGCTGAGTATAAATAAACTATTTAAAAAATTATCGACACCAAAGACCAAGAAAAATTTTAACTTTCGATAAAAGAATTGTATTTGGAGAAAATAAGTGATGAGGCTTTTTAATTAAATTTTATTAAATTTGTTATATTTTCGAAGTTTTAAAGAATAGAGAAATTAAGTTTAGGAAACATAAATTTTGATAAATTTGCTGATGAAATTCTATAAATTTTATAAGAATCTTAAATTACAATTTTAAACCAAAAATCAAATAATGAAAAATTAATTAATTAGAATAATTAAGATTAAAATTAAGTGAACATTGAAAAATATGATTAAAATAGTATTCAAGGAGAGAAATAATTATAAGAAAATAATAATTTAATTAATAGTAATCATTATATTTTCTAAAGTTTGAAGTATTTAAATTTAAATGATATAATATGTACAACATAAAAAGCATGGAGTATTTTAATAAAAAATATAATATTTAATAATTAAGTAAAATTGGAAGAGTTAATTTTATAAAAGATCAATCTTGATGATAATATGATTAAAACTTTAGATGAAGCTAGCATAAATTTAATTGATTAGTAATTTTAATAAGATCCAGAAAAATTAAAAGAAATATTTAATTTAAAAAAATTATCAATTATTGAATGTAAAACAGAAAAAGATTTTTTAACTCCTTTCTTTATGCTGAATACTATAACTGAATTGATATTTAATTAATGTGAGGGGTTGAATAAAATTATTTAGGGTATGTAAGAAAAATATATATAGAATCAAAATTATCAAATATTTAATCTTGTTTCGATAGAAAATTTTGTATTAGAAAAAACAAATTTAGCCGAAAAACAATTTGAATGGTTTTTAGATGAAATCATATTTAATTTGGAAAGATAATAAATCAAACATATTTCTTTAATTAATTGTTAATTAAATGATCAATTATTAACCATTCTATCTAATTAGATAAAAAAAATTAAGATTCAATCAACATCATTTCGGAGATATTATAATTTAAGATCTATTAATTTACGAGAGAATCCTGAAATAAGTTAATCTGTTTGGGTTGATTTTTTTAATAAGTTAATGGAGTAAAAAGCTCAAATTTAACTTGAATAAAAATAAAATGAGATGGAGAAAAAAAATAAAGATCTTATTGTAAATAGCGACAATGAAGAAAATGAAGATGAGATAGATTCTAAGAATCATCTAAATAGCAAAAAGGAAGATTAAATTCAAGAAGCTGCATTAGGGGCTTAATAAATAGACTAAAAGAAAGATTCTGTATAATAAAAAGAAACTAGAGTTGAATAATTGATTATTTAAAATTCTTAATTAGTTGAAGAAAATGAGCTTTAGGTAAAAGAAAAAATGATTAATAATTTTGATAGTTTTAAACCAAAATTTCCTTCAAATTTGAAATATATTTCACTAAATCTAGAATTTAGCACTGTAACACCAAAATAAAAAGATAAACTTTATTATAGTATTATTGTTGGGCTAATAATAAATGCTGAAAGCTAAATCGACAGTATAAAAATTACAAATGTTGATCTTAGTATCTTTATGTTAAATGTTCAGAAAGCTTAAGAATTAATAAGAATTCTCGTTAATAAATGTTATAAAAATGAAGTTAAAGATTTTTAAAGTAAAATTGAAAAAATAGATTTAAATATCAAAACTACAACTGAGAATGACATAAAATTATTTGTAAAAACATTTATTTGCTCTAATCATATTCAACTAAAACATCTAGAGTTATCTGGATTTTAAAATAATGGTATAATTGCTGAAATTTTAAAATAATTGCCTAATAGAGATGAATATGTATTGGAAACTTTGAAGTTGACTCTAACAGAAAAATTAACAGAAGCAGAGACATTTTAATTTTTAGAAAAAGTAATTTTGGGAAAGGTTTTACCCATAAAGGTACTAAAATTAAGCAAAGAGGTTCAATTTTCATAGACATAATTTTCGGAGCTTTTATTCAATCAATAATAAATCCCTTTATATCATTATATCATAGTAGTTAATGATGAAGAAGAATAATTATAGATCCATTCTTAAATTTTAGAATTATTGTTCTAATAAAATTGTAAATTAAAAATATTAGATATAATCAAATCTAAAGATATGAACAAACTTTTAGAAAAGTTGATTGAGAGTATTAATTAAAATTAAATGATGTAATTTGCTTTAGAAGAACTTTATTTCAGTGGATAAATAAAAGTCGATTCTAAGTTCCTCAGTTTTTTATTTTCAATTCTTAAAAATCTTAAATAATTAAAATTTGATGATTTAGTATTTGAAAATAAGGAAGCTATTGAGAATTTTTTCAAGGATTCCAATATTAAATTTTAGTAAAGAAATGAAAGTATATTAGAAGTAAAAAAACAAACAGGGGATGGTTTACCAATTTTTGCTGAAAATTTTATATTTAATGATTCAATAGGATTTAATTGCCTTACTTTAAAAGATCCTGAACTCTTGACAAAATTACCTTCTTTAAACTAAATAAATAAAATAAAAATATTAAAATTGGATATGGGCTTGCTATATAATTCTGGTACTTAACTAAACGAAAATGGATTAACTTTGTTAGCTCAAAAATTTATATATAACGAAGAAAGTTGTTGTGAAGATCTATTATTGTTTTAATTACATTTTAAAATACCTGCTGTAAAAGCTTTAACTAAACCTGCTCAGAAATTTCGAGAAGATATAGAAGCTTAAAAAAGACAAAGTAGTTGTTAATTAAAATTAAAAGTAATTGTTTTCTATTATTCATTATATCTTTAAGACGAAGGACATGAATTATTGATGAAAGATTTATTTTATTTTGAATATATAAACATTGAAAGGTTATAAATGCAAGTAACGAATTTTAATAATTAAAACTGTAAATCCCTTTATACTAATGGTAAAAATTGGATGAATTTTCAAAAGACTTACAATAGGTAATATTAAACTAAATATCCTTTGAAATATCTAGATATATCTCGTAATGAATTTATTTCTGAAAAATAAGTATGGTCAGATTTCTTGAATTTTACTATTTTTTCAGATATGATGCCTTATTTGGAAACATTCAATATTAACTTTATGGCAATTAATGATATAATTACTGAATACATAGTAGAAAATGCTTTAAATTTCCTTAATAGAAAACCAAAGAATTATAAACTTCCAGTTAAGAATATTAATTTTTCATAAAATAATTCATTAACTAAAATTGGATGGAAGAATATTTTCGATAACTTTTTTTTACATCCTAAAGTAGATTTAATAGAGTTAAATATGATAAGTACAATGTTGGATTCTTCGGAGAAACTTGAAGTTATTTATGATAGTTTTAAAAATAGAGCAATTAACACTCAAAATAAAAAGTTACCTATGCAAATGTTTTTATGTTACAATGTAACACTAAAAGATATGATTCACCCATTTTTAACTAAACCTCCTTCTGATTATAAACCTCCACCTCATCAACCAGTGCTGATAGATTATGATAGCTGGAAAAATGGAATTCACGATGGTATACCTGAAGAATTCGGAGAAAAAGTTCTAACTTATTAAAGAATAATTTACTAGTATCCCGAGTTTCAAGAGACAAATAAATGGAAAGAGTTTGAAGAGGTTAAGATCTCCACATTTCATCTAGATTTTTGTGAACATTATTTAAAAAAAATGAATAGCTACTTCAAATAAAATTAAATAAAAAACCCACAAATTTATTTGAACCTTAATACACTTAAAGTTTTTACATCTATTTTCATGTACTCAAGAGAAAGACCTGGAAAGCCTTTTCCTTATTAATTAGTATTTCAAAGTAGCACATTTAGATTTCTTAAAAGTAGGGAAAGTACAATATATAAAATAAATCTCATTTAGAGCGAATTTTCAAATTTAGAGATAATTAATTAATAAGATGTAATAAATATATGGAAATAAATTAAAAGTTGGAGATCTTCAATAGATTAAATCTAAATGGAATATTCATTTAATGATGATCTTTGTGAATTAATGCTTAGTTAAGGATACACAGAAAGGGATATCATTTAATTAGTTAGAATTATACCACCGAAATCTATACGAATTTAACAAGGTTTAAGTTTACCGGCTGTTAAAGGATTATATTCTATTCTTTATGACTTACACTACTTCTAATACTCTACAGTTAATTATGGATTTGATTCATTTTTAAATACTGGTATTGGTTATGCACTTCGAGAAACTGCTTATAGCTATTAAGATAAAAATATTTTTTCAAGTTTTATGAAAAGGGCATTTTATAAATTTTTTAACTTTTTTGTTACAAAATCACAAAAATTTGAATTTGATACTGAAATTCAAAATTTAAATACATATTTATCTAATAGAAAAATGTTTTTCTATTTGATCGCATTTAATAATTTATTATTTTGGGTAGTTACTTTGATATCACCATACTTTTTTTCTCATTACTATAATGGAGATTCTACTAAAGAAGATAAAGAATATTATTGTATAGCAGGAACTAGTAATGAAGCTAATTATGTATATTATGGATTTGCTGGATTTTCTGCAATTATTGAAGCCTTTCTATTTTATCAATTCCAATTATAGATTCCTAATCATATTGATAAAATTGATATTAAAATTGAAAATGTTTAAGAAGAAGAAAAAGAAAAAGAAGTAGCTGTACCTATTACTCTTATTAATTTAGGTTAAGAAATTAAAAAAACTTAAATTGCACCATAAATTTTTGATAGAGCCAAAAAAACATATCTGGATGTTTAAAAGGCATTTAAGGTACACTAAAAAAAAATTACCGAATCAAAAATTTCATAAATAGTTTTAGTTCTGATCGGCTTAATGCTTTCATAACTTGCTAAATTTGACCTCTTTAATGATGTTGTGTTTACCTTAACCTGTTATTATTGTGATGAAACTATACTTTTTATTTTAGCTTTATTGATAATATGCATAACCTAAGGAATTTGCATTCTTTAGTATTTATATTTAGTCTATATACGAATTACTTAAACAGAAACGACAGCTAAAATACTATCAACTAAATTTATAAATGATATTTATCTAATTGCATTTTTAGGCAGAAACCAATCTCTTAGCGATCAATTAGATAAAGTAGCCCCTTATAATGTTTAAATAATTCCTAATATATGGTTTACTAGAACTTTTCTGCCAAATCAAGCTGGTAGAAGTATTAGTCACCCCGTTCAATCCTATTTGATACAATTTGTGCTAGAGGACTTCCCATAAATAATTTTACAGGCATTTTTCGTTCTCAAATAAGCTATAACAAAAGGAGAGTTATCATAATAAGTTATATTAATAATAATAATATCAATCTATAGTATTATTACATCATTTAAACAGTAAGATTTATTTTAACTATTTTAGATTTATGTCAATTAGACCTTCTACTTTGAATTAGGATGATTTCGATAGATTATCTAATATTAAAAAGAGTGAATATTTGGATATAAAAGAATAATAATTAAAGGAGGAATAAAATTAATTGAAAATATATACAGAAATGTTTGCAAATCCTTCAAGATTAGCCTCCCCTATTTAGTAAAAGTTAGATGAAGAACATGAATAATTATTGTGAGAGTTTATTTATAGGATATTGAGACTTATTTATATTAATTACAAACTTTATTTTATATAATCGTTTCTAAATGAAAACGGATAGTTAATTTAAAGTCATTAAGTTGAATGATTAAAGACTTCAGCAATAATTAAATTAATGAAGATTGCCATATTGCTAATTTTAGCTGTTTCACTTAATGCAGTCTCAACAGACTTGAATAGATAAGCTTAAAAGCATGTTGATGCCTTAATGAAAACTAATTGGGGACAAACAATCTTACAATTGGCTGAATTACATGCTCACACAGGAGGAGTACTATAAGACTTAGTAGGAGCAATTGAAGAAATGATTTAATAAATGTAAGATGAATTAGATGAAGTTGAATACAATTACGGAGTTAGAACTAATGAACACAACTCATTATCATTGTAATATACCTAAGAAGTCCAAGATGCTGATATTGGTAAGATATTAAAATAAAAATAAAGATATTTAAAGAAGTGCTGATACATTGGAAAATTTACTTTATCCAAGAAGAGAATAATTAAAGGGAAAAATCTAATAGTTGATTGATTACTAAGAATTCAATAGAAAGACAGTTGATGAAGAAACATTGATCAGAGAATAAGAGCATGAAGCATTTGAAGCATAAGTTGCTGAATTGAACGATGCAGTAGGCGCTACTGATGATGCATTGAACTTGTTGAGCACCTTAACAAATCCATCATTGGTTTAAATTCAAAAATTCTAAAGCAATTTGAGAAAAATTGAAGCTAGAATTCAACCCCATTCATAACACTAAACTTTGATCAAAGCTTTAATAACATTGGCTTCAGAATAAAACTTCTCAGACTAAGGAATCATCAAACAAATTGTAGATAAATTGAATGAATTCAGAAATGCTGTAGTTGATGCTATTAACGCAGCAACTGCTTAAGAAGCTTAAGATGTTTAAGATTATGAAGACAGAATTGAATAATTAGATGCTGAATATGCAGAATTCTAAAGATAAATAACCAAGGTAACAATAGATTTGAATGCTACTTAAGGTAAATATTATTAATTATATATACAGAAAAAATCGAATAATTTTTGTCTTTCCAAGCATAAAGATAATCTGACAGAAATACAGCTTAAGCATTACTAGATTTGGAAAATGAACAATTTGCAGATGATACTTAAATCTATACTGACTTGAAGAACAAATTAATCAGAGATATCTAAGTGACTGAAGAAGCATTCAGTTTAGTAAAAAGCGTTGACTTTAGCAAAATAAAAGTCTGATTGAATAGATTAATAATATTAATAATTATAAATGGATATTTCTAGAAATATAATTTAATTTATAGTATAAAAGTAATAGTTGTATTTTGATTGGAATTAAAAATTAATTTGAGGTAATAAAATGCTAAGCAAATTATTCAGACCAACATTAAAAGTGAACTAACACACTGTGAATGCATTCAGTAGTAAGGTAATGAAAGGAGAATATGTCATTGGTATTGATTTGGGAACAACAAACTCATGTGTATCTATAATGGAAGGTATAGAAGAAAATAATAAATGATTAGCTGGTACACCAAAGGTTATAGAGAATGCTGAGGGTATGCGTACTACTCCATCAGTAGTCGCATTTACAGCTGATGGTTAAAGAATAGTTGGTGCTCCAGCAAAAAGACAAGCAGTAACAAATCCAGAGAATACAGTATATGCTACAAAAAGATTAATTGGTAGAAGATATGATGATCCAAATGTTTAAAAGGACATTAAACATTTGAGTTATTCAGTTATAAGAGCATAAAATGGAGATGCTTGGGTTAGTTTAAAAAGTAAAATAATAATTTATATCATAAGGTGGTTAGACATATTCTCCTTCTTAGATAGGAGCATTTGTTTTGATGAAAATGAAGGAAACTGCAGATGCCTATATTGGAAAACCTTAATCAAAGGCAGTAGTAACAGTTCCAGCTTATTTTAATGATTCATAAAGATAAGCAACAAAAGATGCAGGTAAAATTGCAGGTTTGGATGTTTTAAGAATTATTAATGAACCAACAGCAGCAGCTTTAGCATTTGGTTTAGAAAAGAAAGATAATAAGATTATTGCTGTATATGATTTAGGAGGTGGTACATTTGATATTTCAATTTTGGAAATTAATGCTGGTGTATTTGAAGTTAAAGCTACTAATGGAGATACAAGTTGTGGAGGTGAAGATGTTGATTCTATTCTTTCTAATTGGATAAGTTCAGAATTTAAGGCTTAATCTGGTGTTGATATTTCTAAAGATAAAATGGCTGTATAAAGAGTAAGAGAAGCAGCCGAAAAAGCTAAAATTGAATTATCATCAACAACATAAACAGATATCAATTTACCATATTTAACTGCTGATGCTTCAGGACCTAAACATTGTAATCTTAAATTGACAAGAGCTAAATTAGAATCATTAACTGAAGATTTCCTTAAAAAAACAATTAAACCAACTGAAAATTGTATTAAAGATTCAGGATTAGATAAAAGTAAAATAGATGAAGTTATTTTGGTTGGTGGTATGAGTAGAATGCCAAAGGTATAAAAATTAGTATAAGATTTATTTAATAAACCACCTAATAAATCAGTTAATCCAGATGAAGCTGTATCTATTGGTGCTGCTATTTAAGGTGGTGTCTTAAAAGGTGATGTTAAAGAATTATTATTATTGGATGTTACTCCACTCTCTTTAGGTATTGAAACTCTCGGTGGAGTTTTCACTAAAATGATTCCAAGAAATACAACTATTCCTACTAAAAAAAGTTAAACTTATTCTACTGCTAGTGATAATTAAACTGTTGTTTCTATTAGAGTATTCTAAGGTGAAAGAGAAATGGCTGCTGATAATAAATTATTAGGATAATTTGATTTATCTGGTATTCCACCTGCTCCAAGAGGTGTTCCTTAAATTGATGTCACTTTTGATATTGATGCAAATGGCATCGTCCACGTCTCCGCAAAAGATAAAGCTACTAATAAAGATCATTCTATTACCATTTAATCATCTGGTGGATTAAGTGAAGCTGAAATCTAAGATATGATTAATAAAGCTGAAAAATATAAAGATGAAGATAAAAAAAGAAGAGTATATATTATGTTCTATATGCTAGGAACTTGTTGATTTGAAAAATGAAGCTGATGGAGCTATTTTTAATACTGAAAAATCACTTAATGAACATAAAAGCAAATTATAACCAAACGAAGTTTAAGAAATTGAAAGTGCTATCTAAAATTTAAGAGTTTTGTTAACCGAAAATCTCACTGCTAATGATGTTCAAAGACTTAAAGATGCTGTTGAAGGAGTTAAAAATGCAGCCATGAAAATCGGATAAGCTATGTATTCTTATTCTTTTTAACCTTTAGGTATCGAAATACTGGAGGAGCTAGTGAATAATAACAATAACAATCTTCTGAATAAACTGGAGAATAATAATAGTAATCAAACTAAGAAGGAGGAGATAATAACAACAAATAAAATTGATATATTATGTTATTAATATTGTACAAATCTATAATGTTATATACAATTTATAATATGTTCAAAAACTTTAGCATATCTTTTTATTTAAATCATATTTTAAATTCATTAAACATTATAATCAAAAATTCATTATTTTTAAAATTCATTGTTACATGTTTATTATTTTTACTATTACTATTATTATTATTATTATTATAATTATTATTATTATAATAATTATTGTTATTATTATTATTATGGTTATTGTGACTATTATGCTTGTTGTATCAGTTCTTCTTTTAATTTCCACCATCTACCATTACCAATAAATTATGTAACTCCTAACTCTTAAAGCCTAACTCTTAATTCTTTATCACTTGTAACTACAGTTGTTTAACAATTATGTTAACCAATGCATAATTTTACAATCAAGTCATCTGCTATTTCAGGATAAGCTGACTAAATGCTAAAATTGATAAATTTTTATTTGTTTAGAATTTTAAATGTAGTTATTTTCTCTTGTTCATTTAATTCGTGAAAAAAATTGAATGGTTCATATTAAGATAATTTTTATTTTATTTTTTGAATTTTATTCATTTTGTAAACATCCCATATCAAATGAACTTCATCTAACTATTATTCAGCCATTTAAATCCAAACAAAAATGATTTTTAAAACATTTTTGATTTACTTTTTAGGCTTACCCTTAAATTTATTCCATTAATGACATGCATACTTAATATTATTACAATCAAGGTATAATATTTTAGTATTGGATATAATTTAAATGATATTATCGAAATTAGTATTTTATTAATTTGCATCATTTTGCTCATTTAATGATTAGACTACTTTATTAATATTCCAATTATATCGTTTTAACAATCTATAATTTTTTTTATGATTGCAAAACCCCATGTGTTAAAGTTATGCAAAATGTGGAGTACCAAATGATTGTTATTATTATTGAAATTAATTAGTTTAAGGTAGAGGCGATTTAAATTGAGCAAGCCATTCTTATTATTCAATGTAAAGAGGATGGAGATTAATATTTTATTAATTACTCATATTAAAATAAATTAATTAAAAAACTTATATATACAGATTAAGTTTAATAATGATTAAGAATGATTCCATATTTTTTGGTAGGTGATTTGAATCATGAATGATTTATTTTTACAATATATATTTAATCAATTTTTGTAAATCCTAATTTGCTAAGAAATCTTCATTTTGCAAATTGGACATAATTACAAATTTTTACTACATTTGAAACAAGTAGAATTATGCTTACAAGGAAGAAAAAGTGCATCTCGTTCATTTTCAAGACATTATGTACAAAAGTTATATTCATTAAAATTGATACTGAATTTATCTAATTAGCAAAGATATTAATTAACAGTTCCAATTCTGATGATAGTAATTTCATCATTTTAGGTGATTGGATAAATAGAACTTGGTTATCCATCAGGAGATATTCTTAACCAAGTACTAGAAATGAAAATGAAATATACCCATTAGTAGATGAATGATCTTCAATAATAACATTCTTGTCAACTAAATAAAATTTAGCATGTAAATTAGAGAGATGATGATCTTCAGGAAAAGCAATATCAGTATTAGTTTTTCTACCAAGAGTAACTGAGGTTTTGTCTTGATCAAGATGAAATGTTATTTATTCTTCAGAATTAGGACCTTCAAGTACAAGGAGTCCAAATTAAATACCATTAGAAATTTATTCTAATTGAATGACTTAAAACAAATTGCTGCCTAGTTCAATGAGCATATCTTAAAAGAGATTCATTCGTTTTTAAATTTTAATATATGTTCCTGTAGTACTTCCTATATCTCTAATATAAAACTTAAATAATGATAAGATAATATTACTTTAGAATCTTAATAGATAACTTCTGCATGAAATCTGCTAATATTTTCTTCCAAAATAAGAATTTGATTACTGGAATGTCTTCCAATCTTTGCTCCTGTCTATTTAATACAATAGAAATTATTTTATTAACTCTCTAGAGGTTATAGGATGAGTTAATTTTCAATTTGATTGTTGATTTTGTTCTAAGAGTGATGCAATTCATCAAATTGATTAATAATAGATTAACATTATTTGTCTTAAGAAGAATTAAGATTCTTTTAGAGAGTGAAATCTTCACTAGTTGATTTTTTGATAGTAGAAACTTTAATTTAACACAAATATGTGTTATATTCTTTTAATCCTGTAGTTATCCCTACCGATTAGAAAATGGTTACAATTCATCAATTTTTTTTTGATTATTTTTTAATTGACACCCAACTCTTCTTCTAGATCATCGTCTGTAATTTCTTCTAGTACTGAACCATCAATTGAACAACTCACTAATATAGAAAAATAGATAAGTACCAAACTTATCTTCCATCTATCCAAGTCCAATGAATTAGAGCCAGATAACCACATCTTAGACTAACCATTTCTTAGGTTCTTTTGGTAAGAGTAAATAAAGAGAATCATAATCCATTTATAAAATATTAATATTCCTGTACTAATTCAGTTTATTTAGTGAGTAAATTAAGATCATTTTATCAAAGAAACAACAATTGTAATATCATCTATTACTTCCTTTGCCAGGCTTCCCTTGCTAATTAAACTAACTTCTAACAAGCTCCTTCACTATCATCTTTCTTATAATATTCATAAACTATTTCTACTACCTACTCATTCGATAAAATCTTATTTTTATAATAATAATTTCTATACTCCCAAATCCCATCAGAAGCCAATATTATAAATTTATCACATGGTAGCAATGAATGTTTAATAATTTCTGGCTCACAAATTACTCCCACTTAACTAGCAATATAATCTCCAAAACTCCTTGACATAGCCAACCCAGGTACATCTTCATCCATTTTCCAAACTCTAGCTGGCCCTATTGGATTTCCATCGTCATCACTATAAGCTTAAACTCTTCCTCCACTTTAAAGAATTCTTGCCTATTCTAAAAAACAATCTGGTTTATGATCTTTTGATAATTCTATCACTGATAGTTTGTTATTGAATCTTCCAATAATTGCTCGACTATCTCCAATATTTGCACAATATAACACATTATCAAAAAATAATACAACAACTGTTGTTGCACCTGAATATGTAGCATCTATTCCACTATCCATCAATTCTTTATTTGTCTACAAAAAACAATTCTTTAGGACTAAATTAATTTATCTATTTTCGATTTTAAACTTACTTATCTCTCTCTTAATATGATTTTATATTCATTACTCCTTAAGCTATTGATTCTGGAAGTACTTCCTACAAAAACTTAGCCACTTAATGCCCATTTGTTCCATGTCCATCAGAAACTTAAATATACCAATCATTTTCTCTAAATATCTTAATTTGTTTTAGTCTATCCATTATACAACATACCAGCAACACTTTAACCATTTGATTTCATTATTTACGATTAAATTGTAGAAATTTCTGGATTACTTATCGAACGAGGACCCTTGAATAATTTTTGTTTTATTATCATTATTATTTCGTCATTTCCATTAATTTTTAATATTTTTTCTAAATATTTTATGAATTGTTAAGATCTTTTGTTTATTATATTTAAGATTGATTATTTTCACTTTTATCTTATTTTATTTTTATTAACATAGATAGAGCACTTGTTGACAGATTTTAAGAATTCTCCTTCGTTTCAGCTAATTTACTATTTTAACGTGTATGTGTTTTCTAAAATAATACACTATTAACATCTTTTGAATCCTTCCCACTTGCAGGTTTTAACTTTTTAGCTTCTATTTTTTGGTTCCCTCCACTATTTCTGTTACTGGAAACTAAGTAACTAATTACTATAACAATTATTTCTTAACTTATTTTATGTTGAAATTGGAGATTTTAAGCGCCCTTATTATTATTATTCATTTTTCTTTTTATATAAACAAGTATATAATTTATCTGGAGATATTTATGAAACTTTCTACTTCATACAATATTTTTGTTTGTTTGTTAAATATAATTTATATTAATATGATTTAAAATGTCATTGATGTACTTGACTTCTAAACTACATCTCAGTCAATATTTTCTAAGCAAACTTATTATACAATTAGAGGATCTGATAAATATGGAGATTTTGAAATACATCGTAGATTCAAGGATTTTGTTGCTTTAAGAAATCTTCTTATTTAATAATGGCCAGGATGCTATATCCCAAGTCTTCCTGGAAAGAAACTGTTTAATGGTAATGATGAAAGGACCATCCAAGATCGTAGAAAATTCTTAAATGCTTTTTGTCAAAAGTTAAGTCAATTACCTCATCTATTCTAATCTGAAGAAGTATCATAGATCTTTTTAAGATCTAAAGATGATAAAATCTATAAAAAATTAGAATCCATCAAATCTTCATCAACCCAAGACCTTCTCTAAAAATACTAAACTACGTTTCCTGATATTGTAGATGTAATCATATTTCATTTTAAATCAAGATAGCCATTGATGCGAGTGCACTTAAAGAAATTGACAATTTTGCAGATTAAGTCAGAAATTATAGTATAAAATTAAAAAACATTAAAAAGATAATTAAGGATAGTGTTTAATCAGGTAAAAGCTATAACACTTGTTTAGAAGAAATTATCAAAATTAGATTAATTAACTTTGAAAACTCATTTGTCTCTTAATTTATCAATTAAGATCCTTCCTTACTAATTTTTAACAGAATCAAATAGGAATTAGTTGATACTTATTAAGAGAATTCAGTTTTCAATAGTAATAATATTGAAATCCTACTTGATTTAATTAGATTAGAATCAAAAGATTGTAAAGTAATTATCAAATATTAATTATTAAGATTGCTTTGAAATCTATTAATGACAGATTTCTCTTAGAAAATAAAGTTAAAAATTTAGAAAATAAAATTATTGATCTTGAAAAAGATTTAGAAAAATTGAATTAAGGAAAAGTTTCATTTATTAACATGATTAAATAAAAATCACCTGAAGATTCTAAAAAAAAAATTGAATTAGATATAAGTGAAAATGTTAAAGAAATTAATTTACTATCAGATTTGATTAGTTTTATTAATAAAATTCTAGCACTTAAGGAAAGAAACAGATATGAAAATGAAAAAAACTAATAATTCAAAGAAATCATTGAAGCTTTATAATCTATGGAATTAGAAAGTATTAAAATAGAGACTTAATATTGGGGATTCATTTTAAATGAAACAAACAAATTAATTGCTTAAACATAAAATTCATAGTAAATATAAGTATAAGATGATTAAACTAATTTGGAGTGATTTATACAATTATTTTTTTTTATCTCATGAAAATTAATTATCAAAGGTTTCCATCATTTAATATTGTCCATAACTTTACTGTATTGATCATTACTAAGCTATAAATTAGTAATGAGAAAATTCTATAAGAATTCAATATTTTCCACAATTTAAATCTATATGATTATTGATTAAATACATTTTAAGCTGATACTAATTTTGGTATTATTGAAATCAAAAAGCCTTAAGTTTCTTCATTTATTTCTATTTGTAATAACAATTAAATTTATTTAATATCTTATTCAACAAAAGGCTTAAGCATTTTAACAATGAAATTCACTCCGAATTTGGAATCAATTATATCATAAATCACTTCAGATAATCTAATTTGAATTTGCTCTAAGATTAACTCTTTAATAAATTCTTCACTTGTTTTTAAGTATATTTTGTGAGCATATTCTATTTTTTAAGTATTATCTTAAGTTATTCTAGTTATTAATTTTAAATAGCAATTCCAAAAAGAGACTATTAATTCTGATTATTTAATTGAAATGTATAATTTTTAAATTTCTGAATAATAATCTTCATTTTATTTTATTTAAAAAATTCTTTCTAAATTAGAGTGAATCTATTTTATTGTAGGTTATTTCTAAACAGAAAAATCATTTTCTTCTTCATTTATTAAATCTAAATTTTAAACATTTAATTTGATGGATGGTTTTTATTTTAAAGGTAATTCTTCAATATCTGAATCACTCGATTCAGTGACATCAATTTTCTTTTTAGAATTTTATTTTTTGTTTTTCCAATTATTATCAAATTTTTCCAATAAATTCGTTATCAATAATTTCAGCCTTTATGATGAAACATGTTTTTCAATCCAACATAATCTATAATAATAGTAAAAAAATTACAGAATTCTAATTCCTTTTGGGGAAAAACAAAATTAATCTTTATTCCATTAAGCTAATTCTTTTGATTTTAAAAATGAAATAAACTCCTATTCTAATTAAATTTCCTCTTTATATTGTTTAATAAATAGATCATTCTTCACTATAATTTTAATTATGGATACTTGCTGAAATAATATCAAGCAGAGACTCAACAATTTCATCTGTAAAGAATGCTTATAAATGTTTATTCTCTAAAAGAAATATTAGTCTATTTTGTAATTAGATTATGGAATTATTTATGGAATTTATTTTGATAACCCTATCTTTGTAAAGATGAACAATAAATTTATATTCTAAATTATAGAGATATATACTTCCTATAAAATTTTATTTCCTTTTAGTCAGTATTATAATTTCATCATCTTTGTTATAAGAATTTTAAAACTCTTCATAATTTTCTTATTTAAATATAAATGTATTTAAATAAGAATCTAAAAATTAATAAGAATTAGTATGTTTAATAATTTCTTTCATTAATTAACTATATAAGTGACGAAATTTATTTTAATTTGCAGCAATATTAATTAATTCTTCAATGAATGTAATAATTTGTTCTTTCCTAAATATGTAAAATTAAAATTATACTATTTTTATGTAAGTAGTTCTAAAATGATTTTGCTGATTTAGGAATAATTTTATTGAGACAATTGATTAATTCTAAATTTTAATGTTTTAGCAAATTCATTAGAATTATTTTTAAGAGTAGTAAACCATGAAAGATTTTTGAGTATTTCTCTTTTCTTTTCCATCTAGAGTGTATAAAAATAAATGTATTACTACTAATGGATCTTCATACTGTCTATTAAAAAATAGTTTTTGAATTGGTTTCCGATGTACCAGTGGTTTTAAATGCTGTACTAAAGGATGATTGAAGAAGTCTTATTTAACGAAATTTTTCAATTCTAATGAAGTATAAAATTTTTAATCGCTAGGCCAAAAGACATGTACATTAGAATCGAAATGAATGATTGGTTATTTATCACATGGAGTATTGGTAGGTGGCATTGTACCATTTAGCTATTGAAATGAGATTTCATAGTTAAAATGTTTCTTCATTATATATTTATTTATTATATTTGGTTGTTCAAATATCTTCATTTTCAAGTTCACCTCTTAAGCTTTCAACCATTTGATCAGTTTATCTTTATAATTCTTCAGGTGATAATTCACTTTAACCAGGAGTTTTTTCATATGCAACTTCTAAATCCCAATTTGGTGCTTATTCCATTTATGGGGTTTCTGATTATTAAAATCTACTTTCAAATTGAGACATTTCCAAAAGAGATAATTCTTCTGGAAGTAATTAAAGTGGTTAACCCTTCTCATCTAATAAATCTAATTTATCTATTGCTCTAACATAATCTAAATTTTCATCTGATGGAATATGAGCCATAGGAGGAGATGGTGAATCTTCTATAAGTGCTTATTTTCCCATATCAGGTGATGAACCATCATTTGTAAATAAGTCTGCAAAATTTATCTCTTTTTAAGGAGTTTAATCTAATGTTTCTTCTACATAAACTTAATTTTCATCTTCACTAACTTATGCAAAAGACTTATGCGATTTTTTCAAAGCATTATGAATTGCATTTCTTTCTTTTGATTCTGCTTTTTCAATTCTGTCTTAGTTTGTTAAAGCATTCACCTCTACTTCAGAAGAAGAAATTACTCCTACATTCCCACTCAAATCTTATGACTTTCCAACATTTTAAGATCTATATTACAATATAACAATCTGTTACTCTAATTGAATCAAATCCTGGGTATGCTTAGTTCCTTTATTTTACTTCTGTTTTCGTATGTTTGCTCCATTTACTACCACTAATATTAAAAGAAGGAAACCGATGTATTTCATTTTTTTATATTATTAATCCGTTTTATATACATCCAAAATAAAAATTCAATATTATAATATTTTAACATATCTAAGTCTTAAGCAAAAATATTATCTAATAAATCATCCAACAAATATCATAAATCAATTACCAATATCAAATTTCAGAAAACTAAAAATAATAATTTTTATATATTTAACCTTATTATTTAGTATATAAATTAATAACTATCAAAATTATCTCAATATTAGGTTTTATCTTCTTTAACTACTTTAAAAAAGATTCCTAAAATAGATATTTTTTAAGATAAATAAAAAGCTAATCAAAAAATACAAAGACAATAAATTTTATATTAAATAATCAAATAAATTATTCAATTGATAGTTAAAGTAAAATATTTCTCATCATTGTGATTATAAATAATTTTTAATTCATTAAATAAAATAATAATTAAGATGTTTTAAGAAAAATGAAACCCAAAAAATTAATATATTAAACTTTTTTATTATAAATATCAATAACAAAAAAATAAATTCAATATACATTGTTTATTTATAAATGGCAAAGATGTTCTATCTAATTACACCATCCATCTTTGTTTATTTATGTGATCCATAATAATTTACATTTTATCTGTCAACAAATTCATAAGATTTTTTAAAGCTTTCTCTATTTCACTTTTTACTTTATTAAAATGAACACTGAGGATTGTTACAATATTATCATAAAACATGAAACTAACCCCTCTTTTATCATAGTAATCAGCCATAAAATTTAGTATATCAAGATGAAATTATACTAATTCTTTTGAAAAAATTGATTTTTTTAATTTAATGGGTCTTATATCTGGGACATCATTCAAATCAAAATCATTATGATATAATTTGAATTAAGATCCAAACTGTTCGAAATCCTCACAATTAATTATGGCTAAATGTTCTTTATGTTTCATTTAAACTTATTGATCTAATTTTTCTCTTAATTTTTTTATTCTTTTCTCTATTAATTCTTAAAATTGATTAATTTCCAAAGAATATTTTACATTATTTTTATCATTATTGTTATGATTATTTTAGAATGGATGTTAAATTACAATTCCATCTTAAATTCCTTTAATTTTATATAAACTAGGATCTAAAGTTAATAGCTAAAGGACTTAGATGATATCTGAGAAATTGTTCTAAACAGTAAATTATATTTAGCATTTATTTCTTAAGTAATTCATCTCTATTTTATTGAATAAATCTAAAAGAGATGCATATTTTTTTGGAAGTGGATAAAATCCACCTTTTTAATGTACTCCATATTTTTATCTTAAACTTAGGAAAGGTATAAAAGATTCCTCTTATTTTTTTATCATAGCTGACATTGTTTCATCTTCAAATGAGTTAAAAAGGTCTAATTTCACCTTCTTAACAGTAGGTAAGAGTCTTTCGCTAATAAATAAGAAATCGGACATATAATTTTAATATTTCTTCCTCTCTTAATAACCGCACTATTTTAATTATAATATGTGCGCCTAAAATTAATTTTATAATTAAAATTCGGTAATTAATTTTTGCAAATTTTAGCAACCTAAATTTTATTAATACTAATAATATAAAATGATAGTCAATTTTTTATATTTTTATCACAGAATTAATCAAAATATATAGCATAAATTAAAATTCAAGAAAATAATCCTTTTGAACTCTCTTATTAAATTATGTTTTTTCAGGCTCCTTTATCAATGTTTAATTTAATTTCTTGTTTTTCTTTCACCCTCTCTAGTAGTTTGTTAGTTTTTTAAATTTTTAATTCAAATCTTGAATCTCCTTTATGAGATTTTTGTAATTCAACTAACAATTAGCCTTTCTTGCCTGTAGTTTTTTTCTTAAATTCCACATCATTAACAACTCCTTTCAACCACTCATCAGCAAGAATTTTCTAGCCATATAAATAAATATATATAATTTTCATTATTCAATCACAATATTTAAAGTTTTAATCATAGTTAATAATTTAAAATTTATAGCATTTTATTCTATTAATATAAGTAAATTATAACAATTAGTTGGTCAATTTTTATTCCCAATAAACTCTTTAAGTTATACAAGGTTATGATTTTATTTATAATATTTAATTTTTTAAATCCTTACTGTTAAAATTAAATATCTTTGCAATTAAAGTTTTAAAATTTTTAAATATCATATTTTAATGAGTATTTTAGTTAATTGAACAAATTTTGTTAAATTTCTAAGAAATACAATAATTTATTATGATATTTAAAAAATGAAGATTTAATAATTTAATATTTTTACAATTAGTTATTAAATATCATTACAGAAAAGAGAGGAGTCATTATTATTGTGACTATAGTATTATTTTGATTTAATTAACTCTTAAGTTTATATTTTTACTCACTATTACTATTTTTTTATTTCTAAAATGATTAAGTAAAAAGATAACTTGTCCTCAACTATGTTTTAAATACATGTTTGACAAGAATTGCTAATCTGAAATTAAATCAGGTAATCTAATTATATAGGAGACTTTACCTTATTTTATTCTATTTAAGAATTAGCATTAATTATTTATTAAGATTAAGCAGCAGTATAATTTTAATAGTATATATAATAAATTTACAATTTTGTTCTCAGAATTTATATCGTTGTTATTAGAAAATTATTTATAATTTTAAATAGTTTTTCTGTTTCCTAAAACTTATACATATAATTCTGATGATGAACAAATTAATCACTTTAATTGTTATTTTATAAATAGCCATTAATTTGAGGATTAGCTAATAAAGTTTAAATTCCTTATAAAGTTTATAAAACAGTTGGCTATTTAGTAGTTTATGTCCAAAAATCATTTGGATATAGGAATTTAAACTTTCTAATAAGTTCTAATAATTATTATTTAATTGACTTCTCATTTCTGCATAATTAATACTATCGAGAGGAGGAACCATATATTAAATTAACTATTATATATAAAAAATTAATTTTTTTTTATAACTATTAAAATTTTTACGTAGAAATTATCAAAATAATGTAAATATATATCACTTCTAAGAAATATCATGCTCTTCTTTGAAAGGAATAATATAATTCACATTTTGGAATGCTTACTTAAGGAGCTTAAGAATATTTTATGGATTTAGAATTAAATCTTCGGTCCTTACCTTATAATATAAATCTTTATAGTAATTATCCTCTAGGTTTTTGTAAAATTAGCGATATTAAGGATCAATTTTTTAGTATTCAGGAAGGTACATCACAATTCCAGGTTCAATTGATTTAATTTTCATTTTGAATTGCTCTAAGAAATCTTATGCTGAGTTTTCTTCAACTTTGACTTCATTTAAGAGAGTTTTTGATCTTTAAATTGATTCTTCATCATCCTACTAGTAATCCTTTTAATCATTAGATTTTTTAATCTTCTTTTTAGGTTTAAGATCATGAGCTTTAGGATCCTTTTAAATAAACTTTTAAAGTTCTTCTACAAATATTTTCATTTCTTCTGACTATTTATATTTCTAAACTTTGATTTTTTCTAGAAGGCATCTCATTTTATGATAATGAACTTAATCGACTTTGATCAATGGAGGATATTAATTACATAATCTCATCTAAGTTGAAATTTACTTTGATTCACTTACAAAACCTTCACCTTTTGACCACTTCTTCTATTTTATCACAGTTCCATTATTTTTGACTTCATTAATATTGTTTTAATAAAATTCTAATTCATTCTCATTTGTAATGTTATCAGTCTAAGTTGGATCTTTGTAGAAACTTTAAAAATCAAAGTTATTATTGATTCTCTATGTTGCTTCTATTAAAAATTTTGGGGAGAATTTTTATTATTTTCCATATAACTCTTTTATTAGAAACTCAGCAACTTCTAATTAAATTGCTTTAGGCAACTCTACTAAATATTTCCAAACATTTTAGTTAGGATATGATTGTAGAGAGGCACACCGATTAATACATCCAGGTTTTATGCTTACGCAAGTAATTAATGGATGATACGGAAGAGCTTTATTATTGAAATACTTTCTTAGGGAATTAAGAGCTGTTTTCATGAACAATTTCTTTTATCTTTCTTCTTATGAAATTTATTTAACCCTTTTTGGAGATTATTATCTTGACATTTTATTTTTAGATTTAATTTAAAAATCAATCTTTTTTTTTCTTATGATATTTAAATACTCTAAATTCTATCATTTTATCATCTACCCTAATTAATTATGATTAGGTGGGTTTTTGTTGTTTAAAATATCTTCTTATAAAATTTTTTTATATTTTTTAACTTTCATTTCTAAGTATGTTAAAATATCTAGAATGTAATTAAACTATTATCAGAAAGGTTCAAATTATTTATCAAACAATCTTTTTCTCTTATCCCTATTCTTTATTAAACAAGTTTTAAATTAATGGGTAAATCTAATTGGATTAAGTTCAATTATTATTTCAAAAGGTATTCAAAATTTTATCAATTCATTTATTTAATTGTAATAGATTAAGAAATTCTATCATTAGTAATTTAAAAACAGCTGTCAAAGAATGAAAAACTAAGCAATTTTGAAGACTTTTAATAATTGGTAATCTAATTTTAATTACTTTTAAATTGCAATATAAATTTCAAGAACAAATTTACTTTTTTTTTCTCTTTGATTTTTTTCTTTATTTATAAATTGTATTTGTTAATTTCCTATGTTAATTTTTTGTATGAATAATTAAATATTCTAAAAATAATTAAAAATAACCTATCCTAAGAATTTAATTCTTAATACTTATAATTTTTAATTTGATGGTAATAGAATCAAATAAGTTTGGGTAATTTTTTTAAGATTCCTAATATTATTTTTAGAATATTTTGATGTGTAGATTATAATTTCATAAACCTAATAGCAATCCTTCTTTTCCTACTTTTGCATAGTGATTAATTTTTATTTGTTAAAACTTTTTATTCTTGCATTTTTAAGTAATCATATAAAAATATGATTGTTAATTTGTTAATTTGAATTTGAAACCAAAAATAGAAACGAGACAATGTTAAGGTTATAATTTTTAAATAATATGAATTTTATCTATCATTTTATTTTACTTATTATCAAGTTGTTTTGGATTTCTATTAACTTTCATTAAATACTCTTCTCATTAAATTTAATTACATCTCCTTTAAATTATAAAATAAATAATTACATTAGTTCTAGCCTTCTTGAAATTGAAGTACTCTTTATTAGTTCCACATAGAGTGTCCCAATAGTAGAAGAAACTAGAAAAATTTCCTATATTATGTGAATGATGATAATGATGATATTCTGATGAGCCAGAAAATGGTAATAATCTATAGGGAGACCAAGAGAACTCATAACCACAATGTCCATCAATAGTTTCAAAAACTCTAACAATGTACCAGAAGCCCAAAGTATAGACATGCATATTAGCACCAAGTATTAAAGGTCCTAAGGCAGTAGCTGTAGAGGTTAATACAAATTCTATAGGATGTTAATATTCAGCAGCAACACTAATAGTATTATAGAATTCATGGTGTTTTTTATGAATATAGTAGAATCTTGGGTTATGTAGAGTTCTATGTAACCAGTAGAATGATGTATCTTCTACAATCATACAGAAGGCTATTTGCCAAGCTAATTCAAAATGGGATGGAATGCTAGAAGAATCATGTCTAAAGTTTTGTCCAGCATATACACTTGCAATAGTTAACAAAGAAGAAATGATTGAATTTAGAATCCAATTAAGAAGTACCTTTTTTTTAGTTTAAGTCCATTATTTTAAATTCTATTCCCATGGCCATGGATTCTAAGATTATTATGATATATATAAATTACATTATCAACTTTATATCTTTCAAAGAATGGTAACTTTAAGGAGTAGATTATGTACATATAAATGTTACCTAACACATAACTAAGGTTAGTGGAACACAATTAAACAAGTAGGAATATTTAAATTTCTAAGAAATATAAAATATTTAAATTACTTTGCATGCCATCTAAATATGAATGAATAAAGAACATTATATGAGGAACTGTCAAATATGTGGATAAAGCAATAAAGATAGCAACTAAAAGACCATAACCTAATTTAAAATAAAATACAATAAATACCTTTACGTATATATCTGTTCTTATCTTTTTTAATGGCATTGTCAAGGGCATCAAGTGTAGCCAAAGAAGCAATAGATAGATCACTTTAACTAGAAGTTTCCATAATGTAATAAAAATAATGAAATCTTTAAAATTAGAATTAATATCATTTTCTCATTACATTTGTTCTTAATGTTCCATTATTTAAAATGGAATTAGACATGTTTTTAAAAACTGAAGGTTATTCATAAGCACCTGGTCCAGGAGTTTTATCATTTTTGGTGAAATCTAACTTATTACCATATCCAAGAGAAATTTTATTAAATCTTGAAGGTTCAAGGATTTCGGTTTTAATTTCATAAGTATTGGAGGCAGGAACTTTTTCTTAGAATGTAGCTAATGGTTTGATTCTAGCTCCAATTGTACAGGCAGGCTAAAATTAACGAAATTTATTAGAACAATTACCTTATTAGAGCCAATGATTTAAGAGACTTCATAGGAATTAGGACTAGGTCCTTAAAAAGTATGTGATATTTTAAATCTGTCACTTTGAGACCAATTAGTTTTTCTAAATTTAGAGGGTTATTTAGTTTCTTAATTGAAATAAGCATCAGGAGGTGGATTTTATTCAGCATTTCTTTCAACATACAAAGGACATATATATTTATTACCATATCCAAAACCAGTTGATCTTCCAGAAGTACCAAGAGTCCCTGGAATAGTATAATTAAATTCAGTTTTGAGAGTTGAGTCTTTATCAAATCTAAAATAATCAAATTATTTACCTTTAAGCTTTGCAGAAGGACACTTCAGGTATACTATGCCTGAGTGAAGATGAAGATTAATACATTGAGGTTCCTTTGCCTTATTCAATCAACTTATGTCTTAATTAGGACAGTTATAAAGTTGAAAGAGTAGATCCATTTAATCCAGAATTAACTGTAACTCCTTGAGTATTTGTATTACCACTTCGAACTTTGAATGATAATACAAAAGTATCAGAGGGTTAAATAGGTTCTTAATTAAGTTACCCATTTTGAAGTAGTAATTTATATGTTGATTACATTTCAAGATTGTCTGGAAGGATTTCAGCATTGTAATCATTTACTTTTATTCTGATAGGCTAATTGCCTTCAATAATTGGAACCAATATATTAATTGGAGATCGATCTATAAACTATTTTAAGATATAAACCTGCTTTGGTCACTAGGTTAAAGAGTATGTCATCTTACTATTTCAATTCAATTTTTATAGGTTATTCATCTTTTACAATATATAACCTCATGTCTTATAATCTAATGCTCATTATGTATTAATAATAATTATCATAAATTCCATGATTTCTTTAATATTGCCTCGAAACTCTCATCTTATGGCACAGACGATGAAACATCCTAAACAATCACTAATCATTCATTACTTAATAAAATTCTCCAAACTCTTAAAAGGGTATCACTCTATCAGGATTACCTTTATTCCAATGAGATACAAAATCTTAAAACACCTATCTTTCAGTTTTGTATCCTTTTAAAACATCTGGATGTTCTTTTACGTTGATTAATCTACCCATAGTTTCTAGGGTTACTTTCCCTGCTTTCTACTCAATTGATGCATATGCTCTTTAAACATAATACAATCTTTTCTCATTCATTTAAGACTAATCTTTAATTCTAAAATACTCTAAATGCATCCAAAAATTCATTGAATTCAATTTTACCATTTCCATTCTTATCAAATGTTTAAAAAATCATTTTAGTCTCATCTTCAGATAAATTCAATCCAAAATTCCTTAATCCCCATTTAAAATCGTTATACTCTACTTGTCCATCTTAAATAATATTATATAATGAAACTATTATTTTAATCCATTTCCATAAATATTTTAGCCAATCCTCTCAATCCATAAGCTCCCCTACCTGTAATTTATTATTTAACTCTAATCATTAAATTTTTAACATTTCTATTATCATCCATCACAGATTCATCAAATTATTCATTTTATTTTTTAGCTACTTAAAATTTCCATAAATTTTATGGTCTATATAAAAATTGATAAATACTCTTAATTTCTTAAAGGAATATCTATAGTTGTTCTACCTTCTTTTTCTGCTATCAGATTTTAAGTTTTATTCAAACATTAATAAGAATGTACAAAAACTTCTCTTTCTCTTCCAAAATCATTTTAATATATAATTTCATCACTAGCTAACCAATGTTAAGTAAATGAATGTTTAATCAACACAGTATCATCTGATCTAATAGGTTATCCTTCCATTTCAAATCTTATTCTAGGATCTGCATGTTCAAATTTCCATACTGTATTAAATACATCACTTTCAATTGCACAAACTTCTTATTTTCTTGATATTTTAGCACATCTTGTTGGCGTTTATGGAAGTGAATGTAGATAAAATGTCTTATTATTAGATATTCTAGGATTTGCAACAATTCTGAAATGTTATCCGTAATGTAATACATCATCTCCATAATAATTTGGTTCTTTTGTATAAGGTATTATCACAAATACTGATCTTACTGTTGGTTAAGATGTTTATGCAGTTGTAACATTGTATGCTTCCTCTCCTATTTTCAATCTCTCTTATATATCTATTGACAAAAACCCTTAAGTTTTCACATTCTAAATCATCAAATGAAATCCAAAATGAATGTAATCATCCTAAGGATATGAAAGAGATGCCAATCTTAAACTGAAATTTGTCTTTGTGTCTTTCACTATGCTTGCCAGTTATCCATTTTATCTATTTTTTAAATAGTCTTTCTTTCTATATAAATTATGCATAAATTATCACTTAGTTTCATCCAATTCCCATTCTTCAAACCAATTACCAATACGGGTCTAGAACTTGTATTTATGATCGACGTTATAATTATGCATTTATTTATTTATTATTTATTGATTAAAGTTTCTATGAAAACAGTTAAGATATGTCAATGGAATACCTTAGCTGATACACTATCAGGGGCTTTTCCACAAGTCAATAAATAATTCCTATCTTGGAATCATAGATCCTAATTAATATCCTAATATATAAAAAACAATAATTGTGATATATATTGTTTTGAAGAGGTTGATCATCCAGAATTTTTTGAAACAATACTTTAAGATCATCATTTCATTTTTTAAAAAAAATAACATAATAATGATGGTATCCTAATTGCTTACAAAAAAACCTTCAAATTATAATCAGTTAACATTATACCTTATTTAGAAAACAATAAAGTTTCAAATCAATTCTTTATTAAAGTTGACTTTCTAGATTTTATATTAATAGCCACTCATCTTAAAGCTAAAACAGAGTTTGAGAATATAAGAAGAACTCAATTAGAATAATTGAACAAATACTTATAAGAAAACAAGATAATTTTATGTGGTGATTTTAATACATAACCGCAATTAGAAGCAGTATCTAATTTTATGGAAATATCCGGAATGAAATGTACTAATATAACAATTCCTACAACTTCTAAAAATAGAGGAAAATTAGAAACAAACATAAAAGATTATATTTTCTATAAAGGAGTTCAATTAAAATAAAGTTAAGTGGGTCCAACAGAAGGAGTTTAATTAGATGAAAATGGATTACCTAGTGAAAAATTCCCTTCAGATCATATATTTTTAATAGGAGAATTTGATATTTGAATAGGATTAATTCGATATAGATTAAATAGAACATAAATATAAAAATAAATATAAATATAATAAGATAAATGTACTTTGAATAAGAATGTCGAAAATTTTTAAGACCTAGAAGATTAGAATATCAAATATTTGATTTAGGTATGAATTGAGTATAAATGAAGGGCCTGAATAACTTCCACTAAAAAATGGTACTCTGTTCAAATATGAAATAACAATTATGAATCGTTAGGGTCATGAATTAAAATGCTCATTTTTTTAGATAAAACCAATAATAAGTGATTGTTGTATAATTTATTGTCATGGTTTTAATGGTTGTCGAGTTGAAGGTGTAAAATATGCCCATGCTGCTGCATTATATAATCTTAATTTTTGTATTTTTGATTTTTAAGGATGTGGACAGAGTTAAGGTGATCTCATTACTTTTGGGTAACATTCCCCATTTAAATAGTTATTTAGAATAGAATGATATCACATGCATTATTTTAGAAATTAAAAAGAAATTTTAATAAAATTAATTCATATTATGGGGTAGATCATTAGGAGCGACTACTATATAATTAAAGAAACAACCTTATGTAAGTGGTTACGTATTGGATTCATGTTTCACCGATCTCAATAAAGCTTGTGTAAGCATGATTTAAAAGTCAACTTCCTTACCAAAACTGATAATAAAAAGTGTTCTGTATTTATTAAAAGGTATATTTAAATATTAACAATCTTTATAGGCAAAATTGAATCATAAGGTAATTTCAAATTTGATGATATCAAAATTCAAAGAGCTGACTCAAGTGTTCCAACCCTTTACATATGTAGTGATTAAGATACATTAATCAAATCCAAAAATACAATTGGATTATACTAGTAACATAATGGTCTAAGAGATCTTATTCAGATTTCAGGAGAACATAATGATTCAAGAACGCTCTAACTGATTGAAAAAATCTGTAGTTGGTGCAAAGAACGATTTTAAATTAATCGGTAATACTCTTGTCATGAATCCTCACCTTTAGATATTAGAAAAAAATATTAATATTTAGCAGGAAGAAATAGTTTAGTTAGAACACCATCAGATATCATACCTAAATATGATTTTAACAGATAAAATATTAATCATTGCTAAACTTAATCTACCTCTGTACTTAAATACAATAATCAACATGTTATTATACAACCAAAAAAACTATACTTTTAAGAATCTCCTTAAAAAATTATCGGTTAATAAGGCAAATTCTTAAAATAATCAATAAGTTAGGAAATAGGAAATACCATCTAATTTACTCGCAAACAGATATTTGATTGAATTAATTAATTATTTTATATGTTTATTCATAATTTAGGTTTCTCTATTAGTGGAAGTCTTGATAAATATTATAATACAGAATGATTACATAAATATCCAGCCTCATAAAAATTATCTGTACTATTAGTTTTTATAATATTTCCTTGTCTCCAGGATGATATTCAGAGAGCCCTGTTAAATTATATTACTCAAATCTATTTTATTTAGTTTATACTATTTCCCAAATAGCTGAACAATATTTATTGGTTTTAATTATAAATTAAATATTTAATTAAATATATAAGGATTATATAATAATGTTTTTTTTTATTTTCAAGTTCACTTTTGTAATTTAATTATATTATCTTTCTTCTAAAATAATGTATCCAAAAATTAATTACTACATATTTATTATATTTATCTTGATACTATATTTTCTGATAAATTTAAATTAGTCTAAGATTTTATTCAATAAAACATTCTACAATTACTTTAATCATTTATACCTTATCTAATTAAATTGATATTGTTTTCTTTCTTTCTATATTACTTAAGATTAAATTAATTTATTATTATAGAGTAATTAATCTCTTTTAATTTCATTCAATAAACATTTATCTTTGTATATTAAACTTTAATATTTTTATAATAAACTCAAGGGTATCAAATCAAAATCCAGATGAATTAGTGCATTACAAAAATAATCAAAATCTTATCATAAATTATCACATAATAAGAAAAAAATCAATTTATTTTCCCATAAGAATTAATCCTCATCTTAAGCATATAATAATAACTTATACCCTTAGCATATATTTGTGGAACTTAAGACTTTTCATATCTAAACATTTTTATAGCTTTTGCCAGACCATAGATTTATATTCCGTCTTCTATTTTAGGTTCATATATAACTCTTATTATTGCCTTTGTTTATCTATTAAACTTTATACCTTTACTTAATTTAAAGTATACTGGAATAATTGTTTAGTTACTAAAATGTGGTCTGCTTAATTTTTTTTTTGAAATAACATCTGGTACCTTTCAAATGCTACCTCAAATTTTAATTATCATAATATCATTATTCAACTCGCTTATGTTTGAAGGAACATTAAATATATAAGTTGTAAACTTTTAAAAAATATTGATTTCATTTAAAGATGCAATATTAGTAATACTTAATATTGTAATTATGATCCTTTATAAATATGCTTCTTCTTAATTAGCCATATAAATAACAGCTTTTTGTATAATAAATTTTTAATTAATAAATTTGATTTTTGGATAACCATCTATCTCAATAAAAAATAAGGTTGTTTATATAACTTAATAATAATGCTCAAATTGAAATTATTATGTTTCCCATAATTTATAGGATATTACTAAGTGTATATGAAGAAGCATTTCGTAATTTTAAATTTAAATACAAAAAAGGAACATCTATTTCCATTAATTAAGTCATATTATATGCAAAAGATATTGATAACTATTTTGAATTAAATATTAAAGCTCCTGAAAATATTGAATAATAAATTATATTTGCAACCATAAAAATGGCCAAAAATCTAAATTATGTTGCATATAAAGATTTATAATAAATAAAAATTAATAAAAACATTCTATTAAACTTAAAAATAAATTTGATATTGAAACATTGCTTACAAAAAATAAGCTATGATACATAAACTCATACTAAACCAACTAATCATATAACTTAAATTGCTAAATAATTAATAGAAAATGAAAATTTAAATTTTTAGACTCAAACTGATATTATTGAACTACTTCATGATAAAATTGAGTGTATGAGATTATTGATAGAGGAAAATTATATGTTATAATTTGATCATTTATTGAAATACATTGAAAAACTTTTAAGAATATAAAATTTATTAATAAAATAATATGAAGCTTTTCCTTGTGAAAGAACTTAATGTGTTTTAGGATTTTTCTATTCAGAATTATTGAATGATTATTAAGCATCAAATTAATTATTTAGTGTTTTAACAATATCAGATGAAAAAATGAAAAAAATTGCATTAAATTAAGATGTTTTTAATAGTAAGATGATTTATTTAATTACAGAATTTAAAGGAAAAATGAGGATAAAGTTTTCATCTTATGATGCTGATTCATTTTTAGGAATTCCTAATGAATGTCTTACTAATAAAATAATAAATGAATTAATACCACCAGGTATTAGTGAAAATCATGATGAAATGATAGTCAATTTCTTAAAAAATGGAAAATCAAAATATCTAAGATAATTATAAGTTAACTTTTTATTTTATAGATATTAATAATATATGATGGAAATAGATTTTGCAATTGAAACTAATTTAATTAAAGAACTTAATTTCATTGTTTTTATTCAACCTACAGTGAATTAATTTTTTTCTATAATTTTAAATTTAAATCTGGAAATTGTTTGCATGAGTAGAGCATTTATTTAAGAATTAGAATTACAAGATAGTATAAAAATATATTTGGGAGTGAAAATAAAAAAAATAATTCCATCTTTTCCTCAAATAATTTTGGAAAATCATTTTGTTGAAAATGCAGAAATTTATTTAGAAAATTAACATTTGAAAAATAGTTCTACTTCAAGAGGTCATTTTTATTATACTAACTATTTAATTACATCAAAAAAGGTAAATGATATAATCGCATATTATTAAGTTTGTTTTGACTATTTTAAAAGAAACTTAACAAACTAAGTTTCCTCTTAAAGTGATTCAATAAATACAAGTCATCATGTGATCTATGATTATATATAAGATGATTAAATTAATGATATATGCAATGAAACACCAATTAAGATTCCAATAGAAGAAGATGTTAAAAGATCAAATCCCTTATTTTAAGAGGGTTTATGTTCAGAACAAAGTCATATGATTAATGAATTTAAATTTGAATAAACTAATATAAAAAGTACATTTAGATGTAATTAGACATTATTGGAATAAAAATTTTACACTAATATGCATTAGAATCCATCAAAGGTAACCAATCATTTGATTTCTCAAAAAAATGAAAGTTATTTAAATGAAGAATAAAATAAGAATCATATATTAGATGACGCTTAATCTTCATAAATTTCAAGCTTATAAGGTTTGAAAAAATCAGAATTTTACAAAAAATATGATATATTCTCTAAAATTAAATTTTAAGTTGGTAATTCGAGATATCATAGACTTTTTATTTTAACATTTACCTTAAGTATAATATCTTAAGTCATAATTTAATCAATAGTAAAAAATTTAATTAAATTTAGCAAATAGCCAAAATAAATATCAATTTTTAACTTCTAGCTGCTGATATAGATTTACTAGAAATTAAGAATCTTATATATTAACCATTTGAATCCTTTTTATTAACTAGATGGACAATATTTAATTATATTTAAATGTAAGCCACAGAAGAAATCACATAATAAGAATATAACTATTTAGTAGAATTTCCAAGAGAGAATCTTAATTTAGGATATGATTAATTAGATATAAATTTGAAATAAGTATTGGATAGAATTAGTATTTCAGGTTTTTTCCAAGATCAATCTCTAGAAATTTATATTTATGTTTCTACTGGAGAAGGAGAATAATTTAATTTTACATTAAGGAATAGTATTTAAATTTTATTAAACTATTTATATGAAATTAAAATGAGATATTAAATTGAAGGTACAATTGTTTCTGATAGTCCATATGTATATTATTCATATAAGAATTATTTAACAATGAAATAGGAATTTAGTATATTAAATGATAAAATTTTAAATAATAGTATTTCATAATCACAGTAAGAGCAATCTTAAGAAGAGCTTATTTTTATAATTGCAATTGGTATTGCTTTTGTTTAATTTTGTTTAACTTTTAATTATTTTATATAAATTTAGAGATTGATTAATAAATTTTATGCTATTATTTTTAATATGGATGTAGAACTTACTATAGAAGATATTGCTCGATTGAAGTTTATATTAGGTCGTTTAAATAAAAATTAAAATGCATTATTTAGATTTCAATTAAATATCGATTAAAGGGAAAAGGAATTTTTATCTAAATCCCTTATTTTGAATTAAAAAAAAAAAACAATACATAAACCATATTATTTTAAATAATATTTTTGTTATTACTTGTATTTTATTTTTGCTTTATTTTTGATAATTGGAAATGCTCTATTAACTTATGAAGAATGTGGGGAATATTTAAGTAAATATCCAGAAACTGCTAAATTTTTTAAATCAATTTCAGATGTTGGAACAGATATACCAACAATGTATGCTTAAAGAGATATTCTTTATAATATTGAAATTATAGCTCCATTTTTTAATGATACTGAGAAAGCTAAGATTCTTTAAGAAATCAAAGATTCTTTAAATAGAACAGATAACTTTCTAACATTGGATTTTAATTTAGATAAGTAATTATTTTAATAATTATAGCTTAATAATTTCAAAAAAGTTTAAAGAGTATTATCATCAAATTTAAGAAAATGATCTTTGTAATTTTCTTCCAGATTATTTCAGTTAAAAATCAGTCACTATTTGTCCTTAAATTATGGACTAAAATATGGAGAGAGGTTTATTTGGATTATTAATATATATCTGTAATTTTATCAGTAATGATATGGCTCTAAATCATTTTACTTAAAAACTATAATCAAGTTATTTAGAATTAGAAGGTGCATTTTTGGTTTCTTATATTATCAAAGATTTAAATACTTACTTTCACTTAGACTTAGAGTCAGAAACATAGTTTTATATTTATAAAATTAATGTATTATACTTTTAGATTATTAAATAGGTTCATAATGTAGTAATTCTTATATTTTTATTCATTTTGATACTAATTACAATAACAGAGATAAATAATAAATTAATCTACAAATTGTATCTAGCCTAGAGACTACCATATTTAATGCCAATTAAAACAATTATATTAAATGATGGATTTGAAAGGAATTTACGATAACTTATTCACAATTGAGTTTAAAATTTTTTTATTATGAAATTTCAGAAAATTAAATATCCCTAAGCTTACCATTATTAATTATAATTAATTTTTTAAAGTTTTTAAAGTTTTAATAAACCATAAATTAAGTTATTCTCTTTAAACCTATTTGAGTTTCATAATATGTAACATTAATTACTAATTTTAGAAATATTAAGTAATTTATTAATCAATCATTTTTTTATAATAATTAACACTTCCTATTTATTTTTATAATAAATTAGATACTTCAAATCTGTGAATATGAAAGAAGTTTTTAAAAAATTGACAAATTACTTGATAAGAGTCTATTTGAAAAACGAAGAAAATCAAATAGTTTTCCCTAAACAAGTTATTTTGCTCTTCAGAGTCTAATAGGCCTTTTTAAGTCTGTCATACATCTATGGGTAAAGTAATTACTACTACATTTATATGATATCAATGTATGCCAGGCCCCAGCTGTTTTTCACATAATCAGAAATTCCTTAATACATCATCTTAATGCTCAGTGTCATTTATATATTTACATTACTAACAATAATTCCATAAAATAAAATAATTGGGATATTTGGATAATTATTGAGAAGTAGTTTGCTAAATTTCTTTTTTGAAATTTCAAAAGGATCTATTTAAATTATTACTCATACTTTACTAATATTAATTTCATTTTCGGAAACTTTAATTATATCTGGAACATTGAATGTCTAGACTAAAAACTTTTAACATACTAGATTTACACATTTAGATTTAATAGTAGTTATTTTTAATTATTTACTAATGATTTTCTATTCATATGGATTTTCTAAAAACTTAATTGTGATTTTTGCAATTATTTTAAATATATTGAGAATCATAAATTAATTGTTATTTTCATCATTTAAAAATCTTATTACTAAAACGATACTCTTAACAATTAAAATTATGACATTTTTTTTTGGCTTTTTTTGGTTAGCCTCTTTATAAATTCATTTATCAGCTTAAATTGTAATGATACCTTTAATTTATAAAATTATCTACACTTATTATGATAATCAATTAAATTCTATTATGTATAACAATTCAAAAAGGATTACATGTCATATTATTAAGATATTAGTTTTTCTAGAAAATATGAAAGACTTATAAAATTTAAAAATACAAAAACCAAAAAAGGCTAGAAATAGAATTATTTATTCTTCATTTTTGATGTACTAAAATAAGAATTATTCTGCATTTTTAGAATTGAATAGCATTTAAGATGATCAATTAAGTTTGATTGAAAGTTTAAAAAAAAAAATAATTTTGTAAAAATGCATAAACAACATTCAACAAAAAATTTATGGAACTAATAAAACAGATAAAATTGCCGAAACTATTAAATTATTATTAAAAAGCGAAGAATAAAATTATTCAATCTAGAATGATATAATAGAAATAATTAAAGATAAAATTTAATGTTTAGAGTTATTTCAATAAAATCAATCGCATAGATCATATGAAAATTATTATTAGAAAACTAAAAAGATTGTCCTTTTTAAAGAAAAATTAGAGAAATAATATAATGCATATCCTTGTGAAAAAACTTAAGGAATTTTAGGATTTTTCTATGGTGAGATTATGAATGATTATATTTAAGCTAATTAATTATTCAATTTAATAGCTATGAAAGATGAAAAAATCAAGAAAATTGCTTAAAATTAAGAAATTTTCTCAAACAAGATGGTATTTTTAATTTTAAAATTTGATGGAAAACTAATTATCAAAAGACCCTCAAATGATGCAGCATCATTTTTTTAATTATGTAATCAATAATTAAAAGGATTAAAAGCATCTTATTTTATTCCTAAAGGAATTTAAGAAATTCATGATGATCTTGTTTAAGATTTCATAAAAAATGGGAAATCAAAATACATGAGATAATTAAATTAATGCCTTTTTTATAATCATGAAATGGATTGTATGAATTCATTTGAATTATTATTCGATATTAACTTTGTTGAAGAATTAAATTTTATTGCCTTCTTCTAACCAACTGCTAATTAAACTATGAAAATTATAATAAATGATAAATTAATAATAAAATGTTTAAGTTAGTAGTTAATTTAAGAATTAGGAATAAAATAACAATATAAATAATATTTAGATGTTTGCATCAATAAACTAATTCCCAACTTTCCTAAATATTTTATCAATTAATAACAAATTGAAAATACAGAAATCTATGTTGAAAAACAATTTAATGAATAATCATAAGTATCATTTCTTCCTTTAGTTTACATAACAAATAGTAGTTTGCATTTTGGTTTTCCAGAAAATCTTCCAAAATATTATATAATTTCGTTGGAAAATTTAAAAAGATCTCCTTTTTATTTTTGCTAAAATTAATCAAATTCAATTACTTTTATAAGTCCATAAATGCAATAAAAAACTCTTTGTTCAATCAATAAAATAAATGCTGAAAGTTGTATACAAGTGCCCTATTTTGAAGATGAAATTATAAGAAATCAATCTATATTTTAACTGAATTAACACGATTTTTAATTTATAGATAATACTCCTACTGTATAAGGCAAAAAGAAATAAGAAACTAAATTGTTATCAACTCTTGAATATACTAATCTTAAAAGTACAACCAAATAAAATGAGGTTTTGTTAGCTGAATAGAAGTTCTTTACAAAATCAAAAAAAAAATTATTAGTTTCTAAGTAAGTGTCTAAAATTATAGTAGTTTGGATAAAGAAATAATTATATAATAAGCATAATCATCATAAGTTTCAAGTTTTCTAGGTGCTAGAAACTCGAAATATTATAGATAATTTGAAATGGTTACAAAAATAAAAGATTTAAATAGTTATTCTAAATTGCATCGAAGCTTTCTAACTTCTATTATTTTTTGCGTTATATTTTAATTCATAATTTAAACAATTGTAATTAATTTTTTGATTAATTTAGTAAATAATTGAATTGAACATTAATTTAAGAGAATTGGTTTCCGATATAGATATATTATAAATAAAAAATTTTGTTTTTTAACCTCTAGAAACCTTCTTGTTAACTAGATGGACTATATTTAATTATAAATTACTCAATGAAGCTGGAAATATATCTAATTCAGAGTATTAAAATTTAATATAATTTCCTTTATCAAATTTAAAATTAGGATATGATACTTTAGATAAAAATTTAAAGTAAGTATTCAATCGACCTGCACTATAAAATTTCCTTGAAAATACTGAAATAGATATTTATGAATATATTACAACAAATTAAGGGGAATTATATAAATTAAATCTAAGAAATAGTATTAACATATTAAAAAACTTTTAATATTCATTTAAAATGGCATATGAATTAGATGGAGGAATTATTTCCGATAGTCCTTATGTCTTTTTCTAATATAAGAATTACTTAACAATAAAAAAATAATTCTCTGAGTTAAATACTATAGTTTTAGATTAAACTTTGAAAAGATCCCATAATAATTAATCTAAACTCTCAATTTTGACTATAATTTGTTTAGGAGCCTTGATAATATAATATTGTTTTTCGGCTATTTATTTTTTTTAAATATAAAAGTAAGTGCTCAAACATTTTTCGTTAACCTAATATTTATAAATTTAATACATAGAATTCGAAATGAATTATTTAAAAAAGATAGTTGAAGAGGTCAATAAAGACTAAAATTTATTATTTAGATATTAATTTCGGTTTGAAAATAAGGAATATCTTTTGGATAATACAAACCTTAAAATTTACTAAAGAAAGTGTAGTATAAAACGACTTAGCATTTTAAATATTTATGATGCTTGTTATTATTTATTTTTTTTAGCATTTTTGATATTAACTGCAGGGAATGCTATATTAACTTTTTATGAAGGTTGGAATTATTTAGAAAAATATCCAGCAACTGCTAAATTTTATAAGGAAGTATCTGATGTTGGTACAGATGTTCCAACTATGTTTGCTTAAAGAGATGTTCTATACAGTCGTAATGCAATCATTCCATATTTCTCTTAAGATGAATATGAAAATTTACTTTAAGAAATAGTCGAATCATTAAATAGAACCTCATATTTCATTTAAGATGACTACAATTTTGATTAGTAAATATATCTATTCTATTAGATATGTTGTTTCTACATAATTTAAAATGTTCTTTTCAAAAATTTAAAATGATAATTTGTGTGAATTCATACCAAGAGAATTAATGAATACTTCTAGTAGTATATGTTCTATTGCAATGAATTAAAATATGAAAAGAGGATTATAAGCATTATTGATATACATCATAAATCATATAACAACAGATATGGAAATTAATAAATTCACTTCAAGAAGTTAAGCAAGTTATTTAGAATTAGAAGGTGCATTTTTAATTTCAAATATAATAAAAGTTGTTAATGATTAATTTAATATAGATTTAATGGATCAAACAATATATTTTATTAATCTAATTAACGTAAACGATTAATTTATATTTAGATCCATAACATAATAATGTTTGTCAATTTATTATTTATAGGAGTTTTAATTCTAATACTAATTAAAAACAAATTAATTGAAAAACTTCACATAGCATAAAGATTGGTTTACTTAATGCCCTAAAAATCAATCATTTTAGATTCAAATTTTGAAAGGGCTCTTCGGTCATTAGTACAGGATTAATGAATTTTTACTGAATTATTTTCAAATTAATATTAATTATTTATACACTTTCCATAGAAAACCTTTATGAAAAATAGAATAGAAAGTAATAGTAATAAACAATTTTTAAAGAAAAATTAAAGAATAAATTGGATACCATAATGTTAAATAAAGAATTATATAATTTTTGATATATTTAGGTTAAGATTCATTTTGATTTAATATTCCACATATCTTTACAAAACATTTGATGAATATTTCGAATTTTTAAAAGAATATTATTATTATAATTATCATATTTAATTTAAATAAGTTTAATCCTTATTCTTTATTTTTATCATAGCTCTATTGATAAAATATAATTATGAGGAAACTTAAAAAATGAAACTAAAAATACTACTTAATCAAATAAAATAGAAATGATGAAAAATTATTTCTTATTTCAATAGAGAATGAATATAAAAATTAATCAAGAATAATTCAAATAGGGAAAAACTAAAAAAATTGTTTCTTGTAGGGTTTTTATTAAATTCCTCAAAAATAAAATTGGATTTTAGATATTTTACACATAATATTATTATAATTTTTTTTGTTTTAATCTCAAATTATTATATATAAATGATTAATTATACTATATTGAAATTATCTAATATAAAATATATATTAAATTATTTATAAGAAACATGTTTATAAATTATAGTGTCTTGTCTTGAAATTAAATATTTCTCTTTATTGATTGGTATGTCATCTAATTCGTTCTTAAACTAATAATAAATATGAATTAAACTTTTATATATCTATATCATTTTTATTTTATATTTATTTTTATTTTGATCAGAAAGAAATATGCATCCAATTAACTTGAAATTTTGAAAATCAACTTTAAATTGAGTAATAATCTATCTCGAAGATGATATAATATTTATTTCAAGTTATTTTCATCAATTTAAATCGAATGACATTATTTTTAAAATATAAAAAAATTTCTCTATACTTTCTTACAATTTGAGCATTTTCTAATGTTTAATTGCTAAGCATCTCTTCTAAAATATACTTATTCAAGCTATTTATGTGATTACTTACACAAATTAATCTCTTTTACTTTTGCACATTTTTTAAGGGACAGTATCTATAAATTCTTGATTCATTCAAGTTAAAAATCATAAATAAAAATATGAGATTTTAACTCAAAGTACCAAACTAATTATCTGAAGAAGAGGCATAAGTAACTAAACAAATTATTTTTAGATGATAACGATTATAGATTCTTTTGACCTTGAAGAATTAAGAGACTAATTTGATAAAAATTATTTTCTTTTTTCTCAATCTGACTATCTTACATAATACCTATTGAATAAAATTGATAGTAGTCTAGAGAATATCATAACAGAAATATAAAATAATACCAAGTTTGACTGTTCCTAGATTTTGATATTCATTAAATAAATTAAGAAAAAGGATTTTTTAATTAATGAAATATTTTAGTCCTACGAACACTTGATTAAGATAGTTGAATATACAGATAATTTATTTATATATGGATTAATTTTAGAAGTCATAGATTTTAGAATTATGAATGCAATTAGACATAACTCATTGCCAAGACTTATTTATTTAGTATCAATATTACATCAGCATAATAATTATTTGTCATCCTAAAAAATAGATTTGATTGATTATTATCATGAAGATCCAAAATATAAAACAATAGTTACAAATCCAATTGAAGCCTTATAATTTGAAATTGAATATAATGAACCAACTTAATTAGATGAAAGTTATGAAGAAATAAGTAAGAATCAAATGCATAAGAAGAGGCTATTAGGATAATTCTAAACTAAAGTATTAATTATAAATTTATATTATAGAAAATATAAATAATAGATGATAATTCAACATCAGCTTTATCATTGTCAAGAAATCTACTAAATATGCCTGATTAGCCATTTTCACCACTTATTGAGATTGTCAAATATAGAATACTCATAAAAAGAGGATTGCTTACAAATCCAGAATAAACAAAAAATATTATAATCAAATTACATTTATAATGTAATTCCATAATTTAAAACTATTAAAATAGATATTAAGATCTTCAAATGAATTAATTACTTAGAAATTTAAAATTGACTGAAAATTTTAATTTATTTAAACTTAATACTGTTAATCCACTTGTATTATAATAATTAATGGAAACTTCGCAAAATTATTATCAAGATTAATTAAACTAGGATAGATAAGAATAATATTTTACACTTCTTTCAGATGTTTTATAAGTTAAACATGTTGAATAAAATGAATTAATTCAAGGCTATCCATTAAAATACAATACTTAAATAATGAATGAACAATTAGCTAGAAATGGATTAGTTTTTAAAAGCATCCTGGATTTTTTTTAATCTTAAAATTGTCACTTTCTTCTAAACCAATATTAATACTTTAATCAAATATGTAGATTAGTAAAAGGTTCTTTATGTATTTAAGATAATAGATTATTACTACCACCTGAATAATTCTAAAATGCAATTAAATTTTTAAGCTATTTATCTAGATAATATTATGAATAATAAAGTAATTATTAGACTTTTGATGAACTTGTAAGAATAGCTGAATATTATATTAATTTAGGTTTAAACCTGTTAAAACCTACAGAAAATGGTTATGCTTAAATATGTGAGACAGATGCTGATATAATTATTGAAAGTTGTATTGAAGCAATAACTATTAACAATTAACATAATATGATAGCACAAAATAATTCTGTATTTGCTAGAAAGGTTATAAATTCTCGAGTCTTAAGTTTAATAGCAAATTATTTGCAACAAAAAGTTTAATTAAATAACATATTTGATAAAGCATTAAGATTAATCTCTTTTTTATCATAAACAGAACCTTAATTAATGATTTAAATTTTAAATTCAACCTTACCTGATATCCTGAATGAAAACATTTAGAAAAATAATATTAATGAATTAAAAATGCCAAGGCTATCATTTATTTCTTTATTTTATCGAAATATATGCTAATAAGAACAGGCTCGGTAAAAATTTAATGATCATGGAATAAATATTATTGATAAGCTATTGAATTATCACTTTTTTGTTAAGGAAGTTATTAATCTATCTGATATATCAAACTTAGCCTTTTTCATAAGAGAATATACTCACTATATTTAATAAAGTAGAGCTTAAATTAATGAAATACTCATTAAAGTATTACAATAATTATTACAATAATTATCAGAATAATTACAATAATTAAACTACGATTAAAATTTTAAATCATAATATTAAAAGATTTTGCATAAAAGGAAAGCAATCTAAAATTTTAGTTAAATTATTAATTAACATAATTCTGGGTTTAGTAACATTTTGCATTCCCAAGGCGGGTATTTTGATAATTTTGTGAGATTATTTAAGATTCCATAATTTAAACGAATGTTTATTCATCAATTTGGATTGAATTAATTTGAGAATTTTGATCCTAATAAATGTCTGATTAGTGCCTTAGAATTAATAGAATAATTAGAATAAGAATTGGGTTGTACATTGGAATAATCATAATCTTTAGTTTTCAATGAAAAAAACTTTTATCAAAATTGCTCACCTTAAACTTTTTAAATGACATCTCGTTTATCAGAAATTTTAGATTATTTTATAGTAGTTTAGAATAATATAAATCGCCTTAAGTTGACTAATTAAAATTTAACTGATAAACTAATAGATAAATATTGTGCATTTCTGGAAATATTTCTTACTTCTTAAAGTGAGCAGAAATATTTTAGTCATAGATTTGACGAAATTATTATTTAGGTATAAAATAGAAAAGGGAGCGGCGTGAATTTACAACCTTTAAGCAGGTTATTAAATAGGCTTAGCTTACAATTAAATAATCCTCCAGAGATTGCTCTTTATTATCTAAAATAAATATTACAATTCATTGTGCGATAAAAAAAAAATAGCAATTTTATTATCAACTCTGATGTAGGACGTAATTTGTAATATATTCTTAAAACTTACGTTGTAATGATAAACTCTGATAGTTCAAACTCAGAATTAGAAGATGATTTGTTATTAACTATTGAGTCAATTTTAAGATTTTTATATAATCTTTCTGGTCCATCTATGGATTAAAATTTATCTATTTTTTCAAAGATAATTGAAGAAATTTCAACTCTTTTATAAATAATCAAAGATTCATCACATCAAAAAATAACAATAATTTAGGGAATTTTATTGAATTAAGTCAACCATATTCTGCTTTACAATCCTTCGAATTCCTCTTAGAGGAATAACCCTATTTATCCATTAGAAAGAACTTCCTTAGTAGATTAATTAAATTCAATAGGTTTTCAAAGGAGGTATATTAATTAGATCCTTGATATATTCCCTTTTCTAAATACTGTTAATTAGTTTTGTGACTTCGAAGAATTAAGAAGATTTGAGCTTGAAGGAATGGGAATTATATAAAATACAGAAGAACAGGAAATTATATAAAATGTTGGAGAAATATAAAGTTAAGAGAGTTTTGATATTGAATTATTCAAAACGTAATAAGAAACTTTAAAAAAATATCTAAAGTAAAACTATCTCTATTTTTAAAAAAATTTATAAATTTAATAGAAGAGTTTTTAAATACAATTAAATGAACCTGAAATCCTTAAATATTTAGAACTAATAGTTGATAAATTATTTAATTTAAAATTAAATTTTTAAGTTATTGAATTAGATCTATAGATCCCTCATAATGTAAATATAAATAGTTTATCTTTAATTTTAACAACCTTTAATCGATAAAACTAATTTACAATATCATAAGAATTATTAAAAATTGAATTGTTTAAATTATTTGAGTTTTTGTTGCAATAAGGAAATTAGGAAGGTTTATACACTATTTATTTGATACTCGAAATTTTCTTTAAATTATAGATTGATTAAAAAGAAATCCTCGATCTACTATTTAATGGAATTAAGAAGATCCTTGATTCTAATATTTAGAATTCCAATACCACTTAGATAATCATTCAAATTCTTGTGAATATTTTTAAAAAAAACAGACAATTTGTTAGTCATTTTTTGTTATAAATGAAGGGTTTAGAATAAATTTTTAAAATGAAAGGAGAAGGTAATAATCAATTTATTAGTCTTTCAAAATTAACAATGCTTATGATATATGATCAAACTTTAATAAGAGCTTAAATAGAAGCAAAAATAAAGAAAATAATTTTTGATTAAAAAAACAATGAATAAATTGAAAAAACTAATTAAAATTTATAATAACAATAGTATAAAAATGAAAATGCATATCCAATTTGCGTTTAGCCAGCATAATATAATGTTTAGATATAGGAATAATAGAAAATATCAAAAAATCATCCTGGTTTATTAGCCCTTTAAAATGAATAATACTTTTAGACAGATTTAAAATATGTTATGGATTTATTATTTGAAGAATAAACAGATAATTAAAGTTTAATATTGAAAAATGGTATTAGGCTTGACACATTAAATAGCATCAATAAAAATGAAGAACCAATTTTACAGTTTAATTTCAAACATAGCAAAGAAACCTAAACTCTTTTAAAACTATTAGTTTAATAGATGGTTACATCATATTTTGAAAAAAATGAATATTATTAATATGATTGGAACAACATATTTAATGTTTTATAGATACTTATTTAAAAGTTTCCAATATTGTTGCCAGGGCTAACAAGAATGAATTGTAGTTAGTTTCTAGAAAAATATAAAGATTAGCTTGGACTTGATCCTTCATAAAAGATATCTAATATATCATTCCTTACTTTAATTACTAAATTTATAAATCCATCAAAAAATTTTATATTTTATATGTGTTTGGATAATATAGTACTTTTTGGAAGGTCAGATAATGTTATTGTTCCTTTTGCATATGAAATTAGAAGAATGATAATAAGAGAGTTGTTTGTTGGAATAAATAAATCAATAAATAATTTAGACGAAAAAGTATGTTAGTTTTCTGATATTTTGGTAACTTTATTGTAAATAAAATCTGTTTCAAAAATATGTATTAAGAATATTCATGAACCTTAAAACTCATTTAATTTTATTTAAACTTTCATAGAAGGAATAAAAAATTTCAATATAAAATAATATTTTAAGTAAAAAGATCAATTATTTTTTATTATGACTACTTTGAATTTGCTTTATGGCGTTGCTACTAACTTACTTTTAGAAAAGACCGAACCAATACTTGATTATAGGAAAGAATAAATGCCTACCAAATAACTAAATTTTTTAGGCAAACCAATAATTGATTATATGAAAGAATAAATGCCTACCAAATAACTAAATATTATAGGTGAGATGTCATCAGTATAAATCAATAATTAAATATTTTAAAGCTATATAAAAACTTTGGCAAATTATCAAAACTATAACCTTATAAATAATACTAAATTCTTATAATAATGGCCATATCTAAAAATAAAAAATGAAATTTTGGAAGAGAATACTAATATATAAAAAGAATAAGTAATTCCGAATGATTAATTAATATAAATACAGCATTATGATAATTCATTTGAAAATTTGGTTATTAAATTAGAAGAAGAATCAATTAATTGGATTAATGAGAATTAAAATGAGAATATGACAGAAAATTTACAATAGACAGATTTAAATAATCAAAATATCTTAATTAATTTTATTAATAATTTTATTAATAATTAATTATTTTCTGATTCAATAATTAGCAATTTAAGTCTTAATGGAACGAGATTACCTCGATAGTTTTAAAAATACTTAATTAACTTTAAAGTAAGGTAACAATAAGAATCAGATAAAGCTTTGTAGAATAATTTATAAAATAATAATAATTATTTTGATTTAATTCAAAATCCTAGAAGACCTAGGGATAGAAATGTTTTGATGCATATGATGCTTCAACCAAATTAAAACAATTTTTCAAGGTTCGAGTTAAATCCAAATATGTTAGACCTTCCAAATCCCCGAAACATGTATAATTAAGATCGAAATGCTGATGATTTAGAAAATTCTTTGAGTTCTATTTAAGAAATTAATCATGACTCCAACATTGAGGGTAATTTAAATTAAGAAATTTCAACATAAGAATAATAACCATAAGATGAATCAAATTAATACTTCGGATAACATCTTGAAGAAGACAATAATTAATTTATGCAGAAATTAGATAATTATGCAAATTTAGTGTTGAATAATAGATAATAAACTTTACAATTATTAGGATCCATAGATCAACAATTTTTATAATTCTTATTGAAATTAATGTAAGTAGAGGATGATGAGGATAGAGATTATAGAAATATCTTGTTCATAAGATTAGGAGCATCATCTACTTTAGCTAATTAATTAATTGATGCTCTTATATGTAAATTGAGAATGATATCTAATAATGTAAGTGAAGATAATTTTGTCTAAGAAAATTTCTTAGTTTAAAAAAATGTAATTATAAACGATAATAATTATTTCTAAAATATAGTAAAAAATTAAATTATCAAAATTTTATTAAAACTTAGTAAATCTTTAAAATGTAAATTATCTTAATAAACCTTTTAATATATGATGGATTTAATATTTTCACTTGAAAGGGAAAAGTTTTAATTATTCCTCTAAGTTTTCATTAATTTTTCGAAGGATTAATAAAATGTATATGAATTAAAACCAAATCAAGCAAGATAATTATTTAATCGATTTTTTTAAGAAAATAGTCTTTCTAAAATAAACAAGTAATTCATTTAATTAATATCAAACCTTTGGAAAAATAGAGATAGTGCCTTTCGCTTTGATATTTTAATTTAGGAAAATATTTAAACTGCAGCATAATATTTTGAAAATCGGTTACTTGATTTATAATTTAATGATTTAATAATAAATAAGAGGAATTAAATAACAAAAGCATTTGAACTTATTTAGTATACTTATATCAATGTTATGGATAATAATCAATAAGAGGCTTGTTAAAAATTTTTAGAAAAGCCTGAAAACATTAAATTATGGTAGAATCTACAAAAAGTTATATCTAATTTATAAGTTTAATAATTTTAGGAATATAGCTTACTATTATTACCTTATATTTAATCATTTTTAATATGTAATTAAATTTTTAATGAAAATGAAGCTTAAAATATTCAAATTTACAAAATATCTTCAATGGAAATTTCAAGACCATCAATAGAAGATGATTTTGATTATGAACAATTATTCAAGAAACTTTGTAAACATGGTTAATTCTTTATAAATTATATAATCAAAGAGCAATTGTAAAATTTTTAATTAATTAATCAAATTAAAAATAATAATTAACATTTTATAGTATATTTTTTCAAAAATCACGCTAATATAATAGATTTAGAAAATAAGAAAGCTTATTTGAGGATTTAAATTTCTAATTTAAGAAGAAATAATAACTTTTAATAATAAGAACCCTATTATTTTTTTATACCTGAATTAGAAATATCAGTCCATAGGGAGAATGTTTTTATGGATTCATACCAACAAGTTAGCCGTTTTACTAAGAAGCAGCTTTAGGATATCTGGATGATAAATTTTATAGGAGAATAGGGTTAGGATGCAGGAGGTCCAACAAGAGAATGGTTTGCATTGATTTCAAAAGAAATCCTTAATCCAATCCATGGCTTATTTATACCAGCACCTAATCAATAATATTATCAGATTAATAGAGAAGCTTTTGATACTAATCACCTCAATAAATTCAGATTTGTGGGAAAGATTTTTGCAAAAGCTATTACTCAAAAAGTTTACATTTTCGGAAATTTCCCTAGCTTTTTTTTTAAACATATTTTGGGTTCAAAATTATCAATAAGAGATATTTAAGATTATGATGAAGGTTTATATAATAGCATGAACTACATATATTAAGATGAAATTACTTCTAATTTCGATTTTTCTTTTACCTACACTATGGTTGATTAAGGAATACCAAAAGAAAAGGAGCTAATACCAGGAGGAGAAAATATACAAGTTACGCATGAAAATAGAAAGGATTATGTAAAAAAATATTGTCATTAAATTATGGCAAAAAATATTGAAGCTTAAATTAAAGCTATTTAAGAAGGATTTTATTCTATAATACCAAAAGACATAATTGCCATTTTTGATCCAACTCAATTTTAATAATTGCTTTGTGGTAAAGAAATAATAGAGGGTAAAATATTAAAATATAAATTTTTTAGTTGAAGATCTCATTTAGAACATGGAGTGCAAAGGAATACCAACAGACCATTAAGCAAATAAATGGCTTTAAAATTTATTGAGAAGTTTCAGTCAAGATATGTTAGCAAAGTTTCTAAAATTTGTTACAGGTATTTATTTTAACATTTATTTAAGGTTCTCCATTATCACCTGCTGGAGGATTTGGAAATTTAACGAGAAAAATTATTATTTCATATTATTTTGAATCATAAGATAACTTGCCAGAAGGACATACATGGTATTTTTTAATTTAAAATATTATAGTTCATTAACTATTTCCTTGCCAGTTTATGCTTCTGAAGATGTCTTAAGAGAGAAAATGGAAACAGCTTTAACAGAGGGCAACGAATAATTTACGATTGCATGAATGATTTATAAAATATAGAAAAAATAAAATAATACTTAATAATAGTCTTATGTCTATGAAATACATTTAAATAATTTAAACATTATTCTGAATAAATAATTATTAAAGAATAAACCTTAGCTTTTAATTATTATTAAAGAATAAAAAATAAAATAAATATTTACAAATTTATTGATAGTTTTATAAACTAAGATATTCGTAATTTAATCTACTTCTTTTTAATAATTTGTAAGCCCTGATCATTTTATTTTAACTCGAAAATGACTTAAACTTATTTCATTTTTATAAGAAATAAATCAACAATTATATTTACTATTATACAATATTTTGTATAATTTAATCATTCTGAACTCTAAGTCCAGAAATCAAGACTCAAGAACTTTTTAAATTACAAATACTAGATACTCGATAAATAATTGCAAAATTGTTCTATTATCTATATAAAGCTTGTTAAATAATAGAATATTTTCAGTCGAATTTTTGTTAAATTTATTATAAATTTAATTCTCATTATAAAATTATAGTATAAATTTAAAATCAATTTTTTTATGTTTTCTTTTAAATATTTTTTATAATAGTTTGAAGTTTAACTCTTTCTTAATCTATATTTTCAATTATATCTGATTCCAATATACTTTCAATTTATGAGCTCAATTCTTTATCAAATTCTTAATCCTTTTTAAAATTTATTTTTTTTTCTGTATAACTTTATAGTAGTTCATTTTATTCTATAACTTGTTAATACATATCTTAAAGCTTAGCAATCTCTTTTTGTTTAATCTTCAATTTTTATTCATAGTTTTCTAAAATATCTTTTTCAGGAGTCTTATATGAATCTCCAAAAGAATGCGACAGAGGTTTTTAATTTTATAACTAAAATTTAATTATAATTTACTTATAATTTATACATTTTAACTTATATTTCTAATCTATTAATTTTCTCATGTAAGAATTATATGTTTTGCTGTTTTTATTCCTCTAAAATTTCCATCTAAACTATATTTTAATTTAATTCATTAAGTTATTCTAAGAAATCAGAATTTTCATTTTTTAAAGATTTAATTTAAAAAATTTAAGTATCCAGCTATTATTATTATCTTCTCTTGTTTTCTAACAATTAATTTATTTTTAATTCTAAATTTTTTATTTCTTCCTAAAAGTTTATTTGAATTTAATAATATTGCCTATCAAGCTATTACTTTTCTTATAATAACTCTCTATATTATAAATCCTTAGATTATTAAATTATATTTGCTTAGGCCAATTATTCTTGTAAATCTTATACTTAAAGTTCTTGAGCTTTGACTGTTGATGTTAATTAAATCAATTCTTGTTCTAATTATTTAACAAGACTTTTCTAGTATCTTAACTCTTTGTTAAAAGTTTCAATGACAGCCAGATTCTAACTGTTGATTTAATCAATTTAACCTTGAAAACCATCATTAATAATTTTCATTTTTTCTAGTTCTCTATTAAATTTTTTCTTTTCTTATTAATGATTCTAAATTTATTCAATATAATCCTCAATTATTTATTTCTAATTATTAATTAGTTCTTCCTATTCTTAGTATTTAATTTAATTTATTTTATTCATATCAGTTAATTCTTCGATCATTTATTTTAAGTTTTCAAATTCTTCTTAATAATCTTCCAATTATTTTTTAAAACGCTATTCCATTGATTTTAAAGTTAATTAATATGAATTTTTCTCTTTAATTGCCTAAAATTAATCTTCATCCTTATTATCAAGTTATTACTATAAATCTTTAATTTAGGAAATTTATAAAATAATCTCTTAATTTTTTGAATTAATAGTTATATTAAGTTCTTTAATTAATTATTTTTAAACTGATAATTCTTCTTCAGCTTTATTTTAATATTCTTCAAATTGAACTTATAATTAACTAAGTTAATCATTATTTAATTAGTTTTATTAGTTTTTATTTTAAATTTCTTTGAATAAGTTTTAGAATCTCTCAAATTCTTCCTACTATTTTAAAAATTAATCTTTATATTATTGATCCAAAAGTTACAGCTCTTAATTTTACTTTGTTAAAAACAAATTTTCTGCTTTATATTTTTTTTCCATTTATAAATATTATTAATGATTAATCTCTAATTCTTAACCTCTATTCTGTAATTATATTAATAAATTTTGCTTTATTTGTTGATTTTCTAAAATATTTGGTTAGTATACCATCCTCTAAATTTTTATTCTAAATGTTAAGCAATTTTAATTGATCATCTTATTATTTAATTATTTATTTCAATTAGGCTATCTCAAGATAGAATTATTTCATATTTTTAGTCTCTTAGGTATTCTTATCCTATTATTTTTTTGTTAATTCTTGAAATTCATAAAATTCTAAATATTGAATTAATTAGATATACAAATATCTTTATCTTTTAATTAATTATTTAACAGTACGATTTTACTCTTAAGTTGTGATAATTCTGACTTGAGTTGCCCTATTTCACTCTCTTAATGTAATAAAGCAGTTTATTGATCTTAAATTTTCTATTAGATTGCTCTTGAAACAGAAGTTTTTTCAGGAGTAGATGATTCCTTCATTTGAGTGTGAATTTCATACATCTACTCTAATGTTTCTTCAAGAAGTTATTTTATGATCTCTATTTGAAGACTTAGAAATAAATAATACAAAATACCCATCAATATTTGATATCATTTATTCAAAATTTTCTAACAAATTTGTGAACAGTCCTTTTATTTATTACATTAATTAATTTTTATTATGGAATTTAATATGATGTATTCAAGAATTCCCACTTTAAAATGTATAATCAAATAATAAATTAATTAGAAGCAGAAAGTTCCTTTTAGAGATATCGTAATCCTTTAAATGAATTTCATAACAAAAGTGAATCTAATTCATTCGAACACAAATAAAGTGAATTTCCTATACCTATAAATTAATATATGTTTATAGCTTCAACTCCTATATATCCAATATTAGGTAATTGCTTTAATAATTTTAAGGTGAACAAAAGTATGAAATGATAGATCAATCTAATTTTTTTCATAAAAATAATAATCAAGTAGAATTAAATAATATTGATAAAGAAGCAGAATATAAGCTAAATATAACTACTTTTGGATGTAAAAAATTATGCCAAATTGATTGTTTATTAGTTGAAAGATATTTCAATAAAAAATATTAGGTATAGAAAACATTCTATAAAATATAAGATATTTCTTTTAATATTTTTTTACATTCATTTTTGCAACTTTTCAAAATTTAATAACTGAATTCCAAATCTCTTACAATTATTAGTTTTGGTATTTTAAATAAATTTTTTTTACATTTAAAAGATAAATTTACACTATAAATCATTAATAAACTTTTCAGTAATTGTATTTAAAAATGCCAATTAAAGTTATAAACTTGACCAAAGTAAAAAGAATAACGCTGAATGGCTTAAAATAAGGTTGTAGTATCGTTATCAACCACAGTTTTATGAGTTGTTTGTAGAAATGATAGAAGAAATTCTTAATGAAGGATAAATATTAATGAATGCCAGAAAAGAGCCTATAAAACTGACTAATTATAAATTATTTCAAAATTTAGAGAGATAAATTGACAAAAGTGTGAAATAGTAAAAAACTTTTGATAGCTTTCTTTTGGAGATTCAAAAAGTAATTGCTGAATTTATATTTACTAATCTAAATTGATGTTATAATATTAAAAATAAAAGTAATTTATATAAATAAATATATAAATGCTTAATTAGCATTTTTGTGAGATTGATGATGACAGTAAGTTGTTGTGAATTAATTGTTTAGTTTCTGATGCTACTTCATATGAAGAATCGATATATAAGAGATGTATGACAGCTCCTCCAAGACCATTAACTGATTTAGAGGAATTTAAGAGGTAAATAAATAAAAATATGGAAAGATCAGATGAATATGAGGCCCTTGAGAAGGCATATAGAAGCTAAAGTTAATTAATTTAGAGAGACTATTAGAAATATGATTTAGATAATCCAGAAGGATAACATAGTTGTAAAAAATTTTTGTACCATCTTGAAAATATGTGTAAAGTATTTGATAAATATAACTCACAGGTGTATAAAGTGACAGCAGTTTCAAGGGATTATCGTGACACATTTTCAAAAGCATATAAAATACTATATACTGAAGGTGAGTTGTGTTATTTGACAGAAATTCTCGATAGTGCTTAAGAAGGTAAAAAAAGAGATTAAAGATCTAGGTTTTCCTTATTTATGGGTTAATTCTGAGAAATATGCATTTTCAACAGAAGTTTTGGAAGCAGGAGTACGATTAGTTGAAGCTTTTTATAAAGTTCAACATGTAATTAGATATACATATTCTGGGACAGGATAAGAGAGTCCTGATTTCTCATCTTCAAAATTGAAAGCTGAAATTCAATTATTATTAGAGAATTTCGATATAATATGGGTAAATTTCGAAAAAGTATTTTGAATTTATAATAAAAGTATTATGTCAAGGAATTAATGTAGATAGAGGCAGAGGCTAGACAATTTATACTAAAAGCAATAGAAATAGATAAAGATATGATTTCTATAGAAGTGCGAGAGAAATTGAAGGGAAGAATCCTTGTGACTTCTGATAGTTATTTACAATAAAAAGCTGAAGTAACTCACATACTGAAGCTAGTTATGCAAAGTGATCGCAAAAATTAATTCGGTGGCTAATGTTGAAGGTAAAGGAAGGGATGACCTTGGTGTTAATATCTTACTTGAAGCAGAAGGTATAACCAGAAGAGTTACTAGAGAGTAATCTTAAGCAGTTAGAAATCTTGCTGATAGCATCAAAATCAAGTAGACTAATTATAATAGTTAAGTTTTTAAAAGTTTAGAGAATAAATGAGAAGATATGAAGTTAATATCGAAATGGTAGATCCACAATTAAAAAACAATTAAGAATTAGTCGATTTATTAGTTGAATATGAAACTTAATGGGAAAAAGGCTTAAATTATTTATTAGATCCAAAAAGATACGCATAATTAATGTTATTCTCTCATATTATTGAAACATCAGCAGAAAAATATTAACAATTTAAAGAACAACTAGAATGTAGAGATAGTGATATTTTTGTGGCAATACCATGTTTAATAATTCTAAAACATCTTGAAGATGAAGACCGTAATATTTGTCTTTACTTTCTACCTATGCTTAATGATACTACATCTAAACTTCATCAATCGTTTCTTATCTTAAAATAGGAATTCTAAATTTGGAGAAGAAAACATTCTAAATCATATGAATATTATAATATCATAGAAAAACTACTCCTAGGGATCCCATAATCATAGTTCTCTGAATAGGAATCCAATCAAATCGAAAAGATTATGCAAAAAATTAAATTTCTTTCAATCGAACTTTAAAGATACAATGCAATCGAATGGAATTCTTTCATTGATGCTGCAATAAACAATAATTGATTTATATAATTATAATTCTAATTAATTGATAACAAAGCTAACATTATAATAATTAACTTTTATATTATATTTGATATATGTTTCATCTATCTAATTTTTTTGCAATGAAAACTTTCTCAATCTCACCGAATACTTCGTCAATTGAAGGCTCAGTATTTATTTCAATGAGTCTTTCATCTTTCTTAAACAATTAAATTATTTGGTTTGTTTAATTATTTAATACTTCTACTTTTCTCTATACACTTGCTTAATCTTTTTTAGCTATAATATTAATCTCATATTATATTATTACCAACATCTGCAGCAATCCTTTTATCTAGTATTTCTTAAGAACATGCAAAACACATTATATATTTTAATTTTATCGGATTATTTACTTAAGAATACCAAGCATTCAAATTATCTTAATTTCTTGGAAATCCATCAATAATGAATTTTCTCTAAATTCTATTAAATTAATTATTACAGCTTTTGATTAATTTATAGCAGCTAAAATCACTTTTACAACTACTCTACCAGGAATTGGCTAATTATTTTTTAAAAATTCTTTTATAGTTTATGATTCTTAAGTATTTCTTTTTATTTCATCTCTAATTAATATCTTAGTTGAAAAATGTTGAAAACCAAATCTTTTTGATATTCTTGATGACTATACTTATTTTCCTGTTCCTGGAGCACCAATCAAACCTATAACATATTTTCCTTTTTTAGGTCTTTACCCATCTTATGTAACTGCTAATCCTCTACTTTTAAATTCTTTTTTAACATTTGAATAAACAACATCAACCAATTGTTCTGAATTAATTACCTTTAATTTATCTAAATTTTGAACAATCTTTACTTTAATCTTTAAATATTCCAAGAACAGGTGTAGTTTCAGAATGAAAAGTATTCAATCTTTTTTTTATTGTTTCTTCATTGTCATCTGCTCTTCCTGATGTTTTAGCTCTTTCCAAAAGTCTTTTGGTCATCTCAGCATCAGAACATTCAAAGTAAAGTAAACAATTAACATCAACTAAAGGAGCTAATATTTTATTCCAAGAATCTATATTTTCCTAATTTCTAGGAAATCCATCTAATAAATATTTTCCTTTAAATGATCTCCTTAATAACTCCTATAATTTTTATATAATATAAATACTTTTTTCATTAATTTAACTACAAGATCAGAAGGTACAAGTTTACCTGCTTCCATTATTGATTTTAATTCTGCTTGCATTGGACCTTCTTTCTTTTATTCTTCTCTTAATAAATCTCCTGTTGATAAATGAACATATTAAAACTCTTTTGAAATACGAGCACATTAAGTTCCTTTTCCTGAACCAGGTCCTCCCTTAAGATTTAAATATTGATTACTAAAACAAATAATACTTCAGGTCGTTTTTATGTTTAAACTCCTTTATTTGTTAATGCTTTTTTAACATTTTCATAAACTTCATCTGGTGCTGCTTCTGCACTAACTTTAATTACCATATTTCTCTTCTCAAAATCAGCTACTACTGGTTATGTTTCATTCATAAATGTAGCAAATCTTTTCTTTATTGTTTCAGCATTATCATCAGCTCTACCTGATGTTTACCCTCTCTTTAAAAGTCTCTATTCCATTACTGCTTCTGAACATTCAAACATTAATAAAAATCTTGCATTTACAGAATTTCCAATTATTTTAGTCCAACTTTACCAATTATCTTATGATCTTGGAAATCCATCCAAAATATATCTTCCTGTATTTCCTAAAGATTCAATTTCCTCAAAATTATAAAAACCTTATACTTTTTTTATTAATTTTACTAAGGTATCTGATGGAACTAATTTTCCTTCTCTCATTATATTTTCCAACTCTTCAGCATCAGGTCCACCTAATTTTATAATTCTCTTTTACCTTTCTATCTTTCAGCTCTTAATAAATCTCCTGTACTTATATGCAAAAAACAATAATCTTTAACCATTTTTTCACATTAAGTACCCTTACCTGATCCAGGACCTCCCTTTTAAAATTAAATTAAAAAATACCAAAATGAAAATAACTTCAGCTTTAGGGGCATTTCCAGGATTATCAATATCAACACTCTATTTTATATATTAACAGTTATACATTCGAAGAAGAGCAACCCATTTAAAGATATTTATTTTTTATATGAAATTAATTAATTAATAATCATTTATGCCTCTAAATAAAATTGCACTGAGTTTTTAATTCATCATTATCCATAAATTAATATCAATAATTTATACTTTTTAGAAACAAATTTTAAATAAGAACACATTATTTTTATGATTGTAAAATATTTTCAAATCAACTTGATAAGATTTAAAATAAAAAAACAATTAATTTTAATTTTATTATATATTTATTCAATATAATGAATATTTCACCATTCAAGGAAGGGATCATCTGCAGGTTTAAGAGCTGGACTTTAAGTATCGGATTCTGGATATGATGAGAAATTTGATGTGTCATTCGGTGCTCTTATGTGATTGTTTTAAAGAATTACTTAACAACTGGTTTATAAGGAACAGGTAGTTTCTTTTACGTTAATAAATTCCAATCAAGATTTCCAAACCATCTATGGCTTTTTATATCAGCAGCCCCTAATTAATATAAATATTAAAATAATTACCATTCTTTAAATTTCCATATCTTTTAGATAGATCTGCAACTAATAAATGTTTGACTAAGGATTTAGCATTTCTATATTATTCTTACTGAATACTTATCAAAAGATTTTGGAAATTTAACCTTTCCTTTAAGAATTTTTTAATAAATTGCCATAGGATCTTCATCAGAAAATGGATCTATTCCTGCATTCATTTCAAATATTAATATGCCCAATGTCCACCAATCAACTGCTTTACCATGTCCTTTATTCAATAAAATCTCTGGTGCCAAATATTCAGGTGTTCCACAAAGTGTATATGTTCTTGTTTCAACTACTTTAGCAAATCCAAAATCTGTTAATTTTAAGTATCCATCATCAGCTATTAAAAGGTTTTCTGGTTTTAAATCTCTATAAATAATATTTTTGGAATGAAGATATTCAAACATTGAGGCAACTTAAGAAGCATAAAAACTATATATGATTAATTTTGTTACGCAGCATGTTATGTATCGAGTCTTCCTATACTTCTCAAATAAGTAAATAATTCACCTCCAGATACAAACTCTAATACTAAATATAAGTATCTAGGATCCTGACAGAATCCTTCGAAATTAACCTAAAAATTAATTTATGAAAAATTTACAATAAAAGGATGTGACAAGTTGCCCAATATGGTATTCTCATTAATTACATGATCAACTTATTTTAAACGTATAATTTCAGCTTTCTTCAAACTTTTTAAGGCTACATATTTATTTGTTTATTTATTTCTTGCTAATTTGACTCGCCCAAAAGAACCTAACAAAGTTTATTAGTAATGAAGTACCTGTGCCAAGAGTTTGAAATATTTCATAATCTGTCAACTTCAGTTTTTTAGGTTTTGCTAAAGAGGTACTCATCAAAAGTCAAGATTTATATAATAAATAAAATATATACATATAAATAATTGATATTTGTATTAAAACAGAGTTCAACCCTCATTGAGATATTTAGAGATTTGTTAATGAATATGTTTTATTATACATGATAATAGAAATCATTAATGTAAAATTCCAATAATGTCTGAATCTCTGAAAATGAAATACTCTTAATCTGCCAACTTGATTTTCTATCCTCCATAATCTGGGAGTAAGACAACATCACCAGGTTTGACTAAAGTTGGTATGACATTTCCTTTTGAATCTTATTATCCTGGACCAGCCTGGAAATTTCTAGAATATAATTCTTACTTCGACAACTTTTCCAACTGCTTATTTTTCATCTGATGTTTATAATAAGATTCCTGATGCTGTTTTTGTGACAGGTTCATACTTTTAAATTAAAACTCTGTTAAGGAGGGGTGCCAATCTCTTGAATTAAGATGCCATTATGAATCTATAAATTGAACTTAAATAAAATAATTATCAGAATTAAATTTTTATGTTCAAATATAAAAATATTATTTTAGAATTTGCTAGAATATTTGATCTCTTCAGATTTAAAATATATAATATTGTATTCCATTACTATATCTATACTATATTGATATGATTTATTTATCATCCATCTCTTTAATCTCCAAAAGTTTCTTATGGTTCTTCTTCTCCTTAACGTCCTGATTATTATTACTTCTTTTTTATTCCTGATACAACATCATCAATTCTTAATAACATACAAGCTGATTCAATAGCAGTCTTGAAAACTTATCTAAAATAATAAATTTAATTATTTACTTTTTTACTGATAAGGGTTCCCAAACATTAATTTCATTCATTTTTGCAATTTTACCTGTATTTCCATCTACTCCAAAAAATAAACCTCCAGTCTCACTATGTTTAGCTCTCAATTCTGTCAAAATTCTAACAGTATCAGCTCCACAATTAGCTGAAAGAGTTCTAGGGATAATTTCCAAAGCATAAGCAACTATTAAATATATAAACAATTAAAAATACCAGCTTTATAAGGTAATTAACCTAATCCTTCAACTTTATTAGCTTTCTCTAATAATCTAGCACTAACTTCCATTTCTACAGCTCCACCTCCTGGTAATAATTTTGGGTCTTAATAAATATTTTTAGCTACTGCCAAACAATCATGTAAATTTCTTTCCTAAATTATATAAATATAAACAATTACCATTTCATTTAAAACATCTTTTGATGCTCCTCTTAAAATAATAGAACATGCAGTTGGATTCTAACAATCTACAAAGAATGCAAAATAATCATCTCCTATTTTTTTGACTTCAAATGTTCCACATAATGTACCAACATCTGTCTCTTATAATTCTTCTGGTCTATTCACTATTGTGGCACCAGAAACTCTTGCAATTCTTGTGTTGTCTGTTTTTCTTACTCTTCTTATCACAGAGACATTTCCTTTTAATAAAAAGTGTTAAGCTAAGTCTGAAACTCCTTTTTCTGTTATTACAATATCGGGTTTATGTTTTAAAATGTCATTACACATAAGTGCAACTTCATTTATCTCTTATTAAAGAGCATCAGTCATATCAGATTCTTTTGTCATTTCCATATTTGTCATTGATTCACCTTTCTTATATTCCAATGTACAATCTAATAAAATGATTCTTGGATTTTTAATTTCTCTTCTCATTCTTGGATGTGTAACATCTTTATTAATCATGACTCCTTCAAGTACACAACTTTCTTCAAGAGTTCCTCCTGGTATTTTCTCTACTTTTGCATATCTCTTAATTTCTAAATTTAATTTATTAACATTTCCTCCTCTAAGAACTATTCTCGTTGCTTATAATGAGAGATCACTAATTAATGTTCCCCATCTAAATGCGAATTTAGTACCAATACAAGATTGTAATGCCTTCATTACTTCTTCTTTTTTTTCTGTATCTATTTATTATGATATCTCATCCAAAATTTTTACAGAATCTTCCAAGGCTCTAAAATATCCATTAACAATCTCTGTTGGATGAATATTCTTTTCTATGAATGGTCTAGCTGCTACCATCATTTCACCTGCTAATATGATGACTGATGTTGTTCCATCTCCAACTTCTTCATCTTGAGCCTTTAAATTCATAATAATTAAAATATACTCTTGCTAATTCAATCATACTCTTTGCTGCTGGATGCTAAACATCAATCTCTCTCAAAATTGCATTTCCATCATTTGTCATTACAATGCCGCCCATTGGATCAAGTAACATTTTTAACATTGATCTAGGTCCAAGAGTAGTTAAGACTATATCTGATACAGCTTTGGCTGCTTAGATATTTCCTAATTAAGCTTTTCTACCCTATTCTCTTTTTGTGTTAGCATTCACCACAATCACTGGAGCTCCTTACATATATTTTTAAATATAAAAACTTTTAATGGATTTGATTATTTTCTTTTATATTTATCAATTCCTCAAGAAAACTGAAAAATTATAATATCAATCAAACATCAAATTTGCTTTATTATATCTTATAGACTATTTAATGCTTTGATAATCTCAACATTAAATTCAGTGGATTCTGGATTCACTTTAGTATTTGAAAAGTCAATTAGCTTAATTTTAAAATCGTTATCGTTTCGATAAATCAATAACAAACTTGTCCCTTACCATGAAATCACCTACTTACAATTATTAGTAATAAACAATTTTAAAGATTCTATCTTATCGATTGCTTCTTTTAAAATTTCTATATTAATAAACATCATATTATTACTATTTCTATTTTTTAAACTAAAAAAAGTCTTTAGAGACTCAATTAATTCCAATACAGATATAGTTCTACCCCAATGCTTATCTTTAAACATTACCAATTCATTATTCTCTTATATCTTCATCCCACATATTCTTAGACCTATTTTTGAAGAAGTTGAATCTTAATAACGCTATATATGTGATTATTTCTCAACTGTATAACCTAATTTCAAATCTAGAATTCTCAAATTCTAAGAATTTTAAGTCAAGTTTTCAAGTAACAAATATTCTATAAAAACTTTTTAGAATATATACTTTTATTATTTGGATTATATCTCTTAGAAATGAGAGAATTTAACCATTTTTATTAAGAGTTAATAGTTTCTTAAATTGATACTTCTTAATTTTTCTCTAGAATTACAACCCCATTATATTAAGAGAAAAACTCTTCATATCCCTCTATATGCTGAATCCATTCATAAAAACTAATTAGCTTTTTGAAATACTTTTATTCATTATTATTTTCAATCTAGGAGGATTTAGCTACGAATTCGCCATCATTAAGTTTAATAAATATAGAATGCCCAGAGATTTATTATTCGAAAAAAGCTTATTGTAATTATTATTAGAAACTCATAAAAATAATATATAATCGAAAAATGTAATGTTAGATAAAATTACGTTCTATTGGTATTTATCAGAGATACTATTAGTCTTGTTAAGTATAGTTCAGTTTAATTTTATTAGAGCTGGTGCTAATTTGTATATGTTATGTTTTTTTTTAATTTAAAGCGAATTTCTTGTTTGTTTAAATTAAATATCAAATTATCTTGTTTTTTATTAGTTAATTAATTTGGTTAAGAAGAATGGTGTATATTCTTTCGAATTCTATTTAAGTTGTTTTAGTACTATTATATAATCTTTTAAATGAAATTGATTGATTATTTTATGAATTCCATAATTCAATACTAATTATATTTAAGAATTGAAAATGATGGGGTTTTTATACTATCAAATAAGTAAATTTATGATTATTAATTCGAATACAACAGAATTATATGTGATTCATAAATATTGTATTAAATCAAAGATATAATTTATTATTATATGAGTGTCCTTGAGAATGTGAGATATATTAAGATATAGAAAATAGGGGAGGGAGCCTATGGAATCATTTATAAAGCTCAAGATGTCTAAACTCAAGAAATAGTAGCACTGAAGAAATTTAAGCTAAGTGTATGAAGATTATATATTCAAAGGATTATGAAGGTGTTCCTAGTTGCGCTCTTAGAGAAATCTCGATTTTAAAATAACTCAATCATCCAAACATTATAAAGTAAAAAAATTGGGGATTAATTTTAGGTTGATATCTTAAATAATTATAAATAAGAAACTTCATTTGGTAATGAACTATTATGATAAGGATTTGACAGAGTATTTGAAATTTTATCATGAAGAATTTCACCTTAAAGTATATTCACTATAAATTAATTAAGAATATAATTTATAAGATACTATTGGCAGTGGAATTCATTCATAGTAGGAAAATAATTCATCGAGATCTTCAACCAAATAATATTTTAGTTAAGAATAATGAACCAGTCATAATAGATTTTGGATTATCAAGAGTTTTCTCTCCTAATCTAACTCCAGGAGTAACTTAATTATGGTATCGCGCACCAGAATTGTTACAAAATTGTCACTCTTATGATTATGCAATCGATATGTGGTCTCTTGGTTGTATAATTTTAGAAATTGCACTTAATAAACCATTATTTATGGGTTAGTCTGAAATCCATCAACTTCTATTAATTAAAAATCTTATAGATGGAGGTATTAACTAAATAATAGTCTTTTAGATGAATGGTTTAAGTAAAATTCCCAGTTTGCAAAATTCAATAATTTGTTTATTGATTTAATCAATGTATGTATTTTTCTCGAATTTCTAGAAATTATTATAAATTGATCCAACAAAACGGATTACAAGCAAATAGGCTATCCAACATGTATTATTTCTTTTTTATCATTTAGCCATTCTTTTAGGATTAATTTGCATTTATTTACAACAATGAATGATTATAATGACTAAATAATAATATGTTTTTATTATTTTATGACAAAAACTAATCGATTTTTTTTATTTTTTATGAAAATTTACCAATTCATATCAAAGGATTCATTTGAATTCAATTATTTCAAATACACTCTATAAAATGAATTAGTTATTTGTGTTATTTAAATAAACTGAAACTTAAAATATTCTAATTCATTGTCCTACCTTAAATAGCTGATTTCCCATTCTAAATTTCAAATTTCTGAATTATAAAACATAAAAAGACTCAAATAGGTGAATAGTTTATAACATATACAACTTAATTATTATCCTCAAATATAATTTTAAAATAAAGAATAGCAATGATAAAACTTCTAACCAAATTGTTAGAATCTGTTCTACCTATAATTGAATTTGATATCTCAGTTTAGATAAGAGTTTCTAAAAATGTTATTGAATTTGAATTTAAAAAGTAAATTCAAATTTTTTATGATATTTTAGAAATAATTATAGATTTAAAGTCATGTTTATTAAAATAAAAAGTAAAAAATATGTAAAAATAAAGTAATGAATTAGAAATGTAGAGTGTAAATTTTATATGTAAATTTGATAAACAAAATATAATTCAACGAAATTTTAAAATAAACCATAATAATTTCATGAAAGAGCATGGATTAATTTATTGATAGCATTTTTAATATACTTTCCATTTGAGATAAAATACAATTTTAATGAATACTTTTTGATTATAATTTAAAATCAATTATTTTAATATATAAAATAATAATTATAATAATCAATGGAGTATTTCCTTACCAGATATACAGTTTATGGAAATCCCTTTTATAATCTTAATGCAGGTCGAAATCATATAGATGGGGAGAATCAATCAAGACTTAGAAAGGCCTTGAATAGATTTTAATAATCAGAGGGTAATTAATTATTATATAATTTAGAGGGATAAGCCTTACCTAGAAAGTTTACAGATCAATAAATAAATGGAATTAGATGGGGATTACCAGTTGTTGGTCTTTTTGTAATTGAATTTGTTAACATTATAAAAGTTAGGTAGATTTATGGGTGATATTTATTGTGCTTAAAGTTCCATCTACATGAAAGGCATTTTAGCTATAGTTGGATTAACAATTTTTAATAAAATTGGAATGGATATCAAGAATGATAATGATATTTCATATTGGACATCTAATTATCCTAAATTGCCATAAGACATTTAAAAAGCTCTGAGTCATGGAGATTCAAGATACACTGTAAGATGGATTGATTGATTTAATATTGCAAAAATATAAAAATAAATAAAGAGAAATAATTTATGTATAATATACTGAGAGCCAAATAAGCATTCAAGATGAATCGAAATAAAACGCCTTAAGAATCTGTAAATTAAAGATAGAATAGTTAAAGTTTTTATGATCAAAGGTAATAATTGAGATTGAAATTTGAAAGCAACAATTCGTTGAGTTTGACAAAAAGTAAAACAAATAATTCGACTACAATAAATACTTTAAATAGAACAATAAACTCTTTTTATGTTGGTGGTAGAAGGGAAAAGTTGTAAACTTATACAATAGATTTATAAAAAACAATGGATGCTGATTTTGGTAATAAATTTAGATCTGCTTTCAAAGAGAGTGGTAGATAAAATAGAAGAATAGTAAATGTTTTCTAATATTTTAAGAATACATCTAATAAACTCAATAATTAAAGACCTATATCACACAGTAAATCGGTTGTGTATGGAAAAAGAGATGAAGAAGATAATAATAATGAGGGATAAAAACTAGAGTATGAATGATTATAATTAGAAACTTGACTATTATTTAATAAGGTTTAATTTAAGAACCAAATAAACCAATAATTAATCCAAATGAAGAATTAGCTAAAATAAAAGAAGAAGTTAATGCAATTTATAAGAATTTGGAACCAGATACTTTAGAAGTTGATGAATGGATTTATTAGGTAGATTATTAAAAATTAGAACTTAAAGTATTTAGTTTGGATGAATTAAGATATTTAGCATAAGAATTTTAAAAAGAAGAATATGAGAGAAATTATTTAACTATGGATAAAATATTACTAAAAAATAAATTTTTTTAAAGATTTGGATAAGGTATAAGAATAGGAATAATGGAAAAAGCTTCTATGGAAATTCATAATGTTGGAAAAGTCATTCTATAATTAGGAGGTAATAGCAACAATCTTTATGTTATTTTAAGAGGTTCTTGTTAATAGACTTTAACAATGGATATATAATTAGAAGATTATGAAAATTTGACAGTGTAATCTTATTTTGATGGTTAAGATTTATCAGAAATTAATTTATTGTAATTAAATAATAGTAGAGGATATTCAGTAAATAAGTATGTAGATTTAGTAGAAGGAATTAAAGAACATCCAAAATTAATAGGTAATATTTTTATTATATTATTAGAACTACTTAAAAATGAAAGAACTAAATTGATAACTAGTCATATTTCTTGCGCAGAATAAACTTACCTACTTAGAATGGATAATGATTAATTTTAAAAGATTCTGAAATAATCTATTGAAAAAGACAAAGAATTTAAATTAAGTATACTTTCACAAATCAGATTTTTTTAACATACTTCAGCTTCTTAATTATTACATTTAGTAGCAGAATTGGGAATTTAAAATTATTATTAAGGAGATTGTGTTGTTAGAAAAGGAGATGATTTAAATAGAGTAATTATTATTGCTTCAGGTGAATTTGAAATCGTGGAAGAAATCCAACTCTAGAGAGAAACAAGAAATTATTATTTAGAAAATAAATTAAAACCTTTAGTACATAAAAGAATTATAGATAGAAATACTAAACCTGAAATATCAAGAGATATTCCTGATTAATCTTTTGATTTATCATTCACTAATAATTAAAATTAATAAGTAATAAGAAATTCAAAATGTTATTAATTTTGTAATAAGCAAATTAAAGGTAAAAATTAAATTGCATATACTCATTTACATGTATTAAAAACACTTAAAAAATGTGATGTTATTTGTGGTAGATCATTATTAATTTTATATGATAATGAATATAATCAAGGATTAGCTAGTAAAGCAAAGTAATTATTATTTTTAACCAATTAATAGATTAACAGTTGTTGTAAAGAGTGTGAAAGGTAGTATTTTCTTTTTGGATAAAGAAAGATACTAAAATCTTCCAGAAAGTTTATAGAATTAAATTTTAGCAGGATTACGATCAATGAAAGAATATGATGATTATGAATTAGATCATATAAGAAAAGAAATTAAAACTTGGGAGAAATATAAATAAAATCTATATCAATAATTCATATAGGATAAACGTAAAAAGACTTTTAAAACATACTGATTTATTTAAAATTTTGTTTTATTCTTAAATAATTTAACTGAATTAATAAATATATATATGAGTCAATTTTTAGCTTTTTTTTATAAAATAGAATTTAATTTGTCTGCAATTTTAGAATCTAGCATTAAGTTTTATTTAAGTTACTATAAATCTATAGCTTAAGTTTATTATTCAACTATGTCATCCTATTAATCAATTTCACTATAATCATATTTTTCAATTGCATGATTTAATTATTCTTCAAATTATTAGAATTCTGGATCATCTATTTCTGTTTATTTTTTAGAAGGTCTTGTTGTTGATTAGAGATCTAAATCTTCAACTATTTGAACATTGTCTGTAAAAATAACACCTTCTGCTGTTCTTTTAATCCAGGGCGCTTCTGGTTTATTTTCAACAACAATAGGCTAAAATGATATATAATTTATTACACTAATTGCTTCAAGTAATTTATCATCAAATTTGATATTCATTTCAGGAATTTCAACTGTTGGTAAACAAAAAGATAATCTAAGCTATAAAGTTTACTTATATTTTTTTAATGGTAATTTGACCATTGGATATATTGAACATAATCTGTTATGTTAAGGAAAGATAATAAATTCAGTCAATTTTGAAAGCTCAGGATTTATTTCACTTTTTGGATTCTAATCATCCTTCAATAATTAAATAAATAATGAGAGATGTTCTTAAATTTCTTATTACGATATATTCTCATTTAATTATTCTAAATAATCAAGTGCTTATTCTGTTTATCCTAATAATAAATGGATAACAGATCGATTAAAATAGTATTCAAATAAATTATAAGTTCTATCACTAAATTCAAATTCTTCTAGAGGCTTGCTTTTATATTCCATTTTCTTCTAAGTTTAATTTAATTAGTCTAAAATGAATTAATCTGAATCATTCATTGAACCTAATTCCTTTTTCTATTGCTCTTCTTTAATTTTATATGATTCTTTCAATACTTATTAAGAACTGTCATATTATTTTAAATAGAATAAAAATAATCCTTTATAAAATAAAATGTCTGATTTTTTAAATATTCTTCCTTCAGCTCCTTTTTTTAAAATTTGATTGCTACATTGTAAAGCTTCTTAAAATAAATTTTAATCAGAATTTGCAGTTGATGTATTTTTTAATTACTATAAAATATTCAAGTCTACTATTGCATGAATATCATTAGATTATTCAACTATTTTTTATAGATCTAGCATTGAACTATTTAATTCTTTAATCAAAATATAAGTTTTAGCTCTGTAATATAAAACTTGTAAGCTTTTTTCAGAGCTAATACTATTTGAATATGATTGAATAGCATCTTCATAAGCTCCAATTTAAAAAAACAAATTTCCTATAATAATATCGGTTTAAGGATCAGTCTATTTACATTCTTAATACTTTTAAGCATCATAATATGCACTTTTTCTATCTCCCAATAATAGAAATACTTTTGCTCTATTTAAATAAGCATCAATAAGTTTTTCATCAAGATTTATTGCTATTGTTAAATCATTAAGAGCAAGTTCAAATGCATTCCTACAAGCTTGTATTAATCCTCTTACATAAAAATGTTTAGCTACATGATCTTCTGACTTTTCTATTGCTTTATCTAAATCAATTAGAGAATCATCTAATCTTCCTTATGCAAATAAAACAATTCCTCTATAAAATAATAGATTAGATTATTCATTAATTTTGACTGCCAAATCCATATATTTAAGAGCATCATTTAAAAATTTATTTTTTTTTTCAATATCATCTTTAGGAATAAGAAAACTATAAAACTTAACTAAAGTAGTAGCTTTATAAAAATAAGGTTCCATTTTATTGGGCATAAGTTTTTATGCTTTTAAAAAGAATCCTTAAGATTATTCAAACTAATTAGCAATAGCAGCAAGGATCCCTTCAGCAATTAATTTATTATAAATTGATGGTTTTTCAAGAGATGTCAATTAATTGAGATCATGAAGAGACTTTTAATATTATGATTGACAAAAGTATCCATATGCTCTATATTAAAATATAAGAGGTTTCAAAAAATCTGAAATCTAATGTTTGGAGATGAGTGTTGTTAAAGCATCAACACCTTCATCAAATTTACGTTTCATTAAAAAAGTAACTCCATCTGTAAAGATTTTAAATTTCTCTAATATTTTTTCATCTACATCTAAATAATCAGCACGACTTAATTAATAAAATGCTTCATAAAAATCCCTTTGTTCTATTTTAATTTTAGCAATTTCATAAAGAGATTTAGAAACAGCTTTTTTTGAATTGTTATGTTTAATAGACTACTCATATGCAAGAAAGGCTTCTTATATTTAATCTAATATAAATCTATACAATAATTTACTTCTTTTAGTGCAAATGAAGCCTTTGATATAGAGAGCCTCAGAATCACAATGATCTTCTTCTAAAACAGCTTCAATATCTAAAAGTGCTAGATCATATTATTTTAAATCAATATATAAGAGAGTTCTTTTTATTAAGGCTTATCTGAAAGAGGAATCTTCACATTCAATTGCTTGAGTACAAGCCTGAACACTTTATTTAGGTTGATTCATATATCTGAAACAATCAGCTTATCCAATATAAGCAATAGCTTTTTTTGGTTATATTTCAATTGCACTTGTAAAATCCTTCAAAGCTCTATCAAATTATTTCATCTTCAACAATAATTTACCTCTATAGATGTAAGCATCGAAATATTTGTTAAATTGTTTAATAGCTAGAGTTAACTAGAATTTAAGTTAATGTTAATACAGTGTTTAAAGCATCATTTGGACAATTTGATTTTTTATAAGCTATGGCTAATAGAATGTAAGCATTTCTTTTATAAAGTGGTTGTTATTAAATTAAAAGATTTAAATCGGCTATGGCATCTGAGAATTCAGATTTACTTAAATGACATAGTCCATTTAAATATCGTGCTTCAGGATTATTGCTAACTTATAGAATTTCTTAGAATAATTTTTGAGCTTCTTCAGTTTATCCCAAGCTCAAAAGTTTTTTTCCTTCAATAATTTCTTAAGATTTATCAGATGGCAATTTGTTGGCACGTGCTAATATTAAATTTGGCATCTATACCTTCTGCATCCATGTAATCTTTGAAGGAAACGTTAGATAAGTTATTAAAATGCATTAAAAATTCATCATTTTCATTTTAAACGCTGTCATCTATATAATTAATTGTATGTATCAATTACAATGATAATAACTAACAGAATGCATTTTTTTTGGGCGATTCTTTACAAAACTATTTTGTTTGATTAGTTTGTTTGCCTGATACTTGGCGGATAAATAATTATGAGAATCATTTAATACTTTTTTTGAAGGTTTCTAATTTATGATTAAAATTTATTATACTTGTATTACTTATTACACCATTGATTTTGTCTTAGGTCTCTAATAGCTTTCAGGTAAGAGATGGAAACTAACTTACTAAGCTTTAGGTGGCAATTCTAGAAAATAGAGTTGTTGTTTTACTTTTGACATTCTATTAACTTTGTAATTTGAGAATTTAAGAATTTTGATCATTGTCTTTTGACTTTTGTCTAGTCTTGAATCTACTAAATGAATTACTTTCTCTTACATTTTTCATTCTATCTATTGATATTATTATTATATTACTTCTAAATTTACTGTTAACTATTAATATAATTCAAAAATATTCCATTAAGAGTAATATTTTTAATATATATAAATATATTATATATATATATATTTAAACATGTATAACATATATATCAATTCTTAGGAATGTAGGCTCCTGTTTAAATAAATTTCTATTTTTGTATGATATTTCAGAAGAGGTTTTACTTTGATTATAAAATTAATTAAAAAATGGGATGCGGTTCAGCAAAGCCGTCGGATGTTAATAACCCTTAATAGAGTAATATCTTAAATCCATATACGAGTCAATGATAAATCTCAATTGCGTGTGACATCTCTAAATTTAGTAACTGAAAAGATTGGACAGATTTCATAAGATTATCATCTTCTAAAACCTTCTTTAGGAAAAGGTAAATGTATTATATAATAATTCTTAGGTGCGTATGGAGAGGTTCGGAAGGGAATTCACAAATTGACAAACTAAACTAGAGCTGTAAAAATAATCTCAAAGGAAAAGGCTAAAAAGGCTGATATAGAACGTTTAAAGGAAGAAGTTGACATCCTTAAAAGATTGGTATATGTGATTATCTTATTAAAGGATCATCCAAATATTATAAAGATCTATGAATTTTATCAGGATAATAAAAACATGTATATAGTTACAGAACTATGCACAGGTGGAGAGCTATTTGATAAGATCTAAGAATCTAGTTCCTTTTCTGAACGTAAAGCAGCAGAAACTATGAAACAGATCTTGAGTGCTGTAAATTACTTGCATAAAAGCAAAATTGTTCATAGGTATTTATTTGGTTCCAATCTTATTTAAAAAGAGATTTAAAGCCTGAAAATATACTATACGAATCTTCTAAGTCAAATGCCTTACTTAAGATTGTTGATTTTGGAACGTCTCGCTTTTATGATCCAGAAGTAAAAATGGATTAAAAACTTGGGACTGTAATTATCTTATTAATATATATCTAGCCATATTATATAGCACCTGAAGTATTAGAAAGGAAATATGATGAAAAATGTGATATCTGGTCTTGTGGAGTTATTCTTTATATTCTATTATCTGGAACTGCTCCTTTTAATGGAGATGATGATAATCTAATTATGGAAGCAGTTAAAAGAGGTTTCTACTCATTTGACACAGAGGAATGGAGATTAATTTCAGTAGAGGCTAAAAGATTGATTTCAAAAATGTTAGAAAGAGATCCGAAAAAAAGAATTTCTGCAGAATAAGCCTTGTAGGATGATTGGATTACTACATATGTAAAAAAACCAGAAATTGATTTGCCTTAATTGACGAAGGTTTTAAATAATATGAGAAATTTTAATGTTGAAAAAAAGTTTTAAGAAGCTGCTCTTACATTTATGGTCAATTATTTAGCAACTAGTTAAGAAAAGTAGGAATTATTGACATAATTTTAAGCATTAGATTTAAATGGTGATGGGAGATTAAGTAGAGAAGAATTAATTATAGGTACTTTAAATATTTTATTATCAAAAAGGTTATTCTAAAGTTATGAGTTATTCTGATGCTGAAATTGAAGTTGATAAATTAATGAAATAAATTGATTAAGATGGTAATGGTAGTATTGATTATTCTGGTATTTTATATATTATAAATATCCACTTTAGAATTTGTTTTAGCTACTTTTAATAAAGTAAAATTAATAGAAGATAAAAGATTAGAATAAGCATTTAAATTATTTGATAAAGATGGAAGTGGAACTATATCTATTGATGAAATTAAATAAATTTTTGGTCAAAATTCTTAAGTATCTGAAAAAGTTTGGAAAGATCTCATTTAAGAGGTTGATCAAAATGGAGATGGATAAGTAAATTGTTTTTTAATTAGATCGAATTTAAAGAATTCAAAGAAATCATTGTCAAAGCTATTCAAAGTAGCAATGATACTGATGATAAGAAATGAAAAAAATCTTTTATATTTATTATTTTACAAAAAGATTTTATATTCCATTTACATTTCAATTAAATAATTTGATAATTCTTATTGATAATAGATTAAAATTCTAACTTTATTTATATATTAATAATTATATAATAAGATAAACGGGTATTTCATTTTTTATATTCTGCGCATTTCTCTTCAAATTTAACTTTCCATCTATTAAAATAGCTATCATTAGCTTCATTAATAGGATATTCTCCAAAAGACAACACTTCGTTTAATAGATCATGTGCTTCCATCTATTTAACAAATTAGATAGCTTTGAGTGTTTCAGCATATTTACCTATTAAATATTTAGATTGTAATACTTAATTCTTTAGTTAGATTAATTTCAATGTTGTAAGAATCTTTAATAAAATTGATTTTTCTGTGGACTTCTCTTAATTACAAGTATTGCAATTCAGCACAAAAACCATAAATAATGTTTTAAATAAACATTTGTAATAATTCATCTCTGTTGGCTTTAATAATATTATATAAAATTACTTGGATATACACATAATTATTATAATCCATTGTATTAAATTTAAAAATCATAATTACCTAAAAGCTATTGATGCATTTTAATCACATTATTGATATATTCAGATTAAGAAAGATTGGCAAAGGCATCAAAATTAAATTGTATAAAATTCTGAATATTATTTCCAAAACTATTCCAAACATTATCTTCCAATTAGAAATTGCGATCCACTTCAAAAATATTCATAGATGCTGCAATACCTTGAATACTGAAACGACAGAATCTTAAATATTCAACCAAACAGATGTATTAAAATAAAGAAATATTGTCAATATCTCTTTTTAGATTAAATTTTTATCCACCTCCTTAGGTTGATTTGCCATCAAAATTAGATGTTTAATCTTTTTAAATAGTTCTATGAGGAGAGGGAGTTTAATTTTATTTCATCAACTAGGCAGATTAAGGTATAGAGAAATAGTCTGAAGTTTTAATAGATTCAGGTTTGGCAAATAATTAATTCAGTTTTGTTTCAAGTAAAGTATATGGTTTAAAGCTTTGGAAAAATTGTTTAAGTTTTTTTTAATAACCTAATTACTGACTATATTATCCCATAAATGTGTAGATAATTTTGTCTAATTGTAATTTGAATTATAATCTCATATTTTTACATAAGATTAATTCAAGTAAAAATTAAGTGATTAGAGACAACTCGAAAAACAGCATGTAACTTTATTAATATGTTTGAATATGTTTTAATGTTAATCCAGTAACAGCTGTAAATTAACGAAGTGACTAATATTATTAACTTTGATCAATTTAAATGATTGCTGAATGTATTCTTTGTTCATGTGTAGTCAAGAATTCCAAAATTTATCGACATTATGTTGGATCTTATGCCAATAATTCTCTGACTAAAACAAGTATATGGCACCACATTGAATGTTTTTGATTGTATTGTCCATTTTCATTGGAATTGTAGATTTGCTCGTCTGCAATGAAAGTGAGTGATTTTAAATATCTTACATCAATTTTATTGGAAATATTGAATATGATGATATCTATCCAACATTAGATGATAGATTAAAAAATCTAAGAATTATTTTAATTCTTTAATGCTTCTAATTATAAGTTAACAATGTCATAGAATCCTTCATTTGGTTTTTCTAGTAATTCAGGGTTTGCTGGAAATATGTTCAAAATGACAGATAATATTGATGACAATTGTCCAATTTGTTATTTACAGTTTGGATCATTGAAATCTATTAACAAAATGAAATAGTGGAAAACTTATACTAAATCTTAAGGCTCTTACAATAAAGTTTCTTTAACACTCTACAATACCAATAACATCGAATGGAAACAGCTAAATAAGATTTACTTATATTTTCCTTTATAATCATTATTACAAACTGATTTGAGTTCCAAAAGACGTTTGAAGAATACGAATTGATGTTTGCTCATTGTATTAAGTTTTTCGTTTGTCATCAATGTAGTATCTTTAAATGGATGTAAAAATTTGTATCTGTTCACAACTTATTAACTGTACCAACAGATCTAATTTAATACTTCTATTGCTGGTGTCATTAATTCTTCATGGATTTTAGATGTATCTAATCCATATATACTTTAACTTCCTTTCTATAAAAAGTATAATCCTGCATTGAATGCATATTCTGTTTCACTATATTAATTTTCTTCCTAACCAAATAGTTTTACTACTCCTCCTTCAATCATTTCCTTTCCTTAATTTGGAGAAAATATTGAATCTCCAAGTTCAATATCTTCATATAGATCTTTTTGATAATTATCACTAAAAGGAGAACCTGTCAAACCAATAGAAAAAAAGAATTAAACAAATTAAGATAATTAATTGAAGGTTGACAATAATTATGTAAACCAGGAAGCCATTATATTTGATTTCTATTGGGCTATTGCATTCCCCCCAGTATAATTTACTGTGTTACTATCAATTTAAAAGTCACGTCCATAACTATATATGTAATTAGATAAATAATTGAAAACTATATTACTTTTTATTATAGGATTGCGTTTTTAGAATTTTGCAAACTCAACATGATCACTGAATTGGATTAATAACAAGTACCATTCACGTATAAAATGTTTTTAGAACATTAATTTTATTAATTCTCCAAAAGCTTTCGTAGTCTCTTTGATTTCTTATTTCATCTCATTAATAAGTAATTTTAAGAAATATTCTAACATTACTAATTCTTCTATTGCATCTAAAACACAATTCTCTATTACACATTATTCTATTGCTGTTCCTGTTTCTCTTGTTATGTACCATTTTGAATTGTTATATGACAAAAATTTTATAAACTTCTCACATCGTTTATTTAAACAAATCTAAACTTCTCTACATAATTTAAGCATTAAAGATGCAAATTTTGTTCTACATTCTTTTGCAAATGAACAATATCTTGATTAATTGATACACAAAACTTAATGTAAAAATATCAAGACCAACATCGGAATTCTATAATCTTATTCTAAATCATCATCATAAGCTAATATATTTTAGAACAATTCTAAAATGTATTTTATTCCTGAATTTTAATTTGTGCTTTATGATTTCAGAATATATTACATAAAAGATTAATTATTCTCCAAACTTATAATTAAAAATTCTAATATTTCTTATTTTTCAATTAAATAACACTTCTTATCTAATCTATTTAAAATTGTATGAAGACTCTAAAATATTAAATGATGATAATGAATTCTCTTGTTTAACAATTAATTCTCTTCAGTTTCTATTGTTGTTATACTCTATTCCAAATTATGATTTAATAATGGTTTGGATAATAAACGTAAAGCACTTGTGAATATTGTACTATGCTAAGGTAGATTTCTATCTAAAACCTAACGATAATTTTTGAATTTCATATCTTCATAAATTTATTTGAATGTTTATTATTCTACATCTTCAAAATTAGGAGGATCTTAGCAATTACTCTAAGGTTCACTAATTGTGTTCAGAAGACCCAATATAGAATGTACAAAATTCAATTTTACTTTATTGCTAATATAATTATTAATATCTTATTGATAAGTACTTACAACCTATTATAAAAAATATTGTTCTTCTTAAAAAAATTAATGCAATTATTTAATTAATAATAAATTATTGCTAAAAGTTTCATCATAGATGGAATATAAATCAATAAGAATATTCCAGCAATCAAGTAAGTTGACCAAAAGAGAAGTTACATGATTTTTTCTTTTGTCACAATTCCTTACTTACTCAAATAAATTATTTTTAATTCCAATCATGTTGATATCATTCGACAATTATTTTTATCCAATATCTTCAAAAAAGGAATCCGTTAAAGTAACTTCTAAGTTTGTCAATAAAAATTCAAGAATAGTTTGACTATTGATTTCATTCAATTATTATTTAATTAAATTATGTAATTATGTCTCTTTATATTCTTTAGTATGATAAAACAAAAATTTCTTTAAGATCATTTGCAAAGCCAAATACATACTTGCCTAATATTCAATTGTAACTTCCATTTTATCCTCTTCAAACTTTTTCCATTCTTGCAATTAAAATCTCAAAAAGGTTTCAAGGGTGTTTTTCACAAATGTGTGTTATGATGATTAATAGAAATGATTGCTATTTTGTTATTCAAATAATTATAAAGGATTATCTTATCCAATTATTGTGCTACACAATTATGCATAATTCAAATGAATTTTAATAACTTACTTAACTTTGAATTAATAAGATGCTTAAAATTTTCTTGCTATATGAAATAACTCAAATAATGGATGATAAGATATTCCTTATTATCTTTAAATTTATTATTCATTTGTAGGTAGTTTATTAATTTCTTCAGCCATTTCTTTTTAAACTATAGGATCTGAAAATATATAGTTAATTATTTAAACAGCTTCAGAACCTATTGTTAATAAATTATTGATTAATTAAATAGCTTTTTCTTCTTCTTTATGAGTATCAATAATCAAATCTATTAATCTTGTACATTCTAATGTTACTTTTAGGATTTATCTATTTATATTATTAGAACTACATAATTAAGCAATCTTTTGAATTGAATTTGCTGATTTTTGTACTTCTCCTTTAATAAATTTGATAGCATGTTTAAATTTGTAAACACTAATTGCTAGATTATCAATACCCATTGACAATGTTTTATTTTTTAATTTATTTTATTCATTGTAATAATCCATAGAAGCTCGATTACTTTTTCCTAAAAAATCAGATGATTTATATAAATTATTTGTTAATTTTCCTTCTGAGAAATCTCTAATCATATTATGCAAACCTTAGAATAAGCTGTGATCATCTGATAATATATCTAATGTCTCTGGTTAATTTATTTTCCTAAATACTTTCAATTTATTTAATCTTTCTGATATAATTTTCTCAGCTGAATCATTTTCCTTAATAAAATCACAAAATAAAAACCAAAGTTAAGGTAATTGTAGAAGTATTGAAAATATTTTAGATAATAGTTCACCTTCATCATCATATTCATCATCTTAATATTTAATTTTATAAAGTCTAATCCATTGATATATACAAGTGCATACACAATTCCAAAAATGAGTATTTATTGAAGCATTTTCTAATACTCTAAGAACTTCTTCAAAATATCTTAAACTACTTTAATAATCATTTTAGTTTTAGAGATCTTTACCTTCTTATAAGTTAATTGCATTCAAAAATATCTTTTACATATAATCTGGTTGTATTTGTTTGATAGTTTCTATTTTACTGATCCAAAGTGGAGGAAGGAGATCTTCAAAATCAGCTTCTCTTTCTTAATAAAGTGGTCTAATACACAAAGCTAAAATAAAAGCGAATGCTATTTTCTTATATTCATCCTATAGTTTTGATGCTAAAGGACTATACTCTTAGAAGATTAGATGTTCATTTTTATGAAATAACCCTAAAAATTGAGTTTATTTCATATTTTCAATTAACTTTTAGACTGGCTTAACATATAGATCTTCAAATCTATCTATTTTAAAATAACATTATAAAATAGTGAATATTTCTAGAATTTATGTTTATTCTGATACAAAATGTTGTAATGTTTAGAATGTGTATTCTTCTGAATATTATTCCTGTTTTAAATAAAAATTCAAAGCTTTTGGTACACTAAGAAAAGAATTAGCCAATCCTTCAATGAGACCCCTTTTAAACATATCATTTAATTATTTAGATGGATTTCCTATTTCTTCTTCATTAATTAAATTAACAAGCATTAATTTTAATCCTGCAACTAATTAAGATCTTTGTTCAGCATAATGATTAAAAATAATATGTTAAAACTTTTTTATTTCGGTTTCAAAGAACTTGCTTTTTTCAGGTGCTTTTTATTTTCTTTCAAATTTATTTTCTAATATCTTAAGTCTTGATTGTTATAAGCTTCTTTTTAAGACTTAGTAGACTTCACTTTTAATTTTGTTATCGAAACATTTAGTCCTAATTTCTTAATCAAAAGGAGAATCTGTTTAGAGTTGAACTTTATTATCTGAAAAGGAGAACCAATCTGATCCTTTCAACATAATTTCATATAAATTTTTATCCTCTCTAAATAAAGTTTAAATTCTAATATCATCTTTACAATTTAAGATTTCCATAATTTTAAAAAAATCACTATTTTTTTCATTTGGTAATTATAGTTTTTATTAAGGTTATACAGAAGTGGATGATGGTTATACAGGTTAAGTTTATGATTATGATATTTATTATTAAGTTGCTTACTATTATGGTTGAGTTTATTATTGTGGTTATTGAGAGTTTGATAATAATTATTAAGTTGGTTATGTTCCATTTTAAACATTGCTTGGAGCACTTTAATTAATATTTGTTTATTAAGTTGTTGTTGCTTTAGCAGTTGGTTATTTAATCCAATCTGAATTACTTGATTAATTAGGTTATTATTATTATTATTGTTGTTATTATTATTATGGTTATACTGAAGTTTAATTATTAGCATTGAATAGTAAATTATTTGAAGTAGTAAGTGGACTAGTTGAAATTTGAGTAGGCTGAGCTTGACTAGATGTTTAAGCTGTAGTTTATTAAGTATTAGAAATTAAAGGGGCTGCAGTTGGATTTTGTAAATTCGTTGAAGAATTGTTATTATTTTAATTTGTTAAAGTATTAGAAGGTTGTTATCCAAATAAACCTCCACTTGTAGCGGCTCCTTATCCAATACCTAATCCAATACTTAATCCATTTCCTAATCCAGTATTTTATCCATTGCCTAATCCAGTATTTTATCCATTGCCTAATCCAGTAGTTTATCCATTGCCTAATCCAGTAATTTATCCATTTCCAAATAAGCCATTTCCTAAACCTGTATTACCTAAACCTGTATTTCCTAAACCTGTATTTCCTAAACCTGTATTTCCTAAACCTGTATTTCCTAAACCTGTATTACCTAAACCTGTATTACCTAAACCTGTATTTTATCCATTTCCTAATCCAGTATCTCCTCCTGTTCCTGTTCTTATAGCTGTTCCCTCTCCAACTGAAGCAGGAGCATTAAATAATCCTGTGACTGATTGATTTGTTACATTTTATTAATTTGTGTTTGGTTAAGTAGTTTAAGGTGGTTAATTAGAATTGCTGATTGAAAATAAAGATGTAAGATTATTGTTATTTGTTTATGTTTATTATTAACCTTATGGTTGTTATGAAAGATTTAAACTGCCTTAGCCAGTTTAATTTGTTATAGGTGTTGTATTTGCCAAATTTTAAAAAATGTTATTATTTGTTTATGTTGGCTGTTATTATTATGAAGGTTAGGCTGTAGCAGTTGCTCCAGAAGATAAATTGTTATTTCCAAATATATTTTAATTAGGGCCTGACATTCCAAATATATTAGCAGTTGAAGATTAAGCTGCTACTTGTTAAGGTGCAGACGTATTACTTTATAAACTAAACCCAGCAGATTATGAAGTTTAATTTTATGTTTATCCAAATAGGTTTGCATTTGTTGTACCTTATCCTGTTATACCACCAAATAAATTACTTGTTTAACCTTGAGTATTCAAAAAAAGTCCTTGTTAACTTAAAATTATACAAATTCACTTACTTATTTTAAGAGCTCATTTTAAATTATTTAAATTTATGATTGTAAAACAAAAAAGAGAAGCCTTTCATATTTAATTGCGAAGAAACTAAAGAGAACTCATATTCTCAAAAAAAAGAATACTTGAACTTCCCTCCTAGTCATCCATAAATAATTAAGCTATCCTAATACTTTAAGGTCTATCCTAAAATCAAATTACCTTAAACCTATTTTTTGAACAACTCACATTTCCACTTCCAAAATATACAGAATTACATCTTTTAACTATACCATATATATAATAAGCTACTGAATAATATCTCTATGATATTCGTTAATCTAATAAATAAATTAATGATGATGATCAAGAAATATCAGAATAAATTGTTTTATCTATGTTAATATATCTTAATTAACTCACTTATTTCATCAAAATAGAATTCTCATTAGAATCTTTTTTAGATATTCTTTTTTCAATATTAAATGCAACCAATAAATTTAAAATTATGGATAAGCTATGTCAAATATTTTATAATTTATTGCTTGATTTTCCATCAATTCAAAACTTATTACTATAGAAGAACCTTCCAATTCTACTTACCAATAAATATCTTTAGAATATCACCTTTGATTTATATAATCTTAAAAATCTACTTATGATTCTACATAAGTTAGTTAATCTTGGATATCAAGAATACAATCTCATACATCCTATCCTTCATAAATTATAAAATACTTCTAATATTGAACAAGAACACTATGTAGAAATTATGGAATACTTTTTTTCATTTCTCTCTAATTGTTCATCTAATTATGATCCTTTAATTATTCAATAAGTTGAACTCTTTGAAAAATTCTTAGAATTTTAATATGTTAGATGGTCTGTAGATTTACTCTTTAAATATGATAAACATTACAATCTAGTGTGTAATATCTATTAATTTCTTAATAACTTAAGTTAAGGTACATTTGGCTAAAGTATGATTGATCAAGGTATCTTAAGTGTTCTTTAAGTACATTTAAATGAAAAATCAGCCCCTCAAATACTTATTTATTCACTAATAACAAATTTAATTGTAGATGATTTCACTAGTATTTTTCAATGTGGAATCCTTATTAGAATTCCAGCTATATTTAATCAAGGATTTCCTACATAAGACTACATTAGTGAATTACTTTATTGTATTACTGCTGCATTTTCAAAAGCAGATGAAGATTATATTAAACAACTAAACAGACTCAAATTAATTGATTGCTTAATCACTTATTTCACTGATTTTCCTTAAGAATTTCTAGATTTAGATCTTTGCCAAAAGATTATAAGAATTCTTTTGAATACAATAGAATTCCAAAATTAAGAATCAGAGCATGATTATGATTACTTAGAGGTATTGAAAAATAATACTATATTTATCATGAGATGCAATTATCTATTTGGATTAACTTAAGATAACTATTGTGAGACTTTGCTTAATATTCTGTTTGAAATTTGAAACAGATTATATCTTAATGTTAAAATTAATTTTAGACCAATTACTCTTAAAATAAACTTAAAATAAAAATAATTATTTGTTTCAAATAAATCTAATACCTTTTTATATTATACATATTTTAATTAAAATTTAGACATAAAATCTAGTCAAAATATTATTAAATCTTTCAATAGTCTTTTCCAAATAAATCATGAAAAATAAAATCAATAAAAATTATAAGAACTTTATTATGTCTAATATCTATCATAAACATTATTTACAATTGATTCCATCTTCCTTAAAATTTCATTATTAACTTAACTTGATTTATTTAGTTCAGATTCTACTTCAGTCAAAGATTTATTAAATTTAAGAAAAGATTGTCCTATTCTTTTACGATACTATGGTGTTTTAAATCTTTTATCAATTTATCCATTCGAATTTTCGTAATAATTAATCATTGTCTAAAGATTTTTTGTTCTTTCATTTGAAAATTTCTCAATCAAATTAACTTTATTGATTGATTTTTAATTTTCTAAAGATGATTCTTAAAAATTTTCTTTTTTTTAAGGGTTTAATTAATTTATTTCACTAACCTAACACGTTTATGGTTTTCCTCTTGATTTTATAGGTGAATATTGAGAATTATTAATTGATAATTTGATTTCTTTTTTATTTAATTTTTCTTAAATTGGTTTATATTTTGCAATACAATTAAATTTCATGTTTTTTATGAATTCATTTGTCTTGTTTTAATATTTTGAATAATATTTAGAGACTGTAAGTTTTATTGAATTTTAATTTTTGGTTAATAATCCATTCTCAATTAAATTTTCAAAATTATATGAACCATTACACATTTATGAACTAGTGGATCTTGGTTCTATTACAAAATTCTATATAGTTTATGTCATAAATGTATTATCAAGTACCCTTTTTATAGGAGCAACTGAATTTGATTATGAAAAATTCTTAGTGGAATATGTAGAAAAGGATTGCTTTTTCTAAGTTTTTAAAGTGGAATCCTAATTCAATTGTTTTTAAATCCAATCCTCTTAAGTTTTTGTTTATGCATTATTGAATTCAATTTATATTTAATCCATAAGTCTATTATCATTTAACAAATTAGAATCAACAATCTTTTATTTCATATCAATAAATGTATTGAGCTCTTTCAGATTTTTTAGTTTTTAATTAAATCTTTAATCAACTCTTTAATTCCTATTCTACAATCTAATTAATTTTATATTTACTTAAGTCTTTATTGTGATTTTTCAATTAATTTTGTTGTAAGTTCTTAAATTTTAAGTTATTTATCATTCTCTTCTTAAATTTTTTAAAAGTAATCTTATAATCTATCCATTTGCAAAAAATCAGAAACTTTTATGGACATTATAAAATAAAATATAATTATAATTTCTTCTAATTAAAATAACTACTTAAAATTTAAAATTTATCGCATAAAATAGAATACTATTTAATAATCCAAAAAGTAAAAATAGAGAATCCATTTTATGTTAAAATTTTAGTTTGTAACATAATTATTTATTAAGTGAAATGTATTAAAATAGGAAAAGAATTAGAGAATAATTTTTCAATAAAATAATTAAATTGTTAAGCAAGATAAACAATTTTTCAAAATTCTGTATGAACATAAGACCAACCATGAATATGAGATGATGGTTCTAAATGTTCTGTTTAAAATATATTTTGAATAGCTTATGTATTAATCTTAATCTTTTTTGTTGGTTTAGGAAGTTCCAATTCTTTATTTTAAACCTTCTCCCAATCAACATCTGAAAAATAAGGATGATGCATGATTTCTTTAGAATCACCTATTCCTGATCCTAATCGTTTGATAGGATTTCTTTAAAGAAGCTATAAAATGAATATAATAATTACAGATTTAATCAAGTTTCTACCTTCAGCAGAAATAAATTAAGGTATTTGAAGAACAGCATTTTCAATATTATGAAATAGCTACTCTTTTTCATTATCATAATAAGGTGGTACTCCAACTAAAAGTTCATACATAACTACTCCAAGTAAATACCAATCTACTGCTTTTCCATGTCCTTATCGTTTAAGCATTTCAGGAGCTAAATAAGCAACTGATCCACAAAATGATTTTGCTCCTTAATCAGCATCATATATTCCTTCCTTTGAAAGTCCAAAATCAGTCAGCATTGCATGTCCATCTGCATCTATTACTATATTTTCTGGTTTTAAATCTCTATAAATAATATCTCTTTAATGTAAATCTTCCAAAGCTAAAATTAATTCACAAATATAATTTTTGACTTAATCTTCTGGAAGTCTTTTCTTCTCTTCCAAAAGTTATCCCATATCTCCTCCTGGACAAAAGTCTAAAATCATTATCAATTTATCTAATGTTTAAAAAGCATATCTTAACTTTACTATAAAAGGATGTGAAGTTACTGATAGCACATTTCTTTCTGTTTATGCATAACGATATAAATTATGTTCTAATTATATTATTTACACTTACTTAAAATCATTTTTTTATCTAATACCTTCATTGCATAAAATTAGTTTTATTTTTATACAAGATATACTTAACCAAAACTACCTTTGCCAATTAAACCTATTATCTAAAATTAAGATAAAGATATTTCTTCTTCCTCTTTCAAATTTTTATTAGATTCAGAATAATTTGTTGAAAATGTTTTTTATCTTTTTAATCCTTACATTTGAGTTTTAAATTATTCAAGTTATTTTAATTTAATTTATAATTGTTTTATTTTAGGATATGGTATTTACATTTTATCCATATGGTTTTAAGACCTACTTATTTAAATTTAATTCTTTATTTATTTTACATTTTTTCTTTAAAACATTTTTAATATGGTTTCTGTTTAAGTTGTTTAAATTGTTATTTCTTTAGTTTGTTTTTCTAAAATATATATTGATAGATATACTTTTTTAATATTCTCTATATTCATCAAAGATCTAAGCAATTTCTGAATCCTCAATATAATAATCAGGATATTTTTATTCTAAATTTTACATTTAGACAAGATGTTATTTTTAAAGTAAAAATTCCACAATAGATTTAAAATTAAACTTACAAGCATAATGAAGAGCAGTATTTCCATAAATGTCTTGATGATTGATATTGGCTCCAACATTAACTAATATTTAAAAAGTTTCCGATTTTCCACTATGTTAATTTATATAAATATAGTACTAATAAGCACTCAAAAGTAATGGTGTCATTTATTCTTCATTCTATTCTTCTAATTGAATATCTTTGTACAGTAATGCTTATACAAGACGTTTATTCCCATTTCTAGCAGCAAAATGAAGTGCTGTGTTACCATTTTAATCTTTTGAAGAAACCGATGCACGAAGGTCTGAATTTATCTTAACTTTAGGTGATAGGTTTACTAAAATTTATTTGATATTTTTACATAGATTATGGACTAAATTAGGTTCAAGAAATTAGAGACAAGCTCCTGCTCTATTACAGGAGCTTTCTTTTAAAAATTATTCATTCAATTATATCCTTAATTTTTCTATCCCTTCTTGCTTTGGAGTTTTCTATTCAACTGTCTAATGTTAAGATAAAGTTTCATATTGTTTTGACTCTTCACCCAAAGTTTTAAGTTTAGAAAATTTTGACATTTTAGAAGGGACAGGAAGATTTATATTTTAATAAGTAGATGTGGATCTATCCGAAAATAGTAGAGGCTCCTGTATTTTCAAAACGATTTGCGTTCTTGGTGAAGGTTAATTGATCTTTTGTTATGGTGTATGAAATTTATTTGACTTAGGACTTCTGTGTTCTTGGATTTGTCTAAATTTTGTTTGATATTCAGAAAGTGTTAATTTGCGATGACTGTTCATTATTTCAAGGAGGTTTAAAATAAAATAAAATAAAATATTTTTTGAATATCATTTCGTTGTTTTGGATATAATAGTTTTAAAAGCGGTATTAATTGCTATAGGAAAATCATTATTTTGCAATAAATAATTACGATAATAAATGATATTTATATTTTATATAAAATAATCAATTAAATTAATATTTTTTTGAAGTTTTTCATTTTGATTTCATCATATTATTAAACAAAAAATTATTTCATCAGCTAAAAATGAACTCAATATACCGTTTGGATCAAAATATATTAGCCATTTTATTAAGTTCTGATTAATTATTAGAACTTTCTAATTTGATTGATTGATCAGGTTAAATTTAAAAATATTAATTTAAATAGCTAATTTTACACTTCGATACGACTAAACTTTATTAAGTGTTTCTAATTATTCACTTTCTAATTAAGGTCATCATTTATTATTAAATTCAAGCAACTTAAAAAAAGGGAAAATTTAAATAAATCTTCTTTTTTTATAATTAATTTCATTATTATTATTGATAAAATTAAACCTTATATTTGTATTAAAATCAAATAATTCAATAGAAATTAAAAATTATAAATAAATTGCTTAATGGAGGTAATAATTATATTTTTTAAATATATCCTTATCCACAATTAAAATTATTCAACTGTAATTTAAAATTTTAGTGTATTTATTAAATATATTTTAATATAATTAAAAGTTGTATAGCTATAGAAAATATACCCCATTTAAATATTTTTCCATCATAGAAATAAAAATATATTTAGATTCAAAAATTGTTTTTTTTTTGGATTGAATTAAGTATGATCGGGAATCTAATTTTAGGGTATTGATTAATAAATAGAAAAATTATCTTCAAATTAATGTATGATTGGAATAAATATTTATTTTGAGTTTTCTAATTTGATATAAATAATTATAAAGTCAGAAAGAAGTAAAAATATTAAGATATAAATAATTAATATTAAATAAACAAAGAATTCAAATTTAGGTTTTACTTAACAAATTAAATTATTTTATTTAATGAAAGTAGTTCAAAATCCAACATAATATTTCTTTGAGCAATCAAATAATCCACCAACTGAATATTTACCAAAAATTAATGAATTTGTCAGCAAATTGCTTAATTAAAGATAATGCATTTTATGCAAGAATGATTACAATATGAAAGACAGATTACCTAGAATATTGATTCATTGTGGACATACAATTTGCACAGCTTGTCTCACAAATTTTTATAGGTAATTGAAAATTTTAATAATATTTTAGAAATAGAAGAGTAAGATGTCCACTATGTTTAAAATTAATAAAGCATCTTGATTCAGTTGATAGATTGCCAGTAAAAGAATAATATTAAACATTAGATAAATCATACAATTTTTACCAGAATGGCAGATGATATCAATAATAAGAGTAAATAACATGGAGGTACAGAAGTGATAGATCCATAACAATATTTGTTTACATAATTTTAATAATCAGCATTATAAGCATAAAAAGCACGTCAACAGCAATAAAATACATATCCTTAAGTTGATCCAGATTCAGGATTAGAGTTTTGTGAATTTCATAATGACAGAGTGAAACATTTCTTTTGTA
>CAJJDN010000068.1:297076-447895 GCA_905182985.1 Paramecium sonneborni
GTTTTTTTTTTGGATTGAATTAAGTATGATCGGGAATCTAATTTTAGGGTATTGATTAATAAATAGAAAAATTATCTTCAAATTAATGTATGATTGGAATAAATATTTATTTTGAGTTTTCTAATTTGATATAAATAATTATAAAGTCAGAAAGAAGTAAAAATATTAAGATATAAATAATTAATATTAAATAAACAAAGAATTCAAATTTAGGTTTTACTTAACAAATTAAATTATTTTATTTAATGAAAGTAGTTCAAAATCCAACATAATATTTCTTTGAGCAATCAAATAATCCACCAACTGAATATTTACCAAAAATTAATGAATTTGTCAGCAAATTGCTTAATTAAAGATAATGCATTTTATGCAAGAATGATTACAATATGAAAGACAGATTACCTAGAATATTGATTCATTGTGGACATACAATTTGCACAGCTTGTCTCACAAATTTTTATAGGTAATTGAAAATTTTAATAATATTTTAGAAATAGAAGAGTAAGATGTCCACTATGTTTAAAATTAATAAAGCATCTTGATTCAGTTGATAGATTGCCAGTAAAAGAATAATATTAAACATTAGATAAATCATACAATTTTTACCAGAATGGCAGATGATATCAATAATAAGAGTAAATAACATGGAGGTACAGAAGTGATAGATCCATAACAATATTTGTTTACATAATTTTAATAATCAGCATTATAAGCATAAAAAGCACGTCAACAGCAATAAAATACATATCCTTAAGTTGATCCAGATTCAGGATTAGAGTTTTGTGAATTTCATAATGACAGAGTGAAACATTTCTTTTGTATGAAACATAAAGTGACATGTTGTAGAGTTTGTTCAGAAATGATTCATTAAAAGAAAGTATTAAAGATTATAATAATAAATAGGATTGCATTGTTGTGGATTTATATGAAATTGAAGATGTGCCATAATTTTTGAAGGAAGCATACAAATTGAATGAAGACAATGCATAAATGCAAAACTAAAGAAAAGAGGATATGGGATTTATTTAAGATGGAGAAGCAAGTATAATATTGTCATTCATAATTTAGATGATGGAGAAAATTAGTTTAATGATGATGATTTAGAAGATGAATTTGAAGGAAATAGTATTCAAAGCATATGAATAATTCATATATTAATAGTCATTTATATCTATAGTTTTGTATTTATTCGATTCTCTAAAGTTTTTTATTCTTAATGATCTCAATATAGATGAAATCTTGATCATCTTTTTAATTCAATTTTCTTGATAGATATAATCATAATCATGAACTATTAAAAGGTTGAGGGTATCCTTGAATTCTTGAAAACTTTAATTACTTTTGTGTTTTAATCTTTATAGTAAATATGATAATACTATTAGGCATAAATAATCAATTTTAGTTTGAGACAATCTATTATACTCATAATAATTATAACAAAATTAAGCTCTTATTAAGAAGTATCATAATTTCATCATTCATCTAATCACTCATAAGTAGATTTTAATAAAGGAATCAAATATTATATTTATTTAATAGAGTAACTTTTCAAATTTGATAATCTGAATTAAATAGAAATATGCAATCTGAATTAGTATTATTATGAATTTGATTTACATTTCATTATAAAGTTGTAATAGTTAATCTATATATTAAGATTGTCTTTAATATAATCAATGCTGATTGGTTTCATAATAAGTTTTAGAATGAAATCATTAGCATTAGTTATATTAATTCATTTTATCAAATTTTATTAATATTTTTATGGCTCATAAATTATCGTAAAATTGGGTATTTTGGTATGCTCCAAGAGGCAGAAAAGCAATTGCAGGTTCAGATCATTATGATGTAAACTTGAAAGAAATAGGTGAATTCAATACAGTTGAAGAATTCTATACATATTATTGTTTTTTAGGCAGACCAAGTGAAGTACTTATTTGATTTAAATAATAGATTGAAATTGATAATAAAATTATGATGTTTAGAAAAGGTCATAAGCCAATGTGGGAAGAATGTCTTGAAGGAGGTACTTGGATTATTCATTTTAAAAAAAGAGAGAATGAATTATTGAATAAGAAATGGGAAGCTTTGCTTTTGGGTATTAATTATTAAATCATTTTAAGCATGTATTGGAGAAGAATTTGATGATGATAATGTAATTGGTGTAGTATTATCAATTAGAGAAAGAAGAAATTTATTAGAAATTTGGTTAAAAGACAGAAAAGAGAGTGAAAAATTAAGAATTGGAGAAAAACTAAGAGTAGCTCTAGAAATGGATCCAAATAATCTTACATTTTTCTTTAAAGAACACAGTAAAAGCTTGAATGTATAATTTAAACTATAAATTAGGATAAATCCACTATGAAAGGAGCTGAATCATATACTTTTGTTAAGACTCCATTAGAAACTCCATAGACTGAACCTAAAGTACAACATCCTGATCTTGATCAGTTTAAATTATGATTAATTATTGGCACAAATATATTGGTTACAAATTTAATTATAAATCCACTTCACTATCTCTATGAATTTTAATATGTATTATTGATGAGATATATAATTATCATTTATAAATATTTAAGAATTAAATTCCAATTTAGAAAATTCCAATTTGACATCATGTAGATTCACTCTGAATACACTTTTAACTTTGATTGGGAGACTGTAATTAAAGGGTTCTGGAGGAAATATCCATGCAAAGAATTTGATTTTATCCAATTCAACTAAGTTGTAGATATGATCGTTGACGATGATAATAAAATGTAAATAAAAAGAATTGTAAGAACTTTTAAATAGATTTAGGTTTATGCACGCAAATTTGCTATTTGGTGTTTAACATTAGAAGATATCACTTTTGATCTTGAAAACAGAAGTATGTAGATGAAAACAAAATTACTTAAATCATGCAAATTTTATCCTAATCTAACAGGTGATGAATCAATCATCTATAAATCAATAGATAATTAACATACTCATTATTCTGTACTTTTATTTTATATAAGTAGAAACTTTTATCGAATTTTCATCAAGGTTTTTTTACAAAATTATTATCACAATTCAACAATTCATTTAAAAAGGGTATAGATGTTGTAGAGGCACGATGTAGAGAGCTTTAAAATAATAAATGAATAATATTATAATTAACCTATTTATTTGAATTATTATGATGAAATAAAAGAATCAATAAATTGTCTAAAACAATGACCAATTATAAGTAAACTCAAACTTATCGAACAAATTTTCAAAATAAAATCAATTTAAATAATCCTAACTAAATCAAGATGAAGATGATTAGTTATCTATATACTTAAGTAGCAAATATGATCATTCAAAACCGACATTTCTAAGGACTTTTCCATAATAACCTGTTGATTGTTAAGGAAGCGAAGATTTCATGGCTCCAACTATACTTTCCAATATGATTTCAAACAAAAGTGCAGAATAAATAGCGTTTAAGTCTGAACATAAAAAATAATAGTAATAGACTTATCGTTATGAATCTTCAAATATATCTTACTCTTAAGACTCTGTAATCAATTTTTTATTTATCACATTCTTTAGATAAGATCTATTTTGGAAAGTAGGAAGTACAGATAAATTAATTAAGAGAAAGTCAAAATGATCATAAACTAAATTAAAGTCAAATTATTGAATTTAATACATTATTCAAAATATAATGATCCATTATTAACAAAAGAATATAAGGAATGTAAAAATCTATATTCTAATGTATTTAGTATCACCTTTGAAATACCATTATTATACTATGTACATATTCCTATCTACTACAATTTCAAATATTCTGACATCTATCTTTATACCTATAATTCAATTTTTTGAGGTTTCAGAATAATTTTAAGTATTTTCTCATGTAATATTTGGATTTAATTTAATAACCATTTTTTAAGATTTATTTTTTCAAAGAGGTCCATATAAGATGTTTCGTGGAATCATCAAAGTTAATTATTAGGATGAATCAAAAAAATTCTTAGATACTAGTAGGATGTTACTTTTATTATTCAATAATTTCTTTTAAATTTCTTAGGATGTGAAATTATTAACTATTTTATTAATGATGTTTTTATCATTGTTGAGATAGAATGAAATATTTGAAAATATTTATAAATCAACTCATCATTTAATTTTCATTTGTTAGCTTTGGGTGACTGTGATAATTTCATTTGCATGTACATATTAAGGTATTGTATTAGAATAAATAGAGTTTTTTATTTTGATGAAGAGATGCCTCTATCTAATAGTATAGTATTGGCTATATCTTTGCTTACTCATTGTTCAAATATTTGTAAATTATTTAAAATAATCTACAATTAGCAATAGATATATCTAGTAAGAATTGTTTTTTAATTTCAATTTATATGATTATATCATATGTATGTCTTGCTTATACATCAATGATATTTTATATTTGGTTAAAACCTGATATAGAAATTTAAGAAGAGAAATAGAAATTACTTAAAGGATTCGTTGAAAGATTTAGAGAAAAATGTGAAAATGATGAATTATTAAGGAGATGTTACTCTTACCTTGAATTTCGAATTGATGTAATAATGATTGTTTTTACTATTTTTAAGGAAGATTTAAATAAAGCTAAAGATTAACTTACTAAAAAATTGAGTCCAGATTTAGAGGATGAAATAGATTTATCATTGAGATCTACCATGATAGATAAAATAGAATTAATGAATAGGTTTTCACCTCATTTTAAATAATAGTTATTATATGAAATAGAATAAGTGTAATTTAATCCTGAAGATAACATTATAATAGTATTAAAATTTTTAATAAAAAAAGGAGCATTAAATAGAAGATTTAGGATTATTCTACATTTTAAAAGGCTAAGTGAAAGTTTAATTTTAAGGTTCTTCTTTTGGAACAACAAATAAAAGAGAAGTAGCAACTTTATAAGAGGGATAAACATTTGGATAATATTCATTTATAACTGGAATTCCATCAAACATCAGCATTTTTAGTTCAGGATCAACAATATTAATGAAACTGAAAAGATCGAATTTTACATCCATAATATCTAACTATCCTAATGACAATGAAATATTTTGCACCATGAAGGATAATGCATTTTATAATTAAAAAATATTTGAATGTTATTATTGCAAAATCAGTGGACATTATATTATTGAATGCAAACATATCTAATACTTTCCATAGAGATTAAATACAATAGAAAAATATTTATATACAGAAAAATAATTCAGATAATAATGGACTAGAAAATATCGTAAATGTTTTGCTTGGTAAGATCTAAGTTTAAATTAAGATAAGGCAAAATTATACTTTAATAAATAAAGTTAAGAATAAATATCTGAAGAATTACCAGATATTTCGTAATTGCCATATTCTGAAAGTAAATATTTTAAATATTTTAGATTAAACATATTAATCTGTCAGTTTTATTAGTAATTCATTAGGTTAAAAAAACTAAAGTCCTGAATAATATTAAACATACAGTAATGTAGAGAGTTTTGAATAAATTAATATAGAATAAGAATATTAGGATGAATAAACTATACCTTTTTAAGAAAATTAAGTTAAAAATATTCGTAAGAATTCAAATAAGAATACTTTAAAAACTGCTGGATTTGCAGTTGAATAAAATCAAATCAACAATTTATCACTTGTAGAAAAAGATGATAAAGACATTTTAAGTCAATTAGAACATTAAATGAATAAAGAAAAAACAATAGTATATTAAACATCTAGAAATTATCATGGAAATAAATTGACTTTTCAATATTAAAAAGAATAATCACATGATTTAATCAAAACAGATGCTTATTAATAACAATAATCATTAGGAGTTTATTAATAACAATCTAATCTGAAATCATCAATTAGGTAGACTTCTAATAGATCTAATACTTACTCGAATTCACACTCAAAAGATATTTCAAATAATCCATCTTCAAACTCTAGATAAAATAGATCATTAAGATAATCTATGTAATCAAGTTAAGATAGAGTAATGGAATAAACAGGTACTAGAAAAGTTAATAGTTCAAGATCTTTAACAGAATAAAATAGGCTCAAGAGTTTAAAGTCTGGAACTAAGAGCACTCCAAATTAAATGTCTTAATTCCAAGCTTTAACAAGTCCTGAAGTAAATTAAATTTATAAAATTAGAATTAAGGATATTACTTGAATGACATATTATTTAATAAATTCGAAAAAATGTGTGAATTCAAGATTTATAATCCTCATAATAATTACAATCTAGTTATAAATAGATATACAAAATATATTGAATCAATGAGAAGCAACCATTTTAATAGAAAAAAACATTTAGGCACTCAATCCTATTCTATTAGATGTTTTGTTGCTTCTAAAATTAGAAAAGTTAAAAAGTTACTTTGAACTTTAAATTTATTTGTTTGCTTATTTAACTATTAATTTCAGATTAAAATAAAATAGTTCTTAATATATAAAAATAAATAAAATAGGTTAATGTCCTTGCAATATAATTATATTTGTTGTGAATAATAATATATAAAATTTGTTAGGTTGTGTTAATAGAATCTAGAATAATAGTTTTTCAAATTTTAATATTTGAATTGTTGAATTAATCTATAGATATATATAAAATTAATTATATTTATGCTACAAAAGAACGTAGTTTAGTATCTTCTGAAAGAACTTTAAATATATTTGGCCCTTCTATTAGGTATTGTTTGTTGATAAAATAGGATTCTATTAATCTTAAGGATTAGATTCAATTTTACCAATAATTTTGAATTCAATCATTGAAATAATTTACCTGCTTTTAAAATATAAGAATAATGAACATATAAAATAGATTTGGAGATTAAAAATGATCTTTATTTTGATACAAATTTCAATGAATATAGAGATGTGTTAATTTTGTTTGATAATTGTACATTTGATTGAAGATATTACTATTTAAACATTTATATTAAGCACAGTGTTTCTTATAAATATGATATAGGAATAAGAAAATAATTATGTAACAGAAATCCCATTCAATTTGTTATATTTTTTTAATGTAATATATTTGATTGGATTGATGTTTACAAAGTGGTAATCAGTAAAATGTAGTGAGGTTTATTTAGAGTAAACTTTTAAGTAGAAATCATTAGAAAGTATGGAAATAGTTATAATAAAAAATTATAGTAAAGGAATCAATAAATAATAGAGATTTGATAAGCAAATCAAATTAATAGTAATCAGTTAGTTAAGAAATAAATGCAATAAAAATGGAATGCAATGAAGATGAATTAATTTTATAGAATGTAGCTTGGATTTAGAATTAGTCTGCTTTAATTTATAATAAGAAGCTAAACATAGTTTATTAGAATATATTTTTAGGGAAATTGCTGAAGTAATCTAATTTAGATGAATAATAAACACAATAATAATCAAAGCCAGATTATGAAGAATTGTTTTTAGATTGTCAAATATTAGTAGGGAGCAAAGAGTTATTGGAAATAAATAGCAATAATAATGATTAATCTGTAAATAGCGAGTAAATAATAAAATAAATAATTAAAAGTGGTTCATTTTTACTAAATAGAGTGAATGATTATCTTAAATGCCGGATGAAGTCAATTCTAACAATCAGAGATTTGAGTTTGATGATGCAAAATGAGATAGATAAGTAGTTTACTTGGAATTAAAGAGATGGCGACCGAGTATGGTGACATTGTTTAAATTGAGAAGCGAGGTGTTCGATTTTGAGAATATCCAAATCAAGGCATTTGTAAATAAGGTCAATGAATCCACCTATCTTATTTTCCTTTTTGAGTAGCAGCCTCCTTAAAGAAAAAAAGATGATACTTCTTAACCTATCATCAATATATTTTCGACTTTTGTGCATGAATCTGTAAGCTATATAAATTGTATTTTAACTCTAATTCTACTCACATAACATGAACATGAAAATAATAATAAGATATCTTTAAAATAACATTATTATTATATGCCTATGAGGATGATGAGTTTAAGATATATACTATTTGTTAATAGTATGAGAGATTATATCTTTTATATATAAAACTAACTATTTTTAAGAATTTCAGCATTCAAAGTCAATGATTTGATTGATGAATTATTATTAGTTTATGAAGATAACTTAAAAATAAGAGATGTAAATTTAACAACATCTATAGATTTAAGTGATAATAATCAAGTTATATTTACTGATTTAGATAGAGTAAATAAATTATTATTAATTAGTTAAAATAAATATTGGCATGTTTATTATCTTATTGTTTAAAATATACAACTGCTTCTTAATTGAAATTAGATATCAAAAGTTATACTGTAAGTGGTATTATGGTATCATTTAAAGACAGTATGATAGCTAAAGATGATAATATGAGAAAATCAATAACTAATTTAGTTAGACTTCTTAATTCAACTTTAAAAATGTCTTCATTTTATGATGTTGATTTGAATAATCCATTAGAATTATAAATTTGTGTTATTCTATGTTGGTAATTATCTGGTACATTCAAAAGAGGTCTAGAATTTTTGTATGATAGTTAAGGATATGGTACTTTTACTTTTGTAATTGAATCATAAACAAATCAATAAAGAATGCAATCTCGTTAAGATACAGGTCCAATTAAAATATTAGGTTAGAGAAAATATTATGAAACATCATTATCTCTATTATTAGCTTAAGATAGTAGTGGTTATAGAGAAGAATCTAAGTAATTATCTACATTTACTATTAAGGTATATTTCATTGACATAATTATCTAAATAATTTTCTATGAAACCTGGAGATCCTTTTGATGTATAAAGTGCCTATTTCTCATAAATTTCAAGAATTAAATAAGATTCTTCTAATTCTAAATAAGTTTAAAATTCTGGATCTGTTCCTAAACAATCTAAAGAATAGAGTAATAGTTTTTCTGGTACTTGGAAATAAGGTTTTCCTGATACTATTTAATAACCTTATAATAAGAAGACTAGAAATGATAGAAATGAAAAAAGTGATTCTTAACATGATTCAATGAAAACACATTCTAATTTTGATTTTGGAGTTGAATAAAGTAATCCATCTATTCATCTTCCAGAATTAACACCAAAATTATTATCATCAGTTATTAAATATAGATTAAGATTAACTTGTTGTTCAAAGGTTTTAATTGTAGATAATGATCATTATAGTGTTTTCTCATTATAAAAAGTCTTAGAAAAATACAATATTAAATGTGATAAAGCTTTTAATGGAATTGAAGCTTAAAAATTAATATAGAATAAACAAATTAAACCATGTCATTGTGGCAATAAGTCTTATCTATTATTTTTTATAGAATTTTATTTACCAGTAAAAAACAATTAAATTATTTTAGATTTTATCAGGAATAGAATTAGTGAAATCACTAAAAGAATAAATGAGAAATAGTTTGATAGATAAAGGTTATGTGATAGTAATAGCAACATTTGTAGATCTGAATTCTAAATTAGAGTGTTTTAAGAGTGGCGCAGATTATTTTATAGCAAAACCATTTGATTTAATAGATATTGGAGCAGCAGTTTAATATTTAGATTTTTGATAGTTAATTATAAATCATTTTTATTTTTAGAAACAATTAGATCTCTATCTAGTCTAAACTACTTATTCAAATAATAATTCCATATGAATTTATTTAGAATGTTTCAATGATTTTTTGGTCATATCCAATTCTTCTGCTTTAAACACTTATTCTTTAGGGGAAAGGGATACAAAATTAGTATTAAACCAAGCTTATAATATCTTGGATTCTGAAACTATAGATTTATGAAATATTTAAATAAGAACATCTCCTAACAAAAATATATCATTAAATGCAAAGATTATTTCTTTTTCTGAAACAATCTAAGCCTTCTCAATTAATTACCTATCATTATTTTAAATTCTAATCATTGTTCCATAAGATAAACCAACTAATCTAACTGATACCAATTCAATTTATCTAAATGGCATTTTAATTAATTCATGTTTTAGAGCATAACTGAAATAATGAACATATCGAATCTAACTAGGAATAGTAACTCCTTTTTTATTTTATGTTCTAACTAAACCATAATAAGCTAAAGCATCTTAACTTGAAGTATATTTTCCACTATATAGCAAATAGCAACAAACCATAACACCAGTTCTTCCTTTACCAGCTTTACAATGTATTGCTACAACATGATTAGGATTTCCATTTAACCATTCATGAACTTTCTAACAGAATTCAACTATCAAGTTAAATGGAGGTGCTTAATGATCATCAAAAGGAAACTCAGCCACTTTATAGAAAGACTCATGCTTATACTTACGTTCTGAACATCTAGTTAGTAGTTGTATGTTTACAAGTTAAAAACCATATAATTATTAGTATGACGACTATTTAAAAATTTTTACACTTCTGGCATCGGATTTCTATATATTGCTTCAAAACTTTCAGCTGGAAATCCCATTGCAATTATATTGTCAGTTATATCTAAATTTACTATCAATTTTACATGTTAGATCTAAATTAAATCCATCTACCTTAAATCTCTTCTTCGATTTTGATACTAATTCTTTTATTATCTCTCTTTAATAAGCCTCCTTTGCATTCTTCATTGATTTCTATGTAATTTCATCTGCCTGGTTTTATAAAACTATTGTTTAATTTATTCTTCTGTCCATATTTTTATTAAATGATAGATCACTTGGAATCTATACTATTGATTGTTCATAATCATTGTTTTTTTATTACTATTTTATTTCTACAGAATTTTAATTTATTAAAGGACTCTCCTAATCATCCTCATCATCACTTGAAATCTAATTAAGAATCATTGATTCCTACACATCTTACATTTAGATCATCAATTAAATTTATTAAACTTTACTATTTATATTATATTTTTCTATTAATCTTTTATTAACATATCAAAATTATTATTAAAACAATCAATTTAACTTCATACTCTTGCTTCTTAGTAAATTATTTAATATCTATCTTTCTTCATTTTCTTTTTCAATCTCATAATATTCACAAAAATACTAATAATTTTAAAAAGCCACCACCTTCTTCAGATTTTTTACAAAAGATAAAAGTTCATCAAAATCTTCGTTATATAATAAAAATTCTGCTAATTGATAATTCTACCTTTAATTAATTAATTATATTTGCTAATCATTCAATTTATAAAGATTAAAATCATATTTTTCAATAATTGTTTTTACTTTTAAAGGAAAAGTGAATTTAGCTTTTCTCCAAGGAGGTAATTCTAAAGTTATCATATCAAAAAGTAATTCAACACAAAAAAGATTATTACCATTTAACTTTTCAACACAAGCATACATTCCTTTATTCTCCAAATTTGATTTTAACGTATTTAAATTAACATTTTCTAATTTTGGAAGCTATATTCTTTATGGATTTTACATTTATCTCATATACTAATCATCATCCTTCTTATCAAAATAATTTAATAATGCAGGAGCACAATCAATAAATAATTTATTGAAATACCTATTGACTAATCTAAATTCCATAATTTCTTTTGATCTCAAAAATACTACAATATTATAAAAAATGGCTTTATTAAAATATTTCAAGACTTACTATTTAGGCAAACCTTATTATTTTTATTATTAGCCATTCTTAAACTATTTTAAACCTTCCTTATTCTTAATTGTATTATTTTACTGTTAACCAATGTTCTTAGGTACTTACTTAAACATAAAAGTTTTTAATAAAAGAAATTAATTCCAAAAGAATAAGATATGCTATCATAAACCCTGAGAGATTCTGATCAAATTTAAAATGAAATCAAACCAAATTTATTATATTATAAATATAAGAATTGAATTTTTGTGACGTAACAATATAAATTCATTATAATCTGATTCATTATGAAGAATCTTATAAGATTAAATATTACGATAATAATAATTATCATTAAAGAATATAATCAGATTTCGAAATTACAACAAAAAAAAAATTTCTACCAGAAAGATTTTTAATCCTTTGGATTTTCATCTTTAAACTTTGTAATTGGTAACTAAACATTTTAATTTTATTGAGTAATATAATGAAAGTCTAATTTTGTCACTTTGAGAGCAAATTATGTAATATTTGTTTATCCTAATTAAGTTTTATCAGAAAAAGCTTTATTGAATATTAAATAATAAAATACCTGGAAAATCTTCATTTGGTTTTCCACTTTTTTTTTTTGGAATGTACAATTCATAATGGAGTGATCCATCTTCAGTGAAGGGGGAATGAATATAATCATGTTAGAAATTGAATTCTTTTATAACTAACACAATAAAATCAGAGATTAAAGTTTCTTGTGTTGCTGATACAACAATTTCATACTTGTTATCAATATTTTCATCATACCAAAATACATTGTATAGATTTGGTTTTCCAAATTAATGACTCTAATAATAGACATATGAATAGAATGATTACTTCTTCATAAATGATTTAAATAGGTTCTACACAGGATTGAGACCCTCTTCTTTAAAAAGGAATATGATTTAGTTATAATAAGCTTTCTATAAATTATAGTTATTAGAATTACTTTGAGTTCTTTTTAATTTAAAATTTTTAGAATTATCTTATAACATAGCTATGTTTGCGTTACTTTATTTGGATTATGTAGATGTTGATTATTCTATACTAGATAGTTTATCATCAATAATGAGATCAAACTATTCATCCTTTTCGCATAGTTATTTCATTCAACTTAGTTAATATTTAGAAAATTATTTGTAAAATAAATATAATTCAATAATAAATAATTTATACTAAATAAATGGATTTAAATTGTAGAGTGAAATGTGCTTGTGTGATAAATTTAAGTACATTCAGCAAACATGGAATCTTATCATTGGTAGCTGAAAATCCTGTATTCATAAATGATTTGTAATAAGAAGCTTAATTATTATATTAACAAATTTCGAATTAACAAGATTAATAAAACATCCCCTCTTTACCTGTTTAAAAGATTTATTCATAATCAGGAGCTTGGTATTGTTCATTAAAGAACAATATAGTAATTAGCCTATTAGTTACATCTTCATATCCAATGCCTAGTGCAATGCGATTGTTAAAATAAATTGAAGAAATATTAAAAAAGTAAATTTAAAGTGGAAAATATGAATTTCATCCTTTAGAACCAAATGTGAGACATGTATTTTTATTTTATTACAAATTAGCTATTAACATAATATGATAGAGATCCTTTTACGGATGATAAAATAGAAATAACTTGTAAATCTGTTGATTCTATCCAAGGATTAATGGAAGAAAACATAAGGAAGTTTTAAATGAATCAAGAATAACTACATGTTATTCATCACAAGAGTGCAGATATATCTCAAATGGCAGTTTAATTTTAAAAAAGTGCAGCAACTGTAAACACTAAATAAAATTGGGTCATTTACGTAGCAATTGGAATATTCACTACAATTGTTGTTGGAGTAATAATTTACATTTTCATATGATAATAAATTTTAGTATATAAACTATCTATCAATATCATTTTGCTGTATGTAATCTAATATACCCAGGTTCTGTAGGATTTCGAAATTACTTTACAGAAGAGGTTTTCCCGATATTTGTACTTTGAGTGACATTCTGAAAGGAATGCAAGAATGATGTTGTAACATGGCTATTTGATTAAACTTCTTTTGAATTACTTATTGAATGAGCATTTTTATATTTCAGTAGTTCTAAATTTGTTTCAATTAAGAAATCTTTTAAATCTGGTCTTCTATTAAGAATACTTTTAGATGGTTATTATTTAACAATTCTCTTTAATTATTTAGAGACTCTTAATTTAGCTCCTGAAATGCCAGGATCTGATTCACTATATTTTAAAAAGCAACTTTCGCATATAAGAACAGATTTTATTAAAAATGCATCATTGACTTTTAATTATTAAAATAGTTGCACTGTTAAATGTGGATAAAGCTTTAAAATAAGCGGTGGAATATGTGAATGTATATCTCTAAGATGACCTTCACATTATTAAAAGGATTTAGGTTTAATTATTTCAATATTATTAACAAGTGGATGTTGATTTGAATCTTAATCAAAATGCTTCATTATATACTCATAAGTCAAATGGTATAAATCTAAATAATATTATGAAATATTTCACCTTTTTATTAACATAAAACTCCACACTCAAAACATTCAATGTCTTTAATTAAAGCTACTGGATGCATAGTATTTACTGTGAGCATATTCTTTATTGAATGAGGTTTCTAAAAATTCGTATTAAATGGAATTGGTGTATTATTTTTCTTAACATTAGTATTACCCCATAAAGGTTTATACAACTTTATTTATGATTAGGCTTCTCCTTATAATCTTATTGAGGAAGAATATAAGAACCATACTTTATTATTCTATCATAGATTCATTATTAAATACTTAGTCTGCTTTAAAATAAAAAACTATTCTAGATAGATTTGTTTATCCATAGCTTAAATTCGTAATCTTCTAAACTATCATCTAACATTGTTTTCTTATCTCTTATGAAATTTCCTTACCTCTTAAAGGAATCACTCGAGAGTAAGCTTCACCTCCATCAAAGGTTGTGCATCTTTCTATTATAGATAATATTTTTACCATAAGGATCATATGACATATCATATAAATCTCGATTGTTTTGTTTCTTTGATAATATGCACACTGAAGGACTCCAAATTGCTTATATCAATGATTCATGATATCCTAATGGTTCTATAAACTTTTATAATATCCCAGAAGGTGGTTTATTTGGAGAATTTACAAACTCTGGAAACATTTGTTTCGTTAGATAATATATGCATATCTTTTCATCAAAGTCTAACGGTGGCTTAGCTTTTTTTTATTGATTTGGAAACGATTTCTCCTCTTTTGGATCAGGATGATTATATTTTTAAGGGTATATATAGTATGCAATGACTTATCCATTTGGTTTATCACCTTAACAAAAATGTCTAATTAGATTTTCAGATTTTCTAGCTTCAGATTTCTTAGTCATAATCTCACCTTCCTTACTTGTAAAGTACCAAACCTAATTTAAGATTAGTTTTACTTAAGGAACTCCATTTTTATAAATTAAAGTATCTGGTATTCTTATCTGAAAAGACTCTTTCAATAAAGATTCATCTTTAAACCATAAAAAATGATATATGTTGTATGAAACTCCATTTGTATTTGTTATCATTTCCAAATTATTTATTTTCAAAGAATAAATTATATTAATATAAGTTATTAGAATAATTATGTCAATCATCTTTATAAAAAATCGAAAAAATCAAAATTTATTGTTGAAGATTATATTTCTTAGATAGAACATTAAATTTTAAAAAAACTTTATGGCTTTATTGATCCATAAATTTCTTCAAAATTAAATTTCATAGACAATTTTAAACTAAAAATTGATATAATATTTTTGGATTAAATAAAGCTAACTTTTTGTAATAATAATAATAATTGTAGAAAATAACTTTAATGAAATTGTTTTAAATTTTTATTAATGTATTTTGAGCTCATAATTATATATGCTCAATAACATTCAATTCTGTTTTTTTTTTATTTATATATTTTTATTGTTAACATAAACAGTAATTTATTTAAAATAAATTATACATGAATTTAAAGAATTCTTAACAACATAAAAAGTCTTAGACTAGCTACTTAAATTATATGCTCGACGCTCGTTTATCTAAAATAAGATAAAAAACAACAATAAAATTCAAAGAAAATGAAAGTAAATTTGATGATGATCGCTTCCAACTAAAAACAGATATTAGTGATTCTCATAATTGTTAAAATTGTTAATAACAATTATTGATAATAAATGAATTAAAGGCATAAATTTTAGAATGCTAGAAATAGATTGATATTTTACATATAGAGAAGGATATAATACAAAAAAAGGAAGAATAGACGATAAAGTTACTGATTTAGGAAATTGAAAAAGCAAAGTTAGATTAAAAGAGATGTTCTACTGAGTTACAGCATTCATTAATATAATTTGCAAATGAAAACTTTTATAAATAGAACTAAACTCTATCATTTTAAGATAGATCAGAGGAAACTTCAATTTTGAATATTCAACTAAAATAAATAAAGGAATAAAATGCAAATTATGCTGAACTTTTACATTAATAATATGAATTCTCAATAAATATAAATATTAAATTCGCATAATTATCAAACTCTTTAAATACTTTAATAACGTTGATTTAAAAATACACAAGAATAATAACTCATATATAAATGCAAAGTTCACCTTAGTTAGATTTGTTACTTCCTAACCCACTTGAAGACAATGTGAAATAGGATGAGCAATAACAATTACTTTTTATAGATTTACATGACATGACAACAAAAATTTAATAGATTTAGATTGGGTCTTTAATGGATGTTTAATAAAAATTAGAAACCTTGATTTAATTGGTAGCTGATTATTTATCTTAAGCATAAAGAATAGCAATAAATGATATGAGTAAAATAATTGTGTGATTATATATATATATACTAATGATGTGGGTATAAAAATAATAATAATCATCTGCTAAATTTATCAAATTAAGAAAAAGAAGATTGCATTTTATCTCTTGTTTTATCAAAATGATATTTGGGTATAATACCAATAGTACCTGTAATATAGTAGGATCCTGGACCAACTTCTTCTTTTTCTTGAGGAGGGAATCTAGATGCTTTTCCGAGACTTATTATTAATAGAAAATAAAAACCTTGATTTTAGACCTGAATTAAATGGTAGAGTATAACTACCAGGCCCAATATTTTTAAATTTCGAAAGAACTGGATCAGATCTATTGCCTTTAGTTAGATTTGCATGTGGTGTTTATGATTTTGTATAATGTTCTAGAGGTTTAGTAAAAGAATTTGAAGCAAGTTGAGAATCTGGGTCATATTATCCTGGCCCAGGTGTATTATTATGATTTCTAAGATCATATTTAAGTCGAATTGAATAATTTGGACCTTATAAACTTGAATTAATATCATATTTTCCTGGGGATGGAACTCTATCTCTTGATAATCTAAATTCAGTATTAGGATTATATCTTTCCCCAGTTCCCATACACAATTAAGATTTACTATGTGAAATTCGAGTAAGAGGCATTTAAGGATCATGAGTTCCAGGTCCAGGTTTTAATTATGATTCTTTAGATACAAGTTAAGATCTATTTTATTTAAGCATTTTTATTTCTTTAGCAGTTGAAGGATTTGGAAGTTTTGGATCATGAGCTATTATATTAGAATAAATAAACCTCCAGGACCAGGATCAAAATAATCACTAGTCAAAATTGGAACATATTTATGACCAAAACTAAAGGCTTTTTTAAATTAGTTTATTGCTGGAGAATAAGTATCCGGACTAGGAACAATTTTATGAGATGGTAATTCTCTATCTCCTTTAGGCATAGAATATTTAGGTGCCAAATCTTGATTTACTTCTCTATAATCTCCAGGACCTACATCAATTGATTTAGGTTATTATAATTTTTTTGAAGTTCCAAATCCATTTTTCTTTATTTTATTAGTAGCCCAACTTGTAGCTGTTTTGAATTAACTGAAGGTTTCAGAATTAAAGTATTAATCAGGTGAAGGTCCTTCTTTTGCCCATTTTGTTTCCTATTTGTAACCAAATCCAAATATTGGCTATGAATGTGAATTAGATAATGATGGATTATATGATCCAGGACTAAAATATTTAAAGTATTATATTACCCTATTGGATGTTCTTTCACAACTTCAGGTCTGTGAACTGCCCAAGTTTAATGAAGATCTAAATCACCTCCTGATACTCTTTTTCCCATTGATGTTTGAATTGTATACATTTGTTTAATTTTATCTTGATATTCTTTTGTTTAATTCTTCTCTAAAAGAACTTTAAGTTATTCTTCATCTATAACTTAAACATTATGAATATTGTATGCTCCAACAGGAGGATTAGGCGCTTTTATTGCTTTCATTTTTTCATCTTATGGCAAATTAGATTTTCTTCTTGATACTTTGCTAGATAATTTAGATTCAGTTCTTCTAAGCTAATCATCAAATTTCTTGCATCCCTCAATTTCTAATTTACTTGCAATTAAATCATCTTTCTTAACCCATGGTAATCTTTATGATTCTCCAAATGTGAATGCTCCTGTAAATACTAATCCATAGGGAGTGGTTCCCATTGTACTCTAGTTCATTTTTGTATAATTATTATTAATTTATTCTCATAATATAAATTTCAATAGATTTTTCAAAATTAGTTGTTAATATATTTATTTGGATTATCGATTGCTTATTTTAAAAATTTATCAAAATCCTCTTATCCTAACCTCAATTTTAATGCCTCATCCCACAATATTACAGCAGATAATTTTTAAACTTAAGATTTTTTAGTATTCTATAGTTTTAATTTTAATAACTTTGAATAAAATAACCTTTAAGAATGAGATTCACATTTTTGTGATTATTCTTCTAAAAAACCAAAATCATTTGTTGAAATATTTGTGAGTATTTCACTTTTTGCATTTACTTTCTGTGGAACCTATTAAGTTAGCATTTTTTTATGAAGTTGCCTAGGTAAATAAACTTAATCTTCCTCACCATTCATCCATTTAGGACGTTAATTTATTTATAAATTTTTATTAAGGAGATTATTATAATATTACTATTCCATCTTTAAAGTATTACATTCCTAGATTTTTTAATTTATTTAATCAACCAATTATCCCTTTGATACAATAGGAGTATCTACTTAATCAGCACTCAAACAATATACTTTATTACTATATTTATTTGATTAATTCTCCTAAATCAATTAATTTTCAAATTTATTCTAAGGGCTAGAAGTATACTAAATTAAATTATCCTATTCATTTTATATATCCAAATTCTCTTTCAATATTTTTATTTTCTATTCAATAAGTACTTGAATTCTTTCTAAATATAAACTTATATTTAATGAGGATTTTGGCATGTATTTTAATTAGTTTATTTCTGCTAAATATGTTTAACAACAAGATATTTCTACTTTACCAATAGTTGAAATTTAAACTACTAGTTCTATTATTCTTATAAGTCTAAGAGCTAAAATATTGTTTTTTTTTTCCATCAAACTTAATCGAATTTTTTATAACTTAAAGTGATTCTCGTCTAGAAAAGAGTAAGTTTTATCAATATGATCGATGTTCTCAGTTACTTGATTGCAAACCATAGCATGTTTATTTGTTAAATCTAATCTTATATACTCTTAACAATTCATGCAGAGAATCAATAATTGAGAAGGTTCTTCTTCAGCTTGTTAATTTGTCTTACATCTTTGTTTATAAGACTTGAAGTAATTCATTGTTTAGTATATATATTGTAAATTTTTATTGACTTAATAAATGTTATAATTTGCAACAAAATATCTGTTTAAATAGAATGAATCTTTTGAGATCCTTCTATCTTTAAATAATTAGCTATATATTTAAATATCTTATAATCATTTAATTGTACTCCACTGTAAGACATTATAATGTAATTACAATTTGTCTGTAAACAATTCATAATGCACATCCAATCCAATGCATTAAAGTTACTCTATGCAATTTTCAATTTATTTCTAAGTCTATTGTTTTGTATCTTGAAAAACTTATTTTATTAACTAGAATACTTTAGAATTAATTTTTTAATTTATTCAAATCTATTTAATTAAGAATATTTCAATGTATCCAATTAGAAAGGAATTAGACTTATTTCTTATTGTCTTCTAAAATATCTGATGAAAGTCCATAATTAATTTAAATTATTATCGTTAAATAAATGAAAATAAATTATTAATGGAATTATTTTTTGTGATAAATTTAAATATAATATAAAATGATCTTATTATCATTGGTTATATCCATCGTTATAGGATGCAAGTAAAATATAAGAATTATTTAGTTTAATAAATGAATCTGAGTCTATAAATTTAGAGAATGGTAAGACATAAGCGTTGTGTTTTAAGGTTAATAAAAATTTGCCGACAATATTTTAATTGGTTAAATATGAAGATGAAGGTTCAAAGAAAAAAAAGAAAAAAGGAAAGAGTAAAATAGATGAAGAGGAAGAAGATGAAAATATAATAATTTATGGTATTTAATTTTGTTTATAAAATATAGAGGATGTTAGTTTAGGAAAGTGTAAATTAAAACAATAATAAAGAATTTGTTATTTTGAGAAAGGTAAGGATAGATTGGAAATTGATCTAAAATGTACAAAGGGACCATGTAAATTTAATGTAGTGGCAATGTAAGAGGAAGAAAAATAATTACAGATTGGGAAACAATAAAGAACTAAATTAAAATTATTAAAAATAGAATAGAACTCAAATTATAGAGTAGTGTATTCAATAAAATGTAATTAATGTGTTATGAAAATTGTTGATGCTGATCTCTAGTTTTATGGGGAATAAGCAACAATAATGGAAAGTGATACAAAGTTTATAGCAGTATTTTATGATGGAATAAAGAGTGAAACAATAATGATTTTGATAGGAGAATAAGAATTTGAGATTTAAAAATATGAATATGTGATATAACAGAAAATAAATGTAAATTAAATTATGGTTGATGCAGTTGAAAAATCAAAAAAGAATGAATATATAATTGAAGGTGAGAAAGTGATATAACTTAAGTCATATAAGAATGATTTGATAAAGATTAAGGTTAGAAATGAAGAGGGAGATATTATAATAGATTAGATTATTGATACAAAAAAACATGATAATTATAATTTGTTGTGGAATGATTATTTTAGAAGTTTGGAAATAAGTACAACCTTTAAAGCATGTTATTAGATAGAAGTTAGAGAAAAGAGTGATTGGATTGCAATTGAAGATAATAACTTAGCTATGGGTTTACAAAAGGGGATTGTGAATTACAAATTAAAATTACTTTAAATAGAAGATAGTCATTTTGTAGTATCAGTAGACAGTATTGAAGATATTTCAGTTTAAGTTAAACCCTGTAATGGAAGTAAGTGTAAAGCCATTGAAAAAATAAAAAATGGAGAATCATATTAATCAGTAGAATAGAACTGTGAAAATCCTGATAATGAAAATTACTGTTGGTTTGTAATTGCGGTAGAAAGTTAGGGGTTATATAGTCTGAATATTCATAATAATCATGAAGCAAAGATTATAACAGAAAATTAATTAATTAATTCTGAATTAGATGAAGAAGAGAAGCATCATTTTAGATTTAATTTAGTTAATTCAAAAAACTATAGTTCTGTTATTTTCAGAGTCACTTCAGAGAATGTTTAAATTTTAGTTAGTAGATCATCCAAATGTTAATTAGTTAATTGGAAATGTTATGAATATAGTGGAACTAGTGAATAACCAATTAGTTTAAGGGATTCTTAATTAAAGGATGGGAAATATTCTATAACAATTGAAGCTATTCAATTAGTTTAATATGGCTTTGTTATAGAAACTCATTCTAAAGATAAGATAAATCTTATTAATATAAAAAAAGGATAAATTTATAAATCATCTGTCAATTCTAATTAAAAAATATAATGTTTTAAATATGAATCTGATAAAAAAGGTTTTTTAACACTTTTAGTACATGGTCCCAATTAAAAACTTGTTAGTTATGCTAATATAGATATTGATACTGATGATGAAATTCCAACCAAAACAGATAAAGATATTATAACTGGAAATTCAGCTTTACAATTAGAAACAAATAAATTTATTGCATGTGTAGAATTGTAAGTCTAAAATAATTAAGATGTAAGTTCTGAAATTCTTTATAATGATATAAAATTTTCACTCATTTTATATGATGCTTAATCTGTCATAAATTTAGAATTTAACTCTGCCTATTATGGATAAGTAGCATTTGCAGAATAGTAAAGATTTTCTTTCTTGAGTTAATATGATGAAGATGTTGTCTATATTACTAAAAACATCTTATCAAGTGGCGATGTCAATAAAGATTTATAATTATACATAGGAAATATGTTATATGAAAATTTAGATGAATATGAATATAAATTTTTTGATGATGAAGTCAGTACCTTTATATTGTCAAGTGATAAAATGAAGAAATTATGTGATGTAAAAGAGGATAAGTCAGTTAGTTTTGAGCATGATCGAATTAGTCATCTATGCGAAATCTTCATAGTTGTAAAAAGCATATCGAAGAGTCCGATTAGATTTACATTAACAATTCACAAATAAGATTTAGCTATATAATTAACTGATGGATTACAACAATCATACAATTTATAACATATTGAAGAATTTATGCATTTTTATTATCAACCTAATTCTAAATCTATTGACATCAATTTATTTGCATCTACTTTTTATGGTAAATTTGTTTTACATTTAAACATCTGGAAGTTAAACAAGATTTCACATAAATCTGATTGGCCATTTATTGATAAAGCAGATGATTCAGATATTTCTAGTGGATCAACAAATCAAATTCATAGAAGTATTAAATCAACAGCCTTGGATCAATGTTGGCCAGATTGTGTATTATTGATATCTGTATAAAGGGTCTCAGATCCTTAGATTGGTGAAAATACTTTTAATGATTAGTTTCATATTATGATAAATTAGGGTATGCAAGATGTAATTGAAGGTCAAAAATATGAAGTTTCAATTAAAAGTAAAGAGACTATTTACTTCACATTCAAAAATTTACAAAAGTTTAGAGATGATGCTTATTTAACATTCTCTTTGTTATAATTAATGGGGAATGGAAATTTAGCAATCACTGTTAATGGAGGTGATAAATTTGAATATCCTAGTTTATATGGATCTTATGATTTTCATTCAGATGGAAGCTATCTTTAATTGTCAAAAGATAAATTAAATGAAAAACTCAAAGAAAAATAGATATCAATTTAAGATGCTTATTTAATCATTTCAATATCATAATCTTAAAGTTATTATGATTAAAGTCTATAATCAATTAGATTAGAATTCACAATCTCCTATATGAATATGGATTACATTCAAATTATGCACAGTCAACCTAATACAATACATACTAAATATTAATAACCAACTGTTATTTAATTTTATAATTATCTTCATCAAGATATTTTCTTTAAATTACATAAATTCTTTGGATATGGTTCAATGGCTGTTTTTATTTGCAATCAACAAAGTAATATTGCTGAATGCGTTAAAGATAGTAATGAGGCTGAATTCAAATATCTTGATAAAGTTTTTGCAGCTGGAAATGAGAATTCACAAATTTTAATATCATCAAACGATAAAACGAAATTCTGTATCTACTGCACCTATATTATTAAAATTGAATCTTTAGACAAAGAATTATAAGGATAATTAACTGTAGTTTTAGAAAATGATTTTGTCAGATTGCCAGCTGGAGTTTAATATAGTGATTATGTAGAAAAAAAGAGTTCATCATAATTTTCAATTATTTTTAGTTAAGATAGTAAAATTGAAATATTTATTTAAATATTCACAGGAGATCCTATTGTCTAATATTCATTCAGACAAGATGATCTAAATAAAAGTAAATTGATAAAGGCATAATCAAATGACACTTATATCCATATTACTATACCAAGTTAAAAATTAATGGATGAGATTGTAGATGTTACTTCAGTATAAAGTAATAAAAACAAAAAAAAAGAAGAAGAAATTGGTTTATTACCTTCTCATTTCATACATGATGAATTATTTATTAAAGTATCTACTTAATCAAAGGAATCTTGTAATTATACAATTTATTATACAAGTGATTTAATAAATGGGAAATTATAAGATGGTAGAATTCATTTAGCTTTTATAGAGTAAAATCTCACATTTTTATATGAAAATTATAATGAATAAATTACTGTAATTAACATGTCTCCTTTAAATTTAACATCTTTAGAGGATGTTGAAATAAAAGTTTTTTATATTTCTAAATAATAATTTGGTGATTATCATTATGAAGAGTATAAAGAAGTTTAAATTAAAACAAGATTGATACATCCTCTTTCTAGTAGTTATGAATTACCAAAAGATAATGGAATTTATGAAATAATTTTGATAAATAAGAAATATGTAGAAAATGGTGGAACAAAAAATCCAACTTAATTTATAGAAATAAGTGCATCAACAAATGATATTAGAATTTTACCAATTCAAAGACATCATAGTGGATATATTCAACCATCTGAATATGACTTTTATGAAACTTATTCTCCATCAAAAGGATATTTAGTTACTGAACTTTACTCATGCTCATCTGATATCAACTTTAGTTTCTCTAGTTAAAACATTAGTGCTTTTATTGATGAAAATTATGATCAATCTATTCAAATTCCAGAAAAGGATTATTATGTTGAAACAATCTAAGTTGATAAAGGTACTTTATGGATTGCCATCAAAGGAATCTCTACTACACCTGCTTATTATCATATTACAAATCATTTCTATTCAAAAAGGAAAGATATCCCCTTTGGCAAAATTAAAGCTGGTAATGATGGTAATATTAAATGGCATCTAGATAAATAAAAATATGATTCTATTTAAATTGAATTTGAACATGCCATTTGTAATGAATGCAATTTAGATGGAGTTTAAATTAATTATCAGATATTTATTGCATAAGATGAAAAAAAACTATAAATGTTAGGTTATTGTGGTAATGAACAATTCGAAAATCATAAAGCCAATGATGAAAAGATTTTTTAAAAAAGTTTATAATCATATCGCTTAGCTGATCATAATGGAAGTATTGTTTATGAAATTGAGTTTCCTAATTTACAAACATTTGAATATGCTTCAGTCGGAGTTGTTGCCACTGTTGATAATTTCATGAAGTATTTCTTTATTCTTAATTTAGTTCTACTACTTAAATGAAAATATTTTACAAAACCATACAAGTACCTGTGCCAAATTATTTTGCCAAATTTTTAAACCATAATAGAACATTTTTTACCTTTTTAATCATTGGCATGATTTTCTTAATATCTTTATTGACTCTTTGGTTATGTTATTATATAAAACGGTAAATAAAATTATTTATCAATTTAGATATAGGAATACAAAAAATAAGTTAGATTTTTAATTAGAATAGGGAGCTAAAATCATAGCCTCAAGTAAATTACCATAAAATGATGATGCAGCCTTTTAAAATGATTTCAAAATGAAATACTAAACTTTTGAGGAGGATTGATTAATTTAATAATTTTAATATAAAAATATGATACTTTAATTCAAATGTGAAAGATTACATTATTTACTCAATACTCACTATGTTGTCAATGTATATAAAGATAGACTAACTATTGGCAAAAATGTATAAGTTTATATTTATGCATTTTAAAGAGTCTTCCAAAATATGAGTACAAATTTACATTATAAAATGTGTTACATTGGTATATAGAAGGATATAAAATTCAAGCATTTGGAATCTAACACAAAAATGTTATCAAATTCTTTAAAGCTAATCACAAAGATCTGGATTAATTGAGAGTTGTGTGTAGTAGTCTTATCTGTTTTGATAACCTTGCCGAATTCTATAGACAAATAGATGTAGATGATTCTTCAAAAATAATGGATTAATTTTCTCATGAAACTTATACATTGAAATTCTTAAACTACGTACAGTTACAAAGACAAGTTCCTCTATTAAGATCTTTGAATCATCCAAATATTCTTAAAGTCAGAGAATGCTTCATGTATCATCAACGAACTTATGTAATCCTAGAATTTGTTAGTGGAATGACTTTAGAAAATTACATGGTTAAAAATCCAAATCTCAGCCATCTCTAATGTTAATCAATTATTGTGGTAAGTCTTAAAGTCTGACATAAGCAAATCTTGAGGGCACTAAAAGTCTTACATGACAATCACATTATTCATTCTACAATTCAACCTAAATTTCTTCTATTTTAAACTGATTTGATCAAATTTATAGAATTTTCTTAAGCTCTCTCATCAAAAGAAATCGATTCTTAAGATATAAGAAATTGTGGAACAATTCTATTCTAATTGGACTCATATATTGTTTAATATATATTTTTAGATATACTGACAAAGTTTATAATAATTATGATTATGCAGATGTAACTTAAAAACTTTAGATAAGCTAAACCCCATAGCAAGCCTAGGATTTAATTTTAAAAATGCTTTTTGACTAATAATTTACTGTTTATTAGTCTTTGGAACATCCTTACTTTTCAAATACTTTAAATTCTCTAGAAAAAAAGAAAAGGTTTCAGAATTTTCAAAAGGCTTTACGATCTACTTTTGAAATCGATGAATCAGAAGCTGTTTCATAATATATACCAGAATTGCAAATAAATAAAAGAAAATCCCTTTGAAAATGGTAATGATTACATATAGATAATATATTGAATAAATATTAATACATAATTTTCTAGAGTAAAATATCTTGTATTAGATAAATTATATATTAATGAATAAATTAATAAATTTTATAATAACTAAATTAACATTGTAATAGGAAATGAAAAAGTGAAAATAAATAATATGAAGTAATTATTTTATATATTATTTGATGATTTTTATTTAATAAAATTAAATAGGATTTATTGAGTTTTATTCTATATAAAAAACTATAGATTAGGATTGGGTTCGAGAATATTAACTTCTTTTTCAACTTTTTTATTTATTTGGAAATTNTCAAATTCTTTAAAGCTAATCACAAAGATCTGGATTAATTGAGAGTTGTGTGTAGTAGTCTTATCTGTTTTGATAACCTTGCCGAATTCTATAGACAAATAGATGTAGATGATTCTTCAAAAATAATGGATTAATTTTCTCATGAAACTTATACATTGAAATTCTTAAACTACGTACAGTTACAAAGACAAGTTCCTCTATTAAGATCTTTGAATCATCCAAATATTCTTAAAGTCAGAGAATGCTTCATGTATCATCAACGAACTTATGTAATCCTAGAATTTGTTAGTGGAATGACTTTAGAAAATTACATGGTTAAAAATCCAAATCTCAGCCATCTCTAATGTTAATCAATTATTGTGGTAAGTCTTAAAGTCTGACATAAGCAAATCTTGAGGGCACTAAAAGTCTTACATGACAATCACATTATTCATTCTACAATTCAACCTAAATTTCTTCTATTTTAAACTGATTTGATCAAATTTATAGAATTTTCTTAAGCTCTCTCATCAAAAGAAATCGATTCTTAAGATATAAGAAATTGTGGAACAATTCTATTCTAATTGGACTCATATATTGTTTAATATATATTTTTAGATATACTGACAAAGTTTATAATAATTATGATTATGCAGATGTAACTTAAAAACTTTAGATAAGCTAAACCCCATAGCAAGCCTAGGATTTAATTTTAAAAATGCTTTTTGACTAATAATTTACTGTTTATTAGTCTTTGGAACATCCTTACTTTTCAAATACTTTAAATTCTCTAGAAAAAAAGAAAAGGTTTCAGAATTTTCAAAAGGCTTTACGATCTACTTTTGAAATCGATGAATCAGAAGCTGTTTCATAATATATACCAGAATTGCAAATAAATAAAAGAAAATCCCTTTGAAAATGGTAATGATTACATATAGATAATATATTGAATAAATATTAATACATAATTTTCTAGAGTAAAATATCTTGTATTAGATAAATTATATATTAATGAATAAATTAATAAATTTTATAATAACTAAATTAACATTGTAATAGGAAATGAAAAAGTGAAAATAAATAATATGAAGTAATTATTTTATATATTATTTGATGATTTTTATTTAATAAAATTAAATAGGATTTATTGAGTTTTATTCTATATAAAAAACTATAGATTAGGATTGGGTTCGAGAATATTAACTTCTTTTTCAACTTTTTTATTTATTTGGAAATTTTGCTGTCAAATAAAGATTGATTATTTGAGTAACTTAAACTTAAAAATTTATACTTAAGAGAAGCTTTGAATGCGTTATTGAGAAAGTTAAATAAAAAGTGCACAGATATTCTATGAGTATATTAATGAATAATGATAAAAGAAGAACTGATTTTGAAATTAGTTTATAAATAATTATAATGGCCTTTGTTTATTAGGCTGATAGAGATCTTAATCAATCAAATACTTAGGTTCCAGTTAATGTACAAATGAATATTGATGGAATAGGTTGGTCCAGGATCATATACTGTGTAGAAAACTTAACCTGCTAGATAATCAGTTGCACCATTTAATACATAGACTCTTCGTAGCAAGCCTATAAAATAGAATTCTCTTCCAGGTCCAGGGAGTTATAATATCAATTTTGTGAATGCAGGGTATATTTTGGGAATAAATTCTTAGATAAAAAGTAGTTCTACAATCTACTTAATCAGAAGTGTAAATACTGGAGATGCCTAAGCAGCATTCTGTGTTTGCATCAAAATGTAGAAGATTTTAAGAAGGGTGTAATAATGAAAATCCGGGGTAAACCTAAATAAATTATAATTCAGTCCTGGGTCATATGAGCCTGAAGTAATTCAACAATAACGGTATTAAGTGGCATCTCAAGAGAATCTTGTAGAATAGTTAATGAAGTTAAATAAATACAAATCAATTCCTTCTATTCCTAGTAATTCTCAGATTCATGGTTATACAGATAATGGAAGTAAATAATCTAAATTAAATCAAAAAGCTTTGGAATTGAATAAAAGTCCATAAGTAATAATCACAGGATTAAAAAATGATTCAGTTGGTCCAGGCCAATATGAATTAAAGGACCTATTTGAAGAAAATAAAAATAGAGGATTTAATTGGCATAAATCAAAACAACCAAAATTAGCTCCTGTTGTATCAAAAGAGAAATAGTAATTGGTAGGTCCAGGCAATTATGATGTTTAAGAAGATAATTAACCTCTATATAAATTGATGCCTTCAGGTTCATTTCAATCAAAAACATAAAGATTATTTGATTTGGAGAGAGGACAGAAGGCTAGAAGCTTCATGAGATATCAATTTGAAAAAAAGAGAAATTAATTGCTCTCAAATCCTTAATTTGCAGATTTATAAGATGAAGAAATAGAGTACATAGAGGTAATCAATTATTTATATATAATAATATAGGATGCTACACCAGGTCCTGGATATTATTATAAAGATTCTACAACCGCCTCAACATATTCTAAATCAGCTACTAAAATAGATACATAATGTTTTGGTTCTAAATCTAAAAGATTTGGAGAAGAATAAGTATCAACTTCTATAGGACCAGGAGATTATAAAGTGGATCTTTAATTAGCTAATAAAAGTTTATCATATAAATATCCTCCCTTTATGTCTTCTAATAGTCGTTTTGAAGCTAAATTAGCTGAAAAAAGACCAGGTCCTTAAACTTATAATCCTAAATAAACAGTATCTACTTAAATAATATGTATTAGTTAGAATATAATTTGGTTAAGAAATTAGAGAGGGCTCCAGTTGGTAAATTTGGATATAATTAACCCAGATTTGATGATAATTAATTTTAAGCTCCATTACCTGGACCAGGATCTTATGATTTTAATAATAAAAGTCCAGATAAAGGGGCATAATCAGTTTTTAAATCTTCAACTAAACGACATGGACCAGGATCATAGAGTAAATCAGAATTACCCGCTCCTGGTTCATATGATCCAAAAAATTATACAATAGAATATAGAACTAAAATGGAAGAAGAAGAGGATCCTTCTTTAAAGATTTAAAAACCTCCATTTATGTCTTCAATGCCAAGGTTTTAGCATAAAGATGAAAAGAAAATAGAAGAATTAGAAGAAGATGAAGAAAGTTTAAGAAAAAGTCCTTAGAAAGAACCTTATAAGATGCCCTTTTAGATTAAGAAACCTGCTCCACCTTTTAATATACAAGTTTAATATCTTTTCGATATTTATAATAGGAGAAAAGATTTTAGTATGAGAATTCTAAAAACCAATCGCCAGGTCCAGGAGAATATCATGATCCAAAAAGGAATCCTTGGGATAAAAAAACTTATAATATACAATTCTCTGAAATTTGAGTAATAAATAAATAATACAACTTTCATTTTCTGTTTAGTCTAAAATCTGATCTAGTATGTTTATGCATCCTTAGAGGAAAATGTATAACATTATTTATTTTTAATTTTTTGGATATGGAGAGACTCTATTATTAGTTTTTTGTTGATGATATTCTAGCTTAAATTTATATTTACTTTGATTTCAATTGGATGGTAGTGTTATTATAATTATGATTTGATGGGGAATTTATAATAATTTTTTAAACAGGAGAGAGCATTTTCTGAAGAGAATCCTTAATGATTTTCCTTTATGTAAAACCATTAGCTTATGATTGAACATTTTGTCCTGGTTTTGGGGATAAGGGAAAAGTCCATTAATTTTTCTAAGTTCTCGAAATGATTTATTTGATTGATTACTGTCTCATTCCTAAAGAAGGTTCATTATAAGTTTTAGGGGAGTTTAATTACATTTGTTGAGTGATAGTTTTCAGTTTATGTTTATCGACAATAAAATGAATGAAGTCTTGCAACTATTCTTGTTCTCGATTAGATGGTAGCAGATTTAACTCGCCAACATTCATTTGTAATGCATTCAATTTATTATTTATTGCTTCAACAGTTGTTGAGGCATCTTAAATCTCAGAAAGGATCTTGCTATACATTTACAAAGGTTTCGGTGATGTTGGAATAGTATCTTAAGGTAAATTTCCAACAATGGTTTTTTTTGGTTTACTAGGGTTTTTCTTATTTTCTTCTTCTATTATCCGTTTGATCCTGTAGTATTCAATTCTTCTTCTTTTGTCATGATAACTGGTGTATGTCTATGTATAAAATACTTGCTCATGATCTTGCATAGTTTTGGCATAAAAAATCTAGGTATCTCATTGTGATATTTGTAATACTCACTGAAGAGCCGAAGCTTTTCGAATACCTCATCTAATAAGTATATTTCATAATACAAACTTACTTAAAAAATATAATCTGCTTAAAAATTCAGAATCATCTTGATAGTCTATAACTTAATAGAATCTAATCACTTCAGAGGTTCTCCTAGAACTTACAAAATCATCTAGAATTTTCACATCATAATAAGATTGGCTGTGTGAATATTTTGTCTAAAGTAACCTTTGTACATCATATTTATTGGCCATTTTTAATAATATGTTAATCGATTATTTTTTAGTAATTGGATTATAAACAAAATCAAATGGTATGTTATTGAGGTACATTTAGAAATTTCATTAACTAATATACTTAATAAGAAACAAGAGCCGGAAATAATCATCATGCATCCAATGGATTAGCCTGCTCCAGATTACATTGAAAACATAAAAATGGTTGATGCAATTTACAATTATATAGTGGTGTTTTCCTAATGGAGTGCAATATTACAACCAGGATTTGAAAAGAATAGATCTTGAGAACAAATCAGAATAAGCTATAACTGAAGACATTCGAAGTCAAGATTAATTGAATCATTTTGTACTTACAGATGAAAAGGGACAACAAAAATTTTGTACTTCTTTACTCTACTATGTATTATCAATAATAATCGAAAGGAAAAAGTCTATGTGAAAAATAAACATAAACATTTTTAGAAACTATCTAAATCATTTCCAAAAATTGCAATTAAACAAATAATCAAGAATCCCTTGATATTAGATGAAGATACATAATTAATTTATGCTCCAAAAACAATCACATTAGTCTCACATTCACCTGCATTCGATCTACAAAGATAATTTCTTGTTTTCTTTTATAATAACTACATTATAGATCGTGGATTGAATTCTATCGGATTATGTGAAGATCATCTTAAATAGTTTGAACGTTTAGTACTCACTCATGGTTTAAATGGCGCTGAATAAGAATGGAATTAATAGGAAGTATTACATCTGAAATAACTTGAATAAGATTATATAATGGATAAAGACATCTTAGAATTTTATATTAGTGTACTATTTACTCTCAATAAAAAAACATTACTCACAGATGAAGAATAAAATCATGAAATTAGAATTACAAAATGCGAAGTTCATAATGAAATCCTTAGATTTAGAACTAATGATCAAGAAATTCTATCTTTAACCAATTTTACTTTTCGCCCTCTCTTTAGTCGATTATCACTTGTAAACATTATGAGAATTGTTATGTGCATCATCTCAGAAAAATAAATACTTTTTTTCTCTTCCAATATCAGTATTCTCAAATACTATTCAATCTAGGCGAAATTCCATAAATTACTGAAGGTTTGCTTTCTTTAATCAAACCTCTAAAATGGTCCAACATATATATTCCTTGTTCAAATATTGATATATGGGAGTATGCACAAGCCTTACAACCTTATATCATTGGCTTTGAAAAATAACATAAATAGTTTGTATATTAATATCAAATTATTCATTTAGATACTCACTTAGATATAAGGAAGAGTTACAGTTGATCTTGATGAAGATTCAATTATTGATCATAGTCATTCTATTGATGATGTATTCTATTCAATCATTTATTATTAGTTAAAAATACCTGAAAAATGGTTAATTGAATTAAAAAATAAATTAAATCAAATTACTACTTAATTGAAGTATTCACCAAAATAAAAGATTTATTAATGGATGGAAGCTATTCTTAGAACAAAAAAAGCCTTTTTTAATTTTATCTTATAAATTGTTTAAAATGTTCTGCCTTTTATTAAATCTTTGAATGATAGAGAATCTCAATAATTTACGCAAACTCTGAAATAGTGTTTTGATCTATAAGGGTATATCAAAAATCATCCTGAATAAGAGTTTATTACAGTAATAGCCAAAAATACAATGACATTTAGTACATTTATTGAATAAGTTGATGATTATTACACTTTAAGTAAATAAGTTGATCCTATGATTGTTTCTTATGTTGAATATATGAAAGTTTAAGGATAAAAAAATGAATTAGATTTTCACAAATTGATAAATTCCTGTTTAGATAAAGAGATTGAAAAAAACCTCAAAAATTTTTCTAATCCTGCTACTATTGATTTATATCCTTGGATGATCAAATTTCGTAAATTCTAAGAACTATTTAAAGAAAAAAACAGTGAATAAGTAGAGTAAAAGGAAAATCAATAAATAGTTTTACATTTTTATGACGAAGAATCAAGAATGAAGACAAGATAATTATTGAATTCAAAAGAAAACATATTTTCAAAATTCAATCAAAAGAAAGTTATTAATTTAAAACAAATTTTTACTCATTAAAATGTTTCAAATTTGGTTTAAAACTATAAACTTATCTCAAATTCTTTGAAGTAATTAGTAAAAAAACCATCAGAGAATTTTGATTTAGATCCAATCCTTTAAAAACGAAAAACTTAGTTACGTCGTCATTCTACATTAATGAATGAATAATTAGAAGGAACTAAAGAAGATATTATGAGATTAGTAGAATCATTACAAAAGCAAGCTTGAAATGAGTTTATATTTATAGTATAAATTAATTGATTAAAATGATTTCCAGCAACTAAACGAAATCATTACTTGAAACTATGGAGAAGAATGAAGATCCATTAGCATTTGCAGATGCTTTAGGTCTTTTAGAAAAATTAATTACCAAGTATTTTAAAGCGTATAAATTAGTATTATAAACAATCCCAATGAAGATAAGTTTAAACATATAAAAATGACAGTTAAGACATTGGCCACTCGACTATTCAATATAAAATAAATGACAGAGTTGTTAACATTATTGGGGTTCATTTAAGTATAGAATTAACTCTATTGAAATTAAGTTAGATTAAGAGTATTATTTACCTGACGAAGAATATGGAAGATTATTAGAAAATTTCAATACTATAAAGTGGTAGCATATTTTATCATAAGGAAGAGCAGATGGACCTTAATAGTATCTAAAAGCTTAAGAAATGTAAAATAATTAATCTTCTATATTTTTCTAGAGTGAGATAATAATAAGAAGTTTAAAGATAATATGAGAAAGAGTAAAAAGAAAAAGAGAAAATACAATAATAAATGAAATATGATAGATAAGAAAGAAGTTTAGTAAAAGAGAAGGATTCAAAAGCAAATGATTTATAATTTGGTGCTAAAGTGAAAACTTGTGAGTAATTAGGTATAAATAAGAATACTGGAAAACGTGGGTGAGGTTGAGCGAGGCGAAGGTTTAATAACTTTCGCCTCGCATTATAGTAATAAAGAAAATAATCGATCACTTAATAGAAGTAAGAAATTACTTCTTAGATGATCAAAGAGCATTTAAAATTAATTGATGCTTTTTGAGAGAAGGATTGTGAGTTTTCTTTATATATATGCATGGTGAAGTCAATAAGAAATCATTACGAGTTCCTATTTAATTTATACCACATTTGTCTTAAATCATCTTTTGTTTTAGTTTTGATTTCAGATGCTATTTCTGTCCATTTAATAGTAACCCCAATATTTGGAGGTATTTGAACAATAGATTTTAGTTAATTAAAAATCTCTTTATCTTCTGATTTCATTTTTCTATAATTAAGTCTAAATCTAACTTATTCAAAGTCATTTCCAAACTTCTTTTTGAGAGTTTAATCATAATTAGGAAGTAAGAGAGGATAACCACTTAAAGAATGAATATTGTTGATAAGAATAAGAAATTCTTAGATTGTCCAAAAAGATTTATTTCTAAACAAATGGTTTTACTCTCCAATTTAATTATATTTGTTTCTAATATTATCAGGTGTTCTATTAATATGTTTACTAATTTCTCTCCATTGTCTTCCATACTATTAGACATATTTAATTAATTCAGCCTCTTCTTCTTTATTCCAATATCCTTACCTATTTTTGCTATCCAACTTACGTCGAATTAGTTTATATACTGAATCAACTGTTCTGGTTGGAATATATTTTGTAATTTCTAACCAAATCTTGGAATGGCCTAAACTTTTCAATTCAATATAATCCTTTAATTATTGATCACTTAAATTATTTTAAGATTAGTAATTATGCACAATTTTCATAATTTATTCTTTTTCTTCATCAGAGAATTTACCATTCTTTATTTCTGATGGATTTATTAAATTATCAAGCTCTTTATGCCAGGATCGTTTTGCAACAGAATTAGGCTCTTAAGTAATAGGAATTTATTGCTAGATTGGTTTGTTAGTAAAGACTATACGAATCTTAGATCTTCTCTATTATTACTTTTCTATAAATGGCAAAGTTTATGGTTCTGTTTTTTATTCTTAAAATATGTCATCATATTCTGATTCTTAGAATTTAAGATGAGTATTAAATTTCTCTTATTATTTCTAAGTTTTCTTCATCATCTTTATACAAATTAAGTTGTATTGTATTATTAATAATTTTTTAGTATTAATTACAATTCATATTAATTTAAATTACGCACTAAAAATGCATCCTACAACATAATTACTTTAAGAAGCTAGAGATAGAGTGACATTTCCGATTTAAGAGCTAACCAAACTTATCTATGGAAATGAAGAGATCTATCAAACCTTTATGAAAGCATAAAAGATCATAGAAAATGAACCAACTATTAAAAATCATCCTGATTATCACAATTGGGGACGCAAAGAACAGATTATCAAATCATATGAAAAAATAAGAATTATGCATTAACATTTTAATCTAAGCAATGCTGCTCATTGGGCACCTATGTTAAGTTTATTCTAAGGTACAACACCTTCAGCAGTATCATTTGGAATGACTGTTCCTGCTTTGAGGTTCCTTGGAACAGATGAATAATTCAATCTCTGGGGTCCTAAATTTCTTACTATGGAAATTGTCGCTGCATATGCTTAAACAGAAATTGGACATGGAAGTGACGTCTAAAATTTAGAAACCATAGCAACATATAATTCATAAACTAATGACTTTGTGTTGCATACACCTTCAGTCTCAGCTGTCAAATGTAAACATTAAGAAATATTTATTAGTTTGGCCAGGAGAACTGGGATTTTTATCAAATTATGCGCTTGTTTATGCTAAGTTGATTTTTAATGGTAAGAATAAAGGAGTCCATCCTTTTATGGTTCAGATTAGAGATAACTCAACACATAAGCCATTAAAAGGTGTAGCAGTTGGAGATATAGGACCAAAGTTAGGATATTCTACAAAAGATAATGGATTTTTAGCATTTGATAACTATAGAATTCCTTTGAATAGTTTACTAGCTAGATACGTTAGGATAGAGAATGGATAATTTTCAAGACATGGAAATGAAAAGGTAAACATAAAATATCATATATTAGATATCATATGCATCAATGATGGTATCTCGACAATTAATTATTTTCATTTATCCTAGAATGGCCGCTTAAAGTTTAACTGTAGCCATCAGATATTCAATAACTAGATAATAATTTACAAATGATAAAGGTGTAGAGAACTCAGTACTAGAATATTAAACATAATAAGACAAATTATTACCAAGATTGGCCACATGTTATGGGATGATCTTTGTAGGTTTCCGTATAATGGAATTAGTGGATGACAATTTCCATAGAGTGTAAAAGAAAGACTTTAGTACTTTGTAGTAATCACATGCAATTTTAAGGTATATAAATTAAAATATTATCTATAGTGCGTTAAAAGCTTGGTCTTCTTAATGGGTTGTTGATACTGCTGAATGGTGTAGATTGTCATGTGGTGGTCATGGTTATGCACATTATTCAGGAATTCCAGCCATTTATTTTGATACTGCTCCTAATGTTACATTAGAAGGAGAGAATCAAGTAATGTACCTTTAAGTAGCAAGATACTTACTTAAAGTCTTATAATATGTGGAAAAGAATCCAGAAAAAGTTCCATTTTATTTTAATTTTGTACTCCACATAAAAGAAACTTTAGCTAATTAAAGTACAGAATATGGATAGTTATTAAAATTGACTTTAACAATCTAATTAATAAGTGTTGCAAAGAAGATTAAGGATAGCATGAGTACAGGTAAGAATTTTTAACAAGTTTGGAATGAAGTAGTTGGAGTACAATTATTATCAGTTGCATAAAGATATGCTGAATATTTTACATATTTAGTATTTTAAGAATAAATTTAAAGTGCGAATTCCTCAGTAAAGGAAATATTATAATAATTGTGTGATTTGTATTCATTGTAAGTAATTTTGGATAATCCAAACACTCTAATTGAATCTGGTAGGATTAATGGTGAACAATTTAAGTAGCTTAATGAAGCTAAAATTGAATTATTGAACAAGATCAAACCTTAAGCCTTGGGTTTGGTTGAAGCATTCAATTTTAGTGATAATGCTTTAAGAACTTGTATTGGATGTCATGATGGAAAACCATATGAATATATTTATGAATGGGCCACAAAAGAGAACTCAGTTAATATTAAAGGAGTGCCTCAAGCTGTTAATGATTTGATGGGCACTAAAATCAAAGCTAGATTATGATATTAATTATTTTAATAAATGAGAAAAAATATTTAGATTATTGCTAGATAATTCACATCTACTAAACCTGAACTTTTTAGACCTCAAAAGATTGATGTCAAAACATTTGAGTATGAGCCATTTAAATTTGGAATCGAAAGACAATCTATGATTCATGGATATACTATGGAAGAAATGTATGGCAGGTAAATAAAATAAATTAGACTTTAGATTTTATGGAATTAAGCATTCCCCTTTAATTTAGAAAGAGTTGAAGAAAGACAATCTTATCGCTTTGGCTATTCTTTTAGGAGGATGTGTGATTACATTCTATTATAATGAATGGGGAGTTCAAGATTAAGCTAATTGGCTTTAATATTATTATGCTGATTTAACAACCAAGAGAAACAATCTCAAATGATTGACAACAATTTAAATATATTCATAGACATAAAATATTAGCATTTTTATTATGCAAATTAAAATTGCTGATATAATAAATAATATATTATATTTCTATTCATTATCCTCCCATAGTCAAAGAATCTAGTAAAGCTTATTTTTCTGCAATTATTAATTTCAACTATGCTATTTCTTTAGCATAATTCTTAGCATTATATGTCATTTCATCTTGTAAAGCTTCTATTCTAGCATTTGCTTTATGTAATTTTACTTCTAATTCCATTTTCTCTTATTCCCAATCAGCTCCACTATTACTTACAGGTCTTTTATTTCTTAACTCTTCTTTCATATTTGCAACTATTTTTTCTAATCTTTAGCATTCTTATTTATAACGTTCTAATTCTCCAATATCTTCTCCATACACTATACCCTTCAATTATTTCTATAAATTTAAATTCTCACTTTTTAATTATTCAACTTCCAATTATGCTTATCTAGCTTTTTGAGCATCTTTTAGTGATGTTTCCATTAACTTTTCTAATTTCGATATAACGGTTTCTTATTTTTTTACAGCTTCTTTATAAACACCAACTTTTTGAATTTCTTATTGCATAACTAACATTTTTTTAGCATTTTCTTAATGCACTCTTTACAAAGATTCTAATTCAACTTCAAGTTATCTTGCTGAGGCAATATCTTTTTAAGCAGTTTTTAAGGCTTTTTCAAATTCTTCATTTCTTACTCTTTCATTTCTATAAGCTTAAGCAACCTTAATAATTTTTTATCTTAATTCTTCCATGGACATAACAGCAATTTCTTTTGTAATGATAGATTAAATTTCAAGTGATTCTTCATGTGCTAATCTCTTTCTAAGAATAGAATTTTCACTTTATAATAATTTAACTTATCTTCTTAGATCAACAATTTCAGTTCCTGTAATTTTAAGACTTTCTGTTTTATCATCTACTTCTTTCATTAATCTATGAATCATCTCTTATTTTTATGATAATTCTTTTGATAAAATATCCCATTTTGATCTATCAGCTCCAGAAACATTTTCAGCTAATGCTTTCATTTCAGGTGTTCTAGGTATTAATCTATTAGATTTTTTAGATGATGATACTCTACTTATTGCAGTATTGTCAGCTGCTTCCATACAAGTTAATTCTACTTAACATCTGCTATTCATAAATAAAGGTCTTTATTTAGATTCATCAGACCAAGTAATTGGAAAAAAAGCTTACTTTTTCTCTTTGGAATAATATAATTTACGAAGCCAATCATCAATTATTTCTGAATATCCTACTATTCCATTTGGCATAGAATGCATTGATTTTATAGTATCATCTCTAGTGGCTAAATAGAATGCTATTCCACTCTATTAACATGAACATAAACAATACTTCCAATTAAGATTTTGGCAAAGTAAATACAGCTACTGCATTATATACTTTGTCTGCCTTATGAGGAGGAATCTTCATTATTGATGATATAAAAACATCAGATTAAGCATTACTTAAAGCTTAAGCTAAAGTTGGGGCTCCCTTTAAATCTATTACCGAATAAGGAACTTCCTTTATTTTTGTTTAATTTAAAGTCATTATCAAATTAGTTCTACTTGAATATGGTAATGGATCATAATGTACCATCTTAACAATTATATCAATTAATTCATCTAAAAATTTTTATTTGTCAGCCATTTCCAGTGTTATTGACATGTACAAACGAGGTCTAGCTTCATATTCTGCATATTTAAACTATAATTCAAAATTCATTGGTTAGAAAGGTCTCATTTAAGAGATTGGAAAATAAACACTTTCTATTTCTCTCTATCCAACATCATCCATTAAACAAAGATATAAATATCCATCTAAAGTTGTCACTGTTTAAGGATTTGGAATTAAAAATTATTGGTTCCATATAGGATGACGATTTTAATCTCTAATTTTAGTTAAATGCATATGATGTTCGGATGGAGGTTAATTATCATATTATGACCAACCTAATTTAACAAAACCTCTAGGTAATCCTGATTAAGAATCTCTATGCAATGGCATATCTATACAAGCTCTTATATCTACTCTCAATCTCCATACAAAACTCATAAATGGATCTGATGCTGGAAGTGGTTGAAATATTTCATCTGATTCTAATGGTTTCTCATCATTTATTGGAATTATTTGTTCTCCTACTAATTTTAGATTTACAATAAATCTTCCTACTGTAACTTATTTATCATTTCGACGAACAAATTTCAAGTGCTACCTAACTCCTGTACCACTTATATCTGTTAAAGGACCTGTGAAATCACCTACTTTTAATATGCACTCTCCTAATAATCTTGCTTAACCTTGATTATCCAGATCAGGTCCACGTCCTTATTCACGATCAGTTACAACATAGGCTTCAAACTTTCACTAATAACATATAATTTTACATGCAAATAATCATTTATATCCAATTTAAAATTAGACAGTGGTATTATAAAAGTACTAGCTGCAAATACTGGTGCTGCCACTTATGCACTAACATCTGTTCTTTTCTATTATATAATCATTCTTGCATTCTACCTTCTCCCCATCCGCATTTAATTATACAGTAAGGAAATAATGATAATCTTTTGCAAACTCTACATTATGTAGACTTACACAAAGGGATGATCGCTGTTAATCCATAATTTTAAATATGACAGATAAAAATTAGTATAAAAATTATACCTAATTATTCAATTTTTTATTTATTTTTCTCTTTTAATGCTATCCCTAAATGCAATTCTTTCTCAAAATCAATACTTCCTTCCAATTTAATAGTTTTATTTCTGATAATTCATTTATAATACCTACATTACATTATTTCTTTACTATTTTCTAATCATTTTGTTATATTAGAATCTAAGAAAACTTTAAAAGTTTATTATTATTCTTAATTTATCCAAACTTTTCTTTGATCAATCTGTTATATGATTTCTGGTTCCCCACTTCAATTCAAGCTTGATATAAAGATCAATTATAATAATTTGATAACTTTAGACAAAATTATTTTTCAAAATACTTATTATTGATATATCTTTTTTCAATTTTATCTTCTATTCAATGAAAAGTTAGTTTGTTAGATGAAAAAATTGAAGAATAAATAAATATTTTTTATAATTCTTAAGATCTCTCACCTTTAAAATGAAAATGCTTTGATTATCTATTATGCACTCTTAAATGAACTAGATAAAAGTTCTTTATCAGTTTTATTAGCCTTCGTTATGATATAATCATTTATTTAATTACTTGAAATCAGTAAAAAATATAAAATGTTGAAACGATACTAATATATTTTACTTGATATATAAATTAAAATAATCTAAATCAAGTATATATATTTTATTAATGAAATCTAAATTCTCTATAGATTCGATTTTTCATCAAACAGATTCTGAGTTTTGGACTAATGAGCTTATTTAAATAAGAGAATAAGATTTTAAAGAAGATTACTTTCTCTTCTACTCTAATAACAAAAAAACATACAAAAATAAGGCTTTGAAAAGACATGGTCCTATTATAAAAAAACTGAAAAAAAATGTAATTTTATTGTTAAGTAAAAAGGGATAAGAATTATGGTGTGATGTTACAAATGCTATAATTTAGATAATAGAAATATAGCATGTTGGTTATGGATTGAGAATTACTAAGAATTAAAGTAATTTGGAATTCTTTGGATATGTAGATGGTTGGTTTAAAGAATTAAAAAAATTCTGTATTCAGAAATAGATAAAAAATTTATTCATTATCAGTAATAAATTAGGTAGTGGGAACTATGCAGATGTATAATAGTTGATTAATATTTTGATAGGTTCATAGATTGATAAGGAAGAGTGATGAAAAAGAATTTGCTGTAAAAATTTATGATAAATTATCAAACAAATTTGATTCTGAATGTGTGATAAAGGAGTTAGAAATTCTTAGAAAAATGGATCATCCAAATGTAATAACAGTATTGGAAACATTTGAATCCTAAAAATACATATTCATAATTACTGAATTATTGATAAGTGGTAATTTAGATGATATTCTTTCAAAAACAACACTTACAGAAGATGATGCTATAAAAGGTATCTTTAAAATTATTGATGCTTTGACATATATACATTCTAAGGGAGTAATACATAGAGATATTAAACCAGAAAATATTTTATTTAGAAAACCAAATCTTGAAGAAATAGTCATTTCTGATTTTGGATTGGCAGAATTTTACAATGAAGAAGGTCATTACAAATATCATAGATGTGGAACTGCAGGTAATATGGCACCAGAAATATTGAAGGATCAATCCTATGGTTATAAAGCTGATTGCTATAGTGCAGGAATCATATTTTTTTAAATGTTAACCTAAGGGCAATCTCCATTTATTGTAGAAGATTATGAAGAAACACTTCAAAGAAATGAATAAGGTTAAATAGATTTTTCACTAGTTTAATCATCTTTAGCTATAAAGAATCTCCTTTAATAAATGTTAGAGTTGGACCCTTTTAAAAGATGTTCTGTCTAAGAAGCAAGATCCAATATTATTTTTAAGAAATATAATAGGCAAACTATTATTATCAAAAGAAAAAGAATTCAATAGGATCATACTGTTTCTAGTTATAGTCCAAGAAGTACATCAATTTATTAAAGCCCTACAAATTAGACTTCTCCTCACTTCCCTATTAGCCCTTCTTATAAATTTATTGGAGCCAAAAATTTTCACACTATTCCATTAAGGCTTAGAAGTCATGAAAGAAAATTATTTTCATCTCCTAATTCAAGCAATTCTGGTGCAAATAGTGCTAAATTATAATAAAAATAAAAAAATTCTAATTTTAAAATCAATTAGAAAAATAACAAAACAAATATGTACACAGGTATGAGTTCAAATAAAGCCATTTGAATCATTAATCAACTTATTATGGTTAGTGATAAATAATATTTATATTTCAAATGTTATACAGCTTTTTGTATCAATGATTAGATTCCCTAAACTTTCAATTATTTTTATTATACTCAACAGGAAAATAATCGTAAAGTAAATCAAGAAAATGCATATGATAATTTATTATTTGAATAAATCAATTTTTTCTCTTCTGTAAAAAAAGTGCGTTTTAGGTTCCCATCTAAATATCAGGCTTATCACTTAAATCATCTTTTGTAATTAATGCATGTTATAATTCAGCCTCTGTCATTACTTCATTAGAAATCTAACTTTAAAAAAAGGAATACGCTATCTTAAATAAGTTCTTAGACTAAAAATTATCTATCTTTTGTTTCAAATGATTCTTCTTTAACATTTATCTATTATGAAATATCTTATTATGAAAACATGAGGTCATTTGGATCCAATATTTCAGATTTTTCTGTTGTTGTTAAAGCAAAGGTTAGACCTAAAATTAATATCAATTGCAAATATTTCATATTTTAATTATTTATGTCTAATTTCAAATACAATGTAGAAGATGTAATTAAAAAATTAGAACTTTAAATTTAAGAAAATCGCAAAAGAACTAAAACTCTTAGCCTTGTTAAATAAAGTAGCTTCAATAATCAAAGTAAAAAAAGATTAAATACTATTCATAATATTCCTGATTAATTTTTATTGTAATAAATAGATGTTCATCCTTTGCAAGATATAACGTAAAGAAAAATGATTGTGAATCAAAGATTAAGAATATAACAAAGAAAATATTACCAAAAATTATTTTCTGGTAAAATAAAATAAAACAATTAGAAAACAGAATTTTAGAATCCTCTATCATATATAAACTTAAAACAAATACATTAGAATTCCTTGCTCCTTCCTATAGTGTTAAAATAAAGATAAGAAATTAAAAAATTAATAAAACCTAGCTCGAATTTTATGCTAAATTGACTAACCTATTATTATTGTTTGTAATTTATTATTCACATTATAATTTCAGAATGGTTCCTCAATTTTCTGTTCTAAAAATCTGATAATTAAGATTGGTTTTATTTTTATTCTTTTATGATGCTCCACTTCCTCTTAAAACCTTTCAAAATTATCACTCAAATTTAATGCTATTATTTTTAAGTGAGACGGTGTTGCTAAAAATCTACTTATTTTCAATGAATACCTTTTTTTCCTGATTTTAGGAGGAATACTATCTTAAGTATTTTAGTTTACAAACTATAAGTCTAACATATCTAGCCTCCTAAAGTTTGGAAAAATAATTTATGAAATTACAATCTTATTATCATATTAATAATAGTTCAAATTCAAAAAAATAAAAATTTTCTAATAAGACCTTAAAGAATAATTTTTCCCAAGTAAACTGCATTATTGATCATAAACGAGAAATATTTCATTCATAATTTTTATAATATTTTTTATTTATTTCGACTACAGTAAAATATTTTTACTTAGATCAAGTTATCCAGAACTAATTATAAAAAAGTATTGTATTGTGAATATCAAAAATCCCTTTTCAGTTTAGGAACCAACTTCATTAATAGATTTAAATAACATTTTTTTTTAAATATTAAATTCAATCATATTTTGTTATAGCTTGTAATAGCATTATTTATTACTTAGCTTGAATCATTTCATTTTTTTATTTTTACTTTCTATTTTTATCAAAGCTATAATTTATGAATTCATAAAAATCAAGATAATTGCCTTATAAATTTTATTGGGTATTTAATATGTAAAAGTGTATTAATGAGGTAAAAATTATGTAAAATTGATTAAATAATTACAAAAATTTTAATTGCAGTAAACACAGAAAATATTCTATTTATCTTATTGTTTTTACTGAGAATTAATAAAAAAATATGAAATTTACGCTTCTTTAAGAGCTACCCATTAAAAAAATTATTTTAATAACTACTATTTTCCTTTTGAAGTTGAAAATTTTGATGTTTAATTTTATGAACAGAAAAATTAAAACTCAATCTATTTAAATCTATTTAATATATAAAATATTTTGATAAAGCAAATTATTTTCTAAATCCTAAAAGATTAAAGATATATTTGAAGTATAAAAAATTAAAAGAAAAAAAAGGTTATTTTAAGATATTTTAAAAGTAATGTTTTGTTTTTAATATTTATTTAATTGATGAAATTATTGAAAAAAAGTGCCACCTCCAGGAATTGAACCTGGGCTTTAGCGGCCACAACGCTAAGTACTAACCACTATACGAAGATGGCATTACATTAGCTTTAGAAATAATTTTATTTGTATATTCCTAACTTTCCATCTGAAAAAGAAAACAATAAACATAAGTTAATGAAAAATTTGATTTTAGTTTTATAATATATTGAAATGCCAAAAAAATTCAATTAGTCAAAGCTTTTGATGAATGAATAAGATAATTATTAATTATATTCAATAATTATTAGATAAAATATAATTATTAAATAATATATTAGAATTCATACAATATAAAATCTAGTTTTTAAAAGATAAAACTCTATTAAAACATCGAAAATTGTAAAATATTCAACATAATTCGATATATTTTTTCATTAAGAATAAATATAAATTATAGCATTTAATTAATGAGAAAATAACTATTTTTATAAAAGAAATATTTAAAGAAAAGCATAAATTTTTTATCATATTTTCTACACTCCATGTGAATTTGAACTCAAATTTACAAACAATACTTGAGGAAGAAGGTGGAACTATAGATATCTTTTTTTGATAAATCAGGTCATTCAATGCATGAAGATGAGCCTTTAAGAATGGCAAAACATATTTCAGATTTTATATTCCATGAAAAAATTCCTTTAAATTCTGAAGAGATAGAATAAATAATACTTCAGGAGTATTAAACTTTTAATCTAGTGCTTTATCATATGATAAATAAATAAAAGATATTTGCCAGTGTGTGATTGATAACCAACCCATCGTTCTTTAACTTTGAGAGCAGCTATGAGCTTGTCATATAAAAATAAAAATTATTTAACAGGGTCTTAAGTGGCTTAATATTTGATAAAATTATTAGAATAGACTCCTAAAGATGCAGTTTATGCTAAACCAGCTGTTTTAGAGAATGTCAAAAAAGTAACATATCAAAATGTATGAAGATATTTAACAATAGTCAACTACATTCTTAGAATGAATAACAAATAAACTTTTAACCATCATTTTTAAATGAAGGAATAAAAAATCTTTGTGCAGATATGATATTAATAATAGTTCAAATTCAAAAAAAATTAGAACTTTCTAATAAGTTTAAGAATAATTTTTCCCAAGTAAACTGCCTTATAAATTTTATTGGGTATTTAATATGTAAAAGTGTATTAATGAGGTAAAAATTATGTCAAATTGATTCAATAATTACAAAAATTTTAATTGCAGTAAACACAGAAAATATTCTATTTATCTTATTGTTTTTACTGAGAATTAATAAAAAAATATGAAATTTACGCTTCTTTAAGAGCTACCCATTAAAAAAATTATTTTAATAACTACTATTTTCCTTTTGAAGTTGAAAATTTTTGATGTTTAATTTTATGAACAGAAAAATTGAAATTCAATCTATTTAAATCTATTTAATATATAAAATATTTTGATAAAGCAAATTATTTTCTAAATCCTAAAAGATTAAAGATATATTTGAAGTATAAAAAATTAAAAAGAAAAAAAAGGTTATTTTAAGATATTTTAAAAGTAATGTTTTGTTTTTAATATTTATTTAATTGATGAAATTATTGAAAAAAAGTGCCACCTCCAGGAATTGAACCTGGGCTTTAGCGGCCACAACGCTAAGTACTAACCACTATACGAAGATGGCATTACATTAGCTTTAGAAATAATTTTATTTGTATATTCCTAACTTTCCATCTGAAAAAGAAAACAATAAACATAAGTTAATGAAAAATTTGATTTTAGTTTTATAAGATATTGAAATGCCAAAAAAATTCAATTAGTCAAAGCTTTTGATGAATGAATAAGATAATTATTAATTATATTCAATAATTATTAGATAAAATATAATTATTAAATAATATATTAGAATTCATACAATATAAAATCTAGTTTTTAAAAGATAAAACTCTATTAAAACATCGAAAATTGTAAAATATTCAACATAATTCGATATATTTTTCCATTAAGAATAAATATAAATTATAGCATTTAATTAATGAGAAAATAACTATTTTTATAAAAGAAATATTTAAAGAAAAGCATAAATTTTTTATTAAATTTTCTCCACATCCATATGAATTTGAACTCAAATTTACAAACAATACTTGAGGAAGAAGGTGGAACTACAGATACTCTATTTAAGAAGAAGTAATTATAAAAATAAGAATGGGATAAATTCTTTGATAATATGATAATAGTTAATGTAATGTAAATTTTCAATTAACTTAGGGTACTCCAATTTATACAATAATGAAGCATGAACCAATTATATTATTAATTCATGGAGCCGGTCATTGTGCTATGACTTTTGCTTTGTTGTGTTAGTAATTGAAAACATTTTGTAGTTGTGTTTCTTATGATTTAATATAACATGGTTAATCTTAAAGAACAGAATCATTAGAAATTGATAATTTAATTAAAGAATGTGAAGGTGTAATAGAGTATATAAGATTGATTAAACCTAATACAAATATAATATTATTAGGACATAGTTTAGGAGCAGCTATTGCTTGTAAATTGATACCTAAATAATTTATAAGAGGTCTAATAGTTATCGATATGATTGAAAGTAGAGCTATAGAAAGTGTTTAATAAATGGTATAAGATTTGAGAAAAAGACCCTCTCAATTTTATTCTTATTCTAGCGCTATTAGTTATCATTTATCTAATAATCTTATTAAAAATCCTTAATCTGCTTAGATTACAGTTCCTCATTACTTAAATGATAATTTAGAATGGAAGGTAGATCTAATTTAAACTAAAAAATATTGGTTATAATGGTTTAAAGGTATTTAAGATGGTTTTGATAATTTCCCTTATCCTAAAATGTTATTTGTTGCTGAAATGAATAGATTATGTTCAATCTAATTTAAATAAAAAAAATATACAATTCATCTTTTTGATAAATCAGGTCATTCAATGCATGAAGATGAGCCTTTAAGAATGGCAAAACATATTTCAGATTTTATTTTCCATGAAAAAATTCCTTTAAATTCTGAAGAGATAGAATAAATAAATACTTCAGGAGTATTAAACTTTTAATCTAGTGCTTTATCATATGATAAATAAATAAAAGATATTATTTGAAGTTTTACTATAATGAATTATTAATTTTGATGTATTAATAAAATTTTCAGTTATTGAATATATTTTCTAATCAATATCTATATAATTTTTAATCAAATATTTTTTTGGTAATTTATAGATTCTAATAAATAAAGAAATCATTCTGTTTATTTTGATATTTTCTTAATAATTTACCATATATAGTGTGAAATATTAATAATGATTTGAAATAAAAATATATTTATGAAAATTTTCATTATTTTCTATCTGATCTAGATATTTACTTTTTAAACATAAGCCATTCATTTGTGTGAAAAAGAGGATGCAAACAAATAGTGCACAAATTGTGTGCCTAATTCTAAATTAGAAAATGGAATATGTAAATGCTTAGATGGGTATGTTACACATGAGAAAGTAAATAAATGCTATCGTATAAATATCATGTAATAATAAAATAGCTTGTTTACCTAATTGTAAAGAGTGTAATCCATTTTAATTAGATTAATGTGAAAAATGTTTTGGTGAGAATAATAATCGTACTAATTAATGCATTTGTAATTAAGACTTTATCTTTTATGCATAAGGCTAAACCTGCATTCCTTGTATAAATATTTTTAAAATTTTAGCAAATAAGAACTTAGATTTATACCATCTTAACTTTCTAATTTAATAGAAGACATTTGAAAAATCTCGATTTGATTTTTGTTAAAATACTTCATAATTTGCATAAATTGATTCTCTATATTTATTGTAAAAAAATAATACCACTGAAACTTTAGATAAAAATTTTACAAAATTGAATAATCAAATTTAAGTGGCATTTAAGTCAAGTAATGAAACATTGGTATTCAACAAATATCTCAATGAAAAGATAAAATTAAAAAACTCTATCATAAAAGATGAGAATGAAATTATTTTCGAAATTAATTCCGCTTTCGGATTTAGTGATTTTGTAGGAAATAAGGACGACTAAAATCTAATTCTAATAATTGAAATGAAAAATATCATTACAAATAGCTATTATTTCTTGTTGATGTAATGCTAATCATAAAAGAATCAATCTATAGAAGAATAAAAATTTTCAGAAAATAATGTCAATCAGATAGTTGATACCTATTTTAATTTATTCTATTAATGTCCTTCTAATTGTGTCAAATGCAAATTTGAAAATTTAGAGACAGAATTGAATGTATAATGTTAAAAATGCATTAATGGAATGAAAATATAGGATGGCAAATGCATTTATGAGAGTAAATTGATTAAAATGATGGAAATAAAAGAGAATAATGATGAAAAAGATGAAAAAAAAAAGATTGGCTGTGATTCTAACACATATTTAAAAGATGATAATTATTGCACATTATGCAATATCTAAAATTGTTTAATTTGCGAAACCGAAACAAAATGTAAAACATGTGAATAGGAAGATAAATTTTATCTCAAAGAAGATAAATGCTAATGCAAGAAGGATGAGGATTGTTAAATTAATTAACCAGTCATCAAAAACTGTAAATATTTTAAAGATAATATTTGTTGGGAATGTGAGTAAAATTATTATCTATATAAAAATTAATGTTATCAAATGCTATCAAATGAAAATTTAATATGCATTAAAGAAGAGAAGTGTGTTAATTGTTTAAATATGAAAAAAATTGATAATTTATCCTTAATTCAAGATAAAAATCATTTTGAATGTAAATGTAAAGATAGATATTTCATCGATTATTAATTATTATAATGTAAGTAATGTGATAAAAACTGCAAAAATTGTGCCGATAGATCTAATAAATGTATAAACTGTAAGGATGGGTTATATTTAGAAAATCAAAAATGCAAATAATGCCCAGAAACCTGTCGCTAATGTGATTCAATGGATAAATGTAAAAATTGTTAGGATGGTTACTACTTAGATGAATCTAATTCACAATGCAAACAATGCAATATTAAGGAATTCGGTGTTGATAATGATTAAAATGTTTGTGAAAAATGCTTAAGTGAATAAGTATGTGAAAAAGCCAAAGAAGGATATTACATTGATGAAGTCGTTGTTAAGAAATGTAATATAAATAAATGCAAATAGTGTGAGAAAACTGAATGTAAATAATGTGAACCTGAATATTATGTCGAAAAAGGCTAATGTGATAAATGTTCAACTGGATGTTTAAGTTGTGAAAAGGATTAAGAATCAAATTAAATTAAATGTTTAAAGTGTGATTAAGGTTTTAGTCTTAGTGATGAAAAAGTATCAAGTTGTTAGATATGCCCAGATAATTGTTAGCAATGTCCTAATAAATCTAGTTGCAACAAATGTAAAGATGGATTTAAATTATCATCAAGTAAAAAATGTGTTTGTAAAGATGATAACCAATATTTTAAAGATGGTATATGTTAAACATGCATTGCAAATTGTGAAAAATGTAAATCACAAAATTAATGTGAGGTTTGTCATTAAAAATATGATTTAAATGAAAAATAAGAATGTGTTAAAAAGAAGTGTAAAATTACTAATTGTGAAGAGTGTAATGATGAAAGTTCATGTGAAAAATGCACAGATTCAATCTTTGATTAAGAAAATAAAATATGTGGATGCAAAAACAATTGTGAAAAATGTAGTCTGGAAAATGAAAAATAAAAATGTTCAAGTTGTAAATAAAAATTTTACTTGGGAGCGGATTTTGAATGTAAAAGTTGCACTGATAAAAATTGTTAAAATTGCGATTATTCTGCTTCATTATCATCTGATTAATGTTTAAATTGTTAAGAAGGTTACTCTCTTAAAGAAAATAAATGTTATAAATAAAATAATCTATTTCCTTTGCTTTCCCTTGTATTTATAATTGCTTTAATATATGGAGCCTATTACTTTAAGGATTAAATCTTATCTCTTTGCGCTAATAAAGATTCAAGAAATTTTTCAGGGGGTATAGAATTACCTGAATAAGAAAAAAATAATGATTAAAAATTTAATATTTTAGATGATTGATTAATAATGAACCATTAAATATTTAATTTCGATTTTTATTCCAATACTCTAAACTTTATTATGTATATATTATATTTCAACATAATATATATATTTTAAATCCAAACATAATATAATATGGATATGTATTATATATAAATATATTATTTATATTTTAAATGTTCACATAATATGTATTTTAAAAATATAAACATAATAATGTATTAATTTGGATATATTTAAAATATATCTAATTCTAATAAGAAAAAGTTAGGAAGTCTAATAATTTTAATTACTAAATATAATAAAAATTTTAAATTTTTTATCAACAACAACTTCCTGAAGAATTCTGATTATTTTTTTTAATTTAGTGATCTGCAGCTTTTAAGAATGAAGCATTTGAATTTTGTCCCTTTTTTTTAGAGTATTATGCTGCTGTTTATTGGAATTCATCATCATCATCTTGAGTTTCTTATATATTTCTTAAAATTTCTATATTAGAAAGAAGTTAGACCTTCAGTTATTTATTTAAATGCAAATTCAATATTATGTCCAGTTAATGCTGATGTTTCTAAGAATCCCATTTTTTTAGATTGAGCATATTTGATAGCTTCCTCCTTACTCACCTTTCTTTCTGTTTCTATGTCATTCTAGGATTGTTCTAATTTAAAAATACCTTATTTCCAATAAGCATTAGAACAAGATTTTATTAATCAGAATATTCTTTAATTTCTAACAACCATCTATCAACCTCTAGGTATGAACTTTTATTTGTAATATCATAGACTAGGAAAGCACCAACTGCTCCTTTGTAATATGCTTTTGCAATAGCCTTATATTTCTCTTATCCTGCTGTATCCCAAACTTAAACTCTTATTTTTTTATTATCAATTTCCAAGACTTTTGCACTAAATTCTACACCTATTGTATTATTAGTAGATAGATTGAATTAATCTTTTGTAAATCTCAATAAAATCTATGATTTTCCAACAGCAGAGCTACCTATGGTAAATCATAGAATTACCAAGTAAAATTATTTTAAAGACATGATCGATTACGTTTCCATTCTATTATGAATCCATTAAATATAATTAAATATTATCACAAAAATATAATGAAAAGTGATAAAGAAAATTTTAAGTCAATCATCAATTAATTTTATGGATCGAAAGTTATTGAAGAATTGCCAGAAGAAGAACGTCAATTTGAATTAATTATTCAATAACCTGATCAAACATTAATTCAAAAGATGCTTGTATAATCAATTTACATTCCATTCCTTAGGACGATAGTTTATAGAAGAGATAATAGTTTATAAAAAGTACAGAGTGTAAAGAGTACTCTTAAATGCTTATTATCTCATAAATTAGAATGGACTTCACAAATGATGATCCATTTCTTAAACATTTAATAAATGTCGAAAAAGCTATTAAAAAGGCCATAAGAAACATTCTTTTGTAACTCTCAAAAATTGATAACAAATAAGAATTTAAAGAAGCCTGTGATAAATTAATAAAGATATTTTATTAAGATATAAATATTGGATTTATAACATCAACAGGATAAATCAAATCTACTGCATATGCTTTTATATCTAAATCTATAATTGAATCAATAAATAGGAAGAAAATTAATTTATAATTCAAAAAGATTCCCTTAAAAATAACTTTGACCTTCTTTGCTATTGATTCTTTATAATAAATCAATCATTTACAAAAATAATATGATCCAAGAACTGCTTTCATTAAAAATAATAAATTTATTAATGATTACATAATCTTATCCTAAACAAATTAAGATGAATTAAGAAATGGAGTCTCAATATTTTTTGTCTATCGTCCAGAAGATGATCAAATATATGCTCTTAAAAGGGTATCATAAATAAATAATTTAGAGTAAATTACAAGCAACTTCACTTGATTTCTTTTCTGTCTTCTCCACTACTGCTTCTAATACTCCAATCACACCTGATATTAGAAAAATTAGAGAAGCAAAAATTTTATCAAAATTGACTCATCCCAATATCCTTAGGTATTTTTATTAATTATTTTTAGGCTATTTGCTTGGTGGATAGAATCAAATAATGATGGATATTATCTTTATATGTAACTTGAATATTGCTCTTTTCCTGGATATAAATATTAACCTACAGATTTATTAACATTCTCATATTATTATTTAAATGTTATGTAAAATTAAGAAAAAATCAATAAAATTAAATCCATTTTAAATTAAATTTTAGATGGATTAGAATATATTCATTAAAGAGGTATTATTCATAGAGATTTAAAGCCTGAAAATATTTTTGTAACAATTAATGTTAAAGGAGATTTATAAGTAATTAATGTTTAAAATTAACTGGCTAGGTTGTCTTGGCAGATTTTGATTAAGGAAAAGATGTTAGAGAAGAAAAACTATCAATTATTACTGATGAAAGACTTCCTGAAGAAGAATTAAATTCTATCAAATCTTAGAATACAATAACAACAGGAACCATTGGTTATTAAACAGCTAATTATACAAAAGATTCTCATTATGAAATGGCAGATGAATTTTATGCAATTGGAATTATTTTATTACATCTTGTTATTGCATTTCCAGGAGAACCAAAAAACAGAAATTTATATACTAAGACATTCGTGATGGCTGACTCTATAAAGGATATTTTATCCCTATTCGATTCTTGGGCTAATAAGTTTGTTAAAAATAAAAGTCATGATTTTTCATTCACACATTATTAAAATGTTATGGATTTAGCAAAACTTCTTATAAGTTCAAGAAAACTAACTCATGCAGATGTGAGAAAAATGATTAATGAGTTATGAGTTAGCATTTTATGTAATTACAATTTATATTTATTTTAATTATGATAACTAATTTTGGAATTCCATTTTCCTAATTTTAAGATTAAGCCCAAAATTTACCAACTTTAGTCAACTTTGAATCAAAGTACTTTGTAATTGAACATAAATATGTATGACCATGTTGAAATAGCTCCCATTAGATTAAAGATTTATTCTGTAATTGAGAACAGCAATTTCTCATAATTAGAAGTAAATATAAGTGACAGCTCAACTTATATATAATACTTTTATCAACATACCTCAATTTTATTTCACTCTCCAAGATTGTGAATGTAAGCATTTTGTAAGATTTAGCTTCTGATTATCTACCTATACATGAATTTATTTCAGATGAAACTGAATTATAGTATTTCATAAAAGATGTAGAAATTATCTGATTATATAGATAAATCCTGCTACAGGTTTAGCTATGATTACAATGCATAATTGTTTATTGTCAGAATTTATACATTTTGTGAGTTAAGAGAAATCATTTTTATTAACTTTGATTTCTTATTACTTTTCTAAATTACACATTTATATTAAAAAAGAAGAATATAAAGAATGAAATAGAATTAATATATGATGAAATTTAAAATATAAAAAGAGATATAATATTATTATTAAAACAATTAACAAAAATTAATATGATAAAGGCAGTTTTATTTGTTAATTAAAAAGAGAAATATTTTAAAATAATAGGTTGCAATATAATAAAATAAAATTTTAAATTATTCGAACAAAATTTTCATCCATTATGAGCTCCTTATGAATCTGGACTTAATGGTAAAAACATGAGCTTTTAAGATGGACCTTTAGCTAATAATTAAAGTGTTTCTAAAAATCTAATTTGCATGGCTGCCTTGCTATCTAAAGCTTAAGCAGCTTCTTTCATTAATTTTGCACTTTCCACATCAGCTTAAGCAGAAATAACTTTAGCTTAAGCAATTCTCTTATTTTTAGCAGCAGCAGCTAAATCAGATTACATTTAAGGTGTCAAAACCATATCCTTTATAAATACTTCTTCTATATAAATTCCCCATTATTCAGTTTATCTATCTAAATAAGCTTCAATTGCATCCTAAACCATTTCTCTATGTTCTAATAAATCCTAAAGCTGATGTTCTCCACAAACTTATCTTAAGGCAGCATAAGTCATATCTTTAACAGATTGTGTCAATCTTGAAACTCTATATGTAGCCCTTACAGGATCTATTAAAAAAAAAAGAATTTTAATTAAATTACATACCAATTATTCTAAAATACATACATGTGTCAATATTAACTTATATGTTGTCTTTTGTTAGTATTATTTATCTATCTAAATCTAATACTCTTGTTCTCATATCCACTGGTATAACCGTATCCTTAAATTCAAATAATATAATACTGTGCATGGATTGATTTGATTTAATCCTGGTGGCAGGCTCCTATGATATTTTCCAAATTTTTCCACTAAACCTACAGAGCTTTGTTGAACTGCAAAGAATGGATTTTCACAACAGCAAAATATACATGGAAACCATGCCTTTAAAATTCTATATTAATATATTTACTCTCAAAAATCCTGAAAAACTACCACAACAATCCAAACATGATTCATAGGCAGTCAATTCTCTTCTCTATGTCAGTTAATCATCGTTAAGGTTTTGCTTTTATTAAAAAAAATGAATCTACTCTTTAATTATTAAGTTTTTACTATTCCATAATTTAATTATAATATATAAAATTTTTATATTGCATATGTTTCATTATAATGAAACATATAGTAAATCATGAAATACTATATCTTTTGAATGATTTCGATTTAATAATTATACGATATAAATATATTTACTTCAATTGTTACATTTTATTTAGATTCTTAATTCTAGAAACTAATTAAAAGATACGCGATTAAAATTAATTTATGAATTATGTTCATTAATATTTCAATTTAAATATTTTATACATTAATAAAAATAATATAAAAATTAGAAACCCTTTCACTCTATGGATAATATAATCGAAAACTCACTTAATTTTTGGTAGCAAAGACTCAATAATTCATCTTAAACAGAAACTAAAATATTATTCAAGAAGAAATAAAGATCAATAGTTGACAGAGTAGTGATAGAATCGGCAGAATATTGGAAAAAGATAGCTGATGAATTTTCATCTAAAAGTTCCACAAATAGATCTGTTTAAAGTTTATCATCATAACATAATTAATAAATTTCTGATTGCTGATTATTATAATATATTATTTAATAAGATATTTCTTCATAATATAGATTCATAAACAACATTGAATGTTTTAAAACAAAAAAAATCTATTTTTACATTAAAATCTTCCAAATTTTTTCTAATTTTATGTATAAAATCCCTATTTTTTCGAATCAAAAGTATAATTTACTCTTGATACATGCTATTAATTTATTTAGTAAGTTTTGATAATTGTGAATAAACTGATTTTAGATTTCATAAATTTTTATAATATCAAGAAGATATTAACATTAAAAATTAACTTATTTTATTTAGAGTAAATAATTTTTTGAAACATAGAACCAAGGAATAGAGAATGAGTTCATTTTTTTTGTATGTTCCATCCATGACTAAAATAATCAAAGTTCCTCTCTTTATTTTATTTCATTTTAAGAACCAAATATTATTTGTAAATTAGTAAAATTTTTAAGTCTTGATAATTATAATATGAGTTATAAATCTAAAAGAAGGATAGCAGTTAATCGAAAAAATATCAAACGTGAGTGAAGGAAGGAAAAAGAAATTTAGATTGATAACTAAATTATTTGTATTTATTTTAATTAAACTCTATATAAGATGTCAAATTAAGGAATGCTTAGAATAGGGACTTAAGATTCATTTTCAAGAAAAAACTAATTGAATTAATTTCATGCTACTCCTAGCCATAGGAAAACTTCTCTAACTAAGCCTCTATCAATTGATTAAATCCCAGACAATGCATTAGAAAAATTTTATTTGTACAAACAAAAAAAGAACGATGTGAGATTGAAACAATAATTGAGCAAATAAAGTTAACGATCATCATAGAATTCAATAGCCTAAACAAATTAATTCTATATTAATGCTAATTTCGTTAGCAATTCAGGTAGTTAACAAAAGCGTTCAGGTCAATCTGTAACTATTGAAGCAATAGAATCAGTTAAAAGAACTATAAAAACAGATATGGGAAATCCTGCATCATTTTTAAATAAAGCAAAAAGCATAGATCAAGAAGATTAATAGTAATAAGTTAAGCATCATAACGTTGTTGTGAAATTTGGTAACTAAGATTTTTATTTTTATTTTGAAGCTCAGTAAGAATATAATATTAATAAATTTAGTACTAATATGAAATCAATTTGGTTTTAAATTTTGTAAAGATTGCATGATAATACATTTGCAAATCCACAAGAATGTTATGCCAATATTAAAGACAAACCTTCAGTAAATTAAATTGTTAGTTTCATTTCTTAATAGCATTCAATACCTATTGATTATTATATTGCTCAGCCAGAATTACAATTTAACGTTTTTATGAACTCAGGTTTAAAATTGGAAGCATTTTTCTTATAAACTTAATAAGAACCAAGAGTTAATTTAAAAGATTTTATTTTTTTGAAGAATATTGGAGTTGGAGGTTTCTCTTTAGTTTATTTGGTTAGAAAAAAAGATACTGGAAAATTTTATGCTCTTAAACTTATTGATAAAGAATTTATTATAGCAAAGAAAAAATAATAGATTGTATTAAATGAACGAAATGTAATGACATTACTTAATAGTCCATTCTTATTACATTTATCTTATGCATTTGAATCAAGATAATTTGTAGTTTTTGTTTTAGAGTTCTGTTAAGGTGGAGAATTATTTTTTCAATTGAAATAAATTAAAAGAATGAGTGAAGAATAAGCTTGTTTTTATATAGCAGAAATATGTTTGGTATTTAATTCTAATTCATATTAAGGGTCTACATGAAATTCATTCATTAAATATTTTATATAGAGACATTAAGCCTGAAAACATTTTGATGGATATAGAAGGACATGTTAGGATTGCAGATTTTGGTTTAAGTAAGCCAGAAATAAGTAGAGAAGAAAAAGCTTATAGTTTTTGTGGTTCTCCAGAATATATGGCTCCAGAAATGCTTCTAAAATAAGGACACTCTTAAACTGTTGATTTTTATTGTTTAGGAGCCTTGCTTTATGAATTACTTACTGGATTACCACCATATTATTCTACAGATACAAATTAAATTTATCAAGACATTCTCTATTCTAAATTAACTTTTCCTAATGATGTATTATATTTAAATTAATTCAAGTTAAATTTATCAAAAGATGTTAAAAATCTATTGATATAATTGTTAGATAAAAATCCAAATTAAAGATTAGGATAGTCTGGAGGTATACAAGAGATTCTTTAGCATCCTTTTTTTTCTTAAATTGATTTTAAACAACTAATGCTAAAAAAAGTTAAACCTCCATTTCGTCCAGATCCTTTAAGAATGAATTTAGATGAAAAGGAATCTTAAAAAGGAGAATTAGACTTTAGAAAAATGATTGCTTCAAATAAAGGAGCAAATCTACCAGTTATTTTTGGATCATCATTTTATTATGAGTCTCCTTAAGAAGCTTAAATAAAATCAGTCTATAAAGAATGGATTGCCCACACAAATTTACAACCAAACACTCCTTGTGTTGGGTCTTATCATAGTTAAGGAAGGTATATGAATCTCATAATATTTAAAGATAGACTAAATCACAAGATATTGTACCTTTAATTTAATCCGTAAAAAATAACCCCAGATCTCGCTAAATTATTAATTAAAAATAATAATCGTAAAAGACAATTGGCTAGAAATCATCTTTAGAAAGAATAAATTAAGAAAGAAAGTTTTTTTCGAAAATTTGATTAAGATTATGTATTTTCCAATCGTTTTCTAATAAGTTTTATATTTGATTTCCACTTCATTTCTAGGACTGAAAATCAAAAAAATATTAATATTCTTAATTAAATTTGTATATGAATTCTCATTTATTTTTAATTATGATACGATCCTTAATTTTTTCTTGACCACTCTAATTAATTTACAAAGTTTGCTTAACTATTTTTTAGTTATTATTATTGCGTTAAGCGCTTTTAATGATTTTCATAGAACCAGTCTATGTTGGGGTATTTGTTTCTTAAATTGGGTGTTATTTATCTTAATTCACTACTACTACTCTTTTATTACTAATCTTCTAGATTACTATCTCAGCAATTTCTTCTTTTTTTTCAATGATAATTTCATTATTTTGATTCTATTGAGGAACTGTTTAAATACATAGCTAGGATATTTAAGTTTATTAAGGTTAAAATACTTAAACAGATGAGCCTTCAATTTTTTCTATAATCTTATTTTGATCACCATTATCTATTATTTATGAGATTTTTTCTTTTTGTGGAGACAATGATACAGATTTGCTATAAAATTCATTTTAATACTAATATTCTTTTCTCATTCTGACATCATCTTAATTCTTTTAAACTTTTGAATATGTTATTTTTACTCCAGCATTGATATTTTTTTAACTGTCCTCAGATTAAGAATTTTTTCTGGGAAATTCAGATTTTAATTATGATTTACTTGTTTTGTGCTTTTTGTCAGATCTATCATTTTCATTTCTTTTTTCTCTTTCTTTTCTATCATTTTAATTGTGTTATTTCTCTCTAGATCTATCCCTTGATTTTCTTCTTTTTTTATTCTCATAACGATGAATATGTTTATCTTTAAATTAATGATGTTCATCTTTTTTTTCATACCTATATTTTTCTTTGTCATTTTATCTATCTTTTTCTCTATATTTTTGTTTTTACCTTTCTTTTTCTTTTTCTTATTCTTTTTCTCTTAAATATTTTTCTCTTTCTTTTTCTTTCTCTCTCTCTTTCTCTCTTTCCTTTTCTTTCTCTCTCTCTCTTTCTCTTTCTTTCTCTTTCTCTTTTTCCCTTTCTCTTTCCCTTTCCCTTTCTCTTTCTTTCTCTTTCTCTCTTTCTCTTTCCTTTTCTTTCTCTCTCTCCCTTTCTCTCTCTTTTTCTTTTTCCTTTTCTCTTTCTCTTTCTCTTTCCTTTTCCCTTTCTTTTTCCCTTTCCCTTTCCTTTTCCCTTTCTTTTTCCCTTTCTCTTTCTCTTTCTCTTTCTCTTTCTCTTTCCCTTTCCCTTTCCCTTTCTCTTTATTTCTCTTTTTCCCTTTCCCTTTCCCTTTCCCTTTCCCTTTCTCTTTCTTTCTCTTTCTCTCTTTCTTTCTCTTTCTCTCTTTCTCTTTCTTTATCTTTCTCTTTCTCTCTCTCCCTTTCTCTTTATTTTTCTTTATCCTTTTCTTTTTCCCTTTCTTTCTCTTTTAATTTTTCTTTATCTTTTTTTTTGATTTGATCTTATTCATATTCAATTCTTTTTCCTCCTTCAGAATCAGCTGATAATTATTCATTTATTTTATCATTATCAGCTGTTTTCATCTATTCTCTATTTCTCTATTCTCTTTATTCTTTCGCTCTTTCCCTCTCTCGTTATTCCCTTATTTGTTTTTCTTTTTCCAATCTGTCTTTTTCTTTTAACTTGACTTCCGTCTGTACTTATTCTATATCTATTATGTATTAGTATACTCTCATCAACAAACTCATTATGAAATTGCCATTTATTCTAACTACTTCTATTTTTTCGATCTTAACTGCTGCTTCTATCTCTACTTCTTCTATCTCTATTTCTTCTATCTCTACTCCTTCTGCTTTTTTTTTGTCTCTCATAACTATTTCTATAACTTTCTTTTTTTTGACTTTATTCTAATCTTCTTTTATCTAATTCTTTTCCTTTATCATCACTTGTATCTTTGCTTTTTTTTCTCTTTTCATTTGATTTCTCTCTATCTCTATCTCTATCTCTACTTCTACTTTTGCTTTAAACTTTTTATGTTTATTTTGTCTTTGAATCATCACTATTTTTTGGAAATCTTTATTGGAATTATAATGGTAATCGAATATCCTGCAATGGTTAAGGTTTGTAAGGTTTTTAAATTCCTAAAAGAGAGTGAAGCTTAAAATTACAATAAATTTATACCTTTTCAGCAGTTTATCCAGACAATTCTTAAACTTCCTTAGATTAATTAACCGGCAATAATTCATTCAAATCATTTTTGATATTTTGCGTTTTTTCATAACTGAGCACTCCTTTTAGTGTCCAATCAACTTTGAAAAATGATTCTTAATTTCCTTTCAAGTTACTAAGATTTATTTTTTACTCCTCCTAATTTGTTTATATTAGGTAATACAGTTAAGTAATCAAATTCCTTAGATTATGTTTGTATAATTCCAAAGGCTAGGAATGATTTTTCATCCAAACAACTCAGAAATACTCCCACCTATTTGGACTTATCCAGAGCACGATCAATTTGTTTATCAAATTTTCTTTGTATAAAGATGACTTTGTTATTTAGACTAGAGTCAGCTTAAGCCTTTGATTTGTATTTAACGATAAAGAATTTACTTTGTGACAATTTAAAGATTTCTAATTAGAAACATAATTTACCTTCCATCTCTAATATCAAAAATAAAAATAATAAATAAATTGTTAATCTTTTTCATTAAATATATTAGATATAATTTTCAATTTATAATAATTTTTATCTTTTATTTCGATCATAATTTATCATCTAAAGCATTTGAGGATAAAATTATGTATAGTCTTATTCAATTTTAAAAAAATCTTGTTTAAATATTTTTACAAATATCTCTATTTCTATTGATCTATCCCTTGCTTTGAAATATTGGGTATTTTTCTATTAATTTAATATATATCAGAAGATATAAATTTTATAAGTTCTTTAATATGCTAATATTCAGGTGTTCTTTCTTATTCCAATAAAAAATATCAGATTAGCTTTCCTCGATATTATGTTCATTATATTTCGGGCTTATATCTATCAAAATTGAATAATAGATATCTAAATGTTTTAATTTCTACGAAATTATTCAAAAAAAACGTAATATTTTTGATTTATCTCGATGAATAATTTATTCTAAATGAAGGCCTTTTAGTACCAATACTATTTGGTAAATAATATGCATCAAATTTCATTAATTTCTAAAGTTTATATACCTCTGTGATTCTTCAATTCTCAAAAGTATCATTATAGTATTTCATAAAAATAATTTATTGATCCATAAAATTACAAGATAACAAAAAATATTTCTACAAACATAATTCTGAAAATACAAATTTCACTTTTTTAATGTTAAACTCTTGAACATTAAGGGTTCTGAAAGATATATTCAGTTTTAATATTATAAAGTACTTCTAAAAATTTTTTTTTTAGTAAAAACAATCACGTTGCCATTTTATTTACTCCAAATATATTTAAAAGAAATTCTTTTATAATATTTTAAAATAATCCTTATTTATATCAACTAATAATTAAGATTAAAACAGAACTTTACATAAATGCATATTTGAACTATTATATATTATTAAGTAGAATTTAATTGAATCTAATTAATGTTTATCCAAAATAAATAAAATTAATCAATTCTCACACTCATAAGAAATAATGCATTTTTTTTTTCTCATCCAAATACAACTTAAAAGAAAGATTCTTTTACATATTTTAGATGAAACATTATTATAGACAATCATTACACTTTTAATAAGTTCTAATTAAATTCTTTGTAGGCTTTATATCTCAAAATACTCAATTGTTCTCATTGATACTCCTTTAATTAATATTGAGCATTAGCTTTCCTATCTTTATACAAGTCATATATAATAGAATTTATAATTATTGTTTAATACTAAAATATTGTTTATGATTTATCTAGACATTATTATATCTTCTCAACAAAATAGAATTAGTATTAAATACTCATTTTTATTTTGGAATGATGGTAGTTATTAAAATTAATTTTTTTATTTCTAAAGCAAAGTGTTTATTAATTTATATAATAATTATTTACAATAATAAATAAAAATGGAGGATTTGGATTCTGCAGGAATTAACTTTGGAGTTATCTCTTTTTTTTATTTACTCTCAATTTTCTATATATTGAAATTCAATTCTAAAAGTTTTATGAAAACAATTACAAAAACTAGATAAGAAAATGAAAAATGTTTGGATTAAATTTCAGAGGCGTTTGTCTTTTTTTTTTTAGAATAAAGATAAGGCCATACATTGGTAAAATTTTTTTAATATTGAGATTTGTATCGAAAAAGTAGTATCTATCTTTGTAATATTTACAAATTAAGAAATGGCATAATCAATATTTGGCTCATATAACAGCATAATAAATGACAATGAAGAAAATTTAGAATATTTATATGTCTATCTGATTATACCATTAATAGGCTTTGGGGGATATTTTTTATAAAAGGTTTTTTATTATTTGAATTATTGCTTCTATGAGAAATTCATATATTAGAAATTAGTAATAAAATATCGAAAATTGTCAAAATTCGCATTTTCAGATCCTCGATCAAGAAGCATGTTTTTTTTTGGATATATTATTACTAATTTGATAGTAATTTTAGTAGTTTTCAGCGATTCAAATAATGGAATATTCAGTAGATGTGTAATTTAAGCATTGATATCATCTGCTATATAAATATTTGGATTTGAATTGCTTTTTGTGTTTTTAGCAGTCTTTATGATGAAAGTAGATGATAAAATTTATGCAATAATATTTTAATAAAAAAAGGAGAAAATAATATTATCTGAACACTCCTAGGTAATAATTAATTTAAATAAATGATAGATTAACTAAAATGATCAGGAATCAAATCCAAATTTAGAACCCCCATCATGAGACTAAATTTATCAAATATTTTTAATTTTATTGTATTTATTATTTTATAATTAAATTTAATACTATTAAATATTCTATTTGATAAGTTCTACCTAAAATTTATTTTTTTTGTTTAAATTTAAATATTCCTAACTATCTGAGCTAGTAAAAGAGAAGAATTGATTTTTTATTTAAATTTAATCCATTTAATCATAATTTCATCATTGAAAATTATAAAAAATTATTGATAGATTAAGTGATATTTAAATAAATGATTTATAATTAAAATGATGATCTAGAAAGTACAAAAGGTAAACTTTTAAAATATTTACAATATTTCTAATGGTAAGAAACGAATATTAAATAAATTAGAAAAGAATATAATAAAAGAGGATTGAGAAATTTTAGTTGAATTTGTTATTTTTTATAAAACAAGCAGATTTATATGAAGATGGATTAGATATATCATAGGATGAGCAATATCAAAATAACGATGAATTTAATATTGAAAGTTAAAAATCATATTTGATATTAAATTGAATAAAGACAACTTGTTATAAGCAAGAATACAAATAAATTAAGATAGACATTTTATAGATAAAAATCTAACTTATATGAGCTACCACAATGGAGTTTGTAAAAAGATCAATACATTTAAGGATGAATATAATTTATTAAATTTGGATTTTAATATTATATATATTTTTACAATAGTATAGTTTATTATTCAAAAAAGGTCTTAGAACGTTAAAAAAATTTGAAAGATTTGATAATAATAAAAAAAGAATATTAAAAAATTCTTTTGATTTATTGATCAATCTTTATTTTACTAATTTGAGAAAGAATATTAAATATTAAATATAAATTGATTACAATATAAGATTAATTATAATTCATAATTATGTTACTTAATTCAACCATTATAAGAATACCATCTTGTCTATTTTTTTCGTTCTCAAAATAATTTTATGATTCAATAATTAATCAACTGTTGCTCTCTCCTCTGGTTTTAATTTGACACTATAAATTAAATAGTTATATTACCACATAGATATAAAGTTTTTCATTTCTGCTGATATTTTGGCTTAAACATTTTCTATGTTAAATGAACTAATCTCATTAACCATATCTATAAACTATGTTTTCTGGATAGGATGTTTTCCCATTAAGCATTCTGCTGTTAAAATACCAATTGACCATATGTCAGAATCTTTTCCATACATTTCTCCATTCAATCGTTCAGGCTAAACTTTGAATAACTGCTTACTGACATATAAACTGCAGTTCCTACATAAGTCTTTCTTTATTGCATTGTTTCTATTGTACCAGAGATACCGAAATCTGTGATTTTGATTTCACCTTTCTTGTTTACTAATATGTTTTATGGTTTAATATCTCTATGAATGATTTTCTTTTTATTATGTAAATAATCAATCCCTAAAAGAATTTAATATAAAAGCAATGCCATAACAGGTTCATTTAGATTTTTCACTTTCTTAATCAAAGAATCTATAGAGCCAACATCCATATATTCAAGTATTATGTGCAAAGTTCCTGATTTATAGAATGCCCCATAACATTTTACAACATAAGGTGAACTACATTCTAATGCTAATTTTAATTCATCTGAAAGCTGTTTCAAATATTATGGATCTGAAGCAACAGGAATTTTCTAAATGAGAATTGTAAATACTTTCATTGCAAAATATTATCCTGTGACTTAATCCTATACTTTTTCAACTTAACCTGATGCACCCTGACCTAATTACCCAACTGTTATTAAATTTTCTAACGATAGATTATGAGTAGATTCAGATAGCGAGAAATCCCATTAATCATGTGTATGAGTGACTTTAAGTCCTTAACCATTTAAACGAAATTCCTTAAGAATGAGGGATCCATTCTCAGATCTAATTTTTTTAAATAAATAAAAACAGATTTAGAACAGGTTAAGCTTATTCTGATTAAAGACTAATCTTTGCAATTTAGGGTTTTTTTTTCTTCAAATCAGGAGTTTGCATTTAGTAAACTTAAATTAAATATATTTCATTAATCTTTGATTCATTTTCAATATTTACAGAAATATCTTTTCTAATGAGAAATTGTGTTTCGCAATTATATCAATAATCAAATTTAAACACATTTTAAACAAAGGAGAATTCAAAATATTTATTTAAAATGAATATATGTTTAACTAATATTCTCAAATTTTAGCAAAATTTTTATAATTGTTCAAATTGTTAATAAGATTTCATAAAAATTGTGATTATTGTAAATATGAAAAAGAGCTATTTAAACTCAAAAAATTTTATAAACTAAAAATTAGTGTAATTTTGTTGGAAAACAACAAAATATTTGATTTTAGATCTAGATTTTTAGAAATTAAAAAAAGTTGATCTATGTTCAAAAGAATCTTAATTAAAATTTTCATTGTAATTAAAATTCAATATATTGTGATCCATAACTTAAATTTTGAATCACATTAAAATGATTGAAAACTATTGATTTTGAGAAAATTGTATTTTTAACATCCGATATTTAATGGATTTTAACCATAATGATATAAGATTATGATAAAGTAAAATTAAATAAGAATAACACTAAGAGGAAAACTTTTAAATATTTTATTTATAATCATGAATAACATTATTTGATAAAAAAGTGAATTAAATTTTAATATTATTTTATTTACCTAAAAGAAAGTGATTATAAATTTAACTATTTATTCAGATTGGTTAGCTGATTAATAATTTTTTCAATAAATATTTTTATAAAAAATAATTAAACCAAAAAATAAATAAATTTAGCTGAGTCTCAAAAATTTTTTCTTAAATTATATATCTCTTAGCAATAGATTTCATTTCGAGCTAATACTAAAATTGATGACACTATAAATACAAATATTAAATTTTTACAATAAAACATCAAGGTATGTAGTTCTTGAAATTCTACATAAATAGCTATTTGATTATAAGAATTAATAATAGTTTCTAGTAAACTTTATTAGGCCATTAATTTCTATTTAAAAATATTACCGAAAATTATCACAAGTGAAGCCTAATTTTATTCATATGACTTTGTTTAAACTAATTTTCAAATGTTTGAAAAATAAATATTATTACAACATAGTAATCAGATATATGTTGATAAAATTAATTAGAAAACACGATGACATAAACTATGATTACCTTTATAAAGTTCTAAAGTATGATTTTTAATGAAAAAGATGTTAAAAACAAAAAATGAGAATGTAGTATTGATTATTTCGTCAAAATATAGAATTCCCAAATTATTTTAATTATTAAAACGTTCATTTTTATGTTAAATATATTTCAAATAAAGAATTAGGTAAACATTTAATATATATATGAGAATACTATTGATATAATTAATTTATAAAAATAAAATTAAGATTGACACTTAGATATATACTACAAGATTAATAAAAAATGTTTCGAAAGACCCCTTTTATTTGATCAGCTGATCTTAGTGATTATAAAGATATTTGAAATAGTTTGCTTTTATAATGTAAGGTGATTGATTTTTCTCAATATTTACTTTCTTAACAATATTCATTTAGCCACCTATAATGTACTTTGTTATTCCTATCTATCATTCAAATATAAATCTATATATTGATATAGATTGAGTAAATTTCGAAAATTAATAGAAGCTAAGCCAATCGAAAAGTCAAGGTAATCTAAGTAATATAATTAACTTTTAAAGTATTAAATCTTTATTCGCACATGCAAATCCAAATGTTGTATATGTCAGGAATTAAAAATATAAATGTAAGACTGATATAAAGATCTGTTGATCAAAATAGCATTTTCTAATGAATCTTTGGAAAATTTATATAATAATGAAATGTATATAAGATAAAAATTAATTTAAACATAATGGTAAACTTAAACCGCTCAAAAGGCAGGGTTAAACTTTTCAAATATTGGAAAAAGTATAAAAATTAATTATTTTGAAGAAGATAAAATTAGAAAAATGGTAAAAGATTCAATATCATTAATCTTAAAGTATGTTTGATTAAGCACTTATTAAATTAAAATTAATTAATACTTTCTCTGATTTTGAAAGATAAGAATAATAAAGAATAAAATCTATTATCTTAATAAGCATTTGGAAAAAAATGATTAAGGTTGCTGATCTTTATGAATCTCTAAATTTAAGATAGAAAACTAAACATTAATTTAGAAGTCTAAAATAAAAATTAAGATTTCTTAAGGAATGAATGACAGTGCTTCAAAATTAATACCGATATATATTAAGTTTAATTAAGAGAAGTTTATTATTTTCAAGATAAATTTTTTTTAAGTAATAAAAAAATTTTTGAATTAGTAAGGTGGATTATTAAAAGGAAAGTTATTAATTGTTGAACATCTATTAAAAGTTTTAGAAGTCAAAATTGTTGACATACTCCTATTATGAAATACATTTCACATCAAATTCTAATGTATTCATAGATTTTAGATTCTATCATTTTCTTAAGTATTTGTAATAAAAGCATGGATAATTGCATAGATTGAGTCACTAGATTAAATAGAAAATTAAGACAGTAGAAAAAATTATCATAAAATATAAATGAATGATTTAATGAATCAATAATAATGCTAGAAGATTGAATAAATATTTAGGAAACTCAAATTTGATTTTAATCGCATTTGTTCTGGTTTTAATGATTAAAATTTATGAAAATAGATGAACTCTTTCCTTTAAAAAGTCATAAAGTAGTTTAAAGCAAATACTACTACTCCTATATCAAATCTAGTCTATTTTTTAATCAAATTTTGGCGATATCAATTTCATTTTAATAATGTAAGAGTTGTGTTTGAGGGCAATTCTTTAAGAGAAGATTTTAAAATATTAGTTTGATTGTAAATTATCTATTTATGTCTTAATTAATTAATTATTTTATATTTTCAACAATATATGTATTGATATAGATTAATAAAATAATCAAATTACTCGTCATTGATCTTTATTAGGAACAATTGCTAACATTAAGCATAATCCATCTCCTCCTCCAATAACACATTTATTTGATGTATTTGCAAAATCCATAGTATATAAACCTATTATATTGATAAATAATATAAAACCTTTATTAAATCCACCTAACTACATAGCTTCTTTATATGATCCTTTGATTCTATCAAACATCTTAAACTCATTAGTTCCATGAGCAACCCCTCCTACACAATATCCTTTTCCTTTTCCAAATTAAGATCCATATATAAATGCTCCAGCTGTGTCTACTTTTTCTTCCCATTTTATATTCTCTATCAATTTCTATGTACCCAAATCCCATATTTATAATTATTCACCCATTCTGTTTGCTCCTGTTAAAATTGTACCTTCTCTTATATCTATTGTATCACCTGCTATTTTTGGACCTACAATACATCCAGATTAAGATTTCTATCTTAAATCCTTTAATATATCTTTTATAAAACTACCCATATTATTATATTCTGATCCCAACCTCCACTGATAACTAAATTTTTATCATAAGGTACAATCTTAACACTGAATAATCTATTATTATGACCAGGCTAAACCCATTATATCGCTTCCAGTGTTGATTATAATGTTTATGCCTCTATATCATAGATTCTAACCTATAATTACTAGAGAGTCTATTACTTTGCAATCCTTACCACAAGTTGCTAATTAGTTTTTTAAAGCATCTATACAATAAACTTCATTATCATCTTCTTCTTTAAATTAATAAATAGTAGAATCGGTTTTCACATTTTTATACATTATCGTACCTAATTTAAAGTATTATAATACCATCAGTGTTCGCTGAAATTAGGACTTATCTCATTTTAGTTGATTTTTCACTTGAAAACCATCTAACATTATTTTATATATTAAACCTAAGGGAAGTACAAGGTAATTTCATATTTGATTTAGAACTGAGATATGTATAAAATGCTGTCTTTTCGCCTCAGATTGAATAATATAGTACTTCTAGTGAGATCATATACACAGACTAATCCATTAGAACATCCGAGAGCCAACATAATGTCATCTTTATCAAATCGGGAAGAGTGTATTTCAGAATCTGATTTAAAATATCCTTTAAGAAAGAGACGTGATTATGGGTCTTTTATTCTATTTGATTGTTCAAATGATTTACTAAATATTCAAATTAAACTTAGCCTTAAGCTCTTGCGTGATCATATCATTTCGATTGTAATCCATAATTATTTAATATGAATTTTTTTATCATTTCTACTATTGTACTAATTTCATATCTACTATTGGATATTTTGTTTGACGATTATCTCTGGAAGATTAATATTGATTTTACAGTATATCTGTAAAATAACACATTCCTCGGAGAAAAATTGCTATTTTAATTTTTCTCATTTGTAATTCAAGTACCAATTATTTTGGGAGGATTGCAGTTTATGTTGTCGAGCAAAAAGGTTGAATCTATTTTATACATATTTTTATGTATGTTTGGATTTGCAAGTAATGGCTTATTAAAAAATGCATATCATCAACCTAGACCTTATTGGGTAGAAGATGAAATAAATGGGTATATAGAATATTAATGATATTTCAGAATTGGATGTAATATGGAATTTGGTAAACCATCAGGTCATGCTCAAACTGCAGTCATCATTTATTTTTCTTATCTTTTCATTCTATATCCTTCTACTTTCAGATTAAATAAACTAAAAGTATCAGATGAGAATAATTATGAAGAACCTGATTTATAATATGGATTAGTAATATTCTTGAATATTTTTGCTTTTCTATGCATTATAATGACTGGACTCTCTAGAATATTTTTAGGTGTTCATACAATAGGCTAAGTTACTTTAGGATGGATATATGGAATTTATATAGTTTTAAATTATCAACTCTATTGTCACAAATTCTTATTGCAGTACAGATTCTTTATAATACAAGATATATTAAAAATTAATTACAAATGAAAATTGATGAGGAAGTCAAGTTTTAAAGAATGTCAATTACCATTTCTGCCATTTTCATTATTTCCATTGTGATTGATGTCACTTTATTGGAATTGAATAGAAGAGTATTTAATTAAAATGAAAATCAACTTAATTAATGGTTATTTAAGATAACTTAATGCAAACACAAAGAAATAGGTTATTACACTAAAAATCATACTAATGTTTTATATAATGCTTGTTTCTTGCATGGAACATTATTCTCTTTCACATTTTCTTTTATTTAAGGATGTTTCTTTAGTTAAGGAAGCTTTAATTCATTATAATACTCCAATTCAATGGATTAAAAGACTGTAAATTTTAAGATATGTAGATTACTCTTTTATCTGCCTATGCTATTACCATTACCGTTATTGTTAATATAGACATATAATATTTATTTGACAGCTTTTTTCATTGTAATATCTTTCTATTTAACTTTAGTTCATCCCAGTCATATTTTTTGAATGTTTGTATCTCACACTTGTGTATCCAAAATTATTGAAAAAATGCAAATATGAAATCAAAGGAGAGTTCTTAGAATCTAATAAAGGTTATTATGAGTAATTATCTTAAAGTTGAGGAAATGGAATTGTCATTATTTTGATATAAATATTTATGTTGTTAATATAAGCATCCCTAATATATATCTAGACTATCTAAGTACAAGTTTAAGGATACAAATCTTACGATTGCTATTTATGATACAATCTCATCGAGGTTAATCTATACATCTGAATTTTAGATTCTAAAAAGAGAAAACTGTTTTTGTGATCTTATTATTAATATATATGTTTGCTTTGATCTCAAAAACACTAAAGCCTTTATTACTGGATAAATTTAAATAGGAATATCTTTTTATTAAATATTAGACAAAGATTACTATTCCAAGAATGCAAATTTCTTGTCGATGATTTAAATTTTTTTGATTGAAAATATCAATTCAATAAATTAAAGATATTTTTGTGCAGTGTCTCAAAGTCACCTTATGAGAATATATTTTCTAAATATTGATGATAAGGAAACTTTAGCATAATTACAAAAATTTTATATAGTGTATGTAAGAAAAATACTAAGCACTTTAATTACCTATTCTTTTCAAACTGAGATAGTTTCAATCTCATCTGATATCAATAATTAAAATTTTTAATTTGGCTCAAAGATAGTCCTGGAAACTTTTATTTTATTAGAAATAGGGTTCATAAATTGATAATTAATCTAATGAATTTGATATTAATAAACAAATAAGGATAGAAAATATTAAATCTACATACTCAAATATAAATTATCTACAGAATAATTAAGATTGCAAAGTAAGAGTTAAGTTTTTTTTTGAACTAATTGATTCTAAATTAAATCAAATTTTTGGAAAATCTTTTCTTAGATACAATTACTCCTCATGTAAAAGTAGATTAAGATATTAATATTATTGGATATAGTCTTGCCTTAAACTTCTTAAAAAATCTATTTAGATTTGGAGTGATTTTAATTTTCTTTTTGATATTAATAGAGAATAAAAACATATAAGTTTGATAATGATTTTATAATTATTTTTTTTATGATATGGGATATATTAAGTTAGTAGTACGAATTCATTTCAAGCGCATTACTTAAAGAAACAAAATCCATTTCCATCATTTTTTTAATCATTTCCTCCATTTTTACTCTAAAGTTAATGGTAGATTTAAATTACCTTCTTATTATTACTTAAACTATTGCTATAAGATGTTCTTTATTTAATTGAGGATTCTTATAAGTTGTTTTGAGATTATTGAATCTAATTATTTTAGTTTGTCGGAGCAAATGTTATCTATTTTTCTAATTGCTATTATTTTTGGTTTAAAACTAATGCAAATACTATTGCACCAGTATCAATAAGCTATTATTCATTATCCAATGCTATCTATAGAGATTGAATTACCTGGTAAATCATCTTTTGGTTTACCATTCTTTTTTGCTACTTTTAATTTAAAATGATCAGAAGAGCCTTACAATTTCAAAGCTAATAAATAAATTAGTATCTATATATACAGGGATCTTAGATGTTAATTTATTCTATAGAAAAATCTATACAGTCACCAACTGTGAAAATGTTTGGCAATTCAAGCACAATTTGTTTAGGTTCTTCATCTCCAGGTTTTTAATAATAGATAGCATATTTTTTATTGTATTAGGCTTGATTGCTCTAAAAATAATGATGAATTTTATAGATACTTCTGAATGATCTTAAGGTCGAAGATTCATATTATAATTAATATAATATTAAAAATATATTTTTAAATTTAGATGTCTTATAGGTGTAAGCTTATGTTAGTAGAAGAATTTAATTATATTTAGTATATATATAATTGTTGTGTAATTGAAATTGTTTAAATAAATCAATTATTTAATATAAATGGGTTTGAGATAATTGGATTTTTTTAGAAAATTAAATACAGATATTGGAGACACTTCATCATCTTTAGGAGGATTCTTAACTCTTGTAGCATTTTCAGTAATCTAACTAATATATTTCTTGATAGTTGGTGACTCTACTAACAATTAATGAATGTAGATTATTTTTTAGCACAGAATTAAACTATTAAACAGTTATTGACAATGACACAGAATAATTTATCAAAGTTTATTTGGATATGATTGTTGGAGCTCCTTGTATGGTGTTGTCATTGGATTAATAAGATGAAGTTGGAGTGCACGTAATGGATGTTTCTGGTACATTAAAAAAGATTAGTCTTGATAAATAAAGACATGTATTGCCCTCAGTAATTAAACAATAATATTCATATTAAGATTGAAAATAGTGAAAGTCCTAATTATATAGGGAGTGAGTAAGAATTAATAGATGCTATAGAATCAATAAATGAAGGAGAGTAATGTTAATTAAAGGGATACTTTTAAGTAAATAAGGTCCCAGGTAATTTTCATGTTAGTTATCATGCTCATCATCATTTGATATAAAGAATACACTAACGAGATTTATAAACATTTAGAAAATTAAAATTGGATCATTCAATATATGAATTAAGATTTGGAGAGATTTAAAAATCTTAAAAGATGAGGAAATATCCTAAATCTCTCTAAAAATTTTAATCTTCTTGGAAATCAATTGCAAAATCAGCATCTGAAGGAGAGAAATAAGATTATGAGTATTATATCAATGCTTTGCCAGTAAGATTTTATGATGAAAATGAAAAAAATTATTAAACGATTTATAAATATTCGATAAATGAAGCATAAATGGCAAGATAATTTACAGAAATAGATTCGATATATTTTAAATATCAAATAAGTCCAGTTAATATGGTTTATTCAGTATAAAAGAAATCTATATATCATTTTATTGTTTAATTATTGGCTATAATAGGAGGTGTATTTGCAGTTGTTGGAATTCTCAATTCAATAGTATAAAAAGCAATATGAGTTTATTTTATAAATATGGAAAAACAATTATATTGATATGAATTTATACATATATAATCATTCATTTATTATACATTTCTGATAACTAACTAGGCTTTGGAGGTCTATAATTACTTTATTTAATTTCTAAAATAACATCCTCAAAATCGCTAGTCTAATATTTCTTGGTTGTATCTTTAGATAACTTTCTAGTTCTTCCAGGTGTTCTTGATTTAGCAATTCCTCCTTTCATTATAACTGTTGGTATTGGTTGCATAATAGCTTCCTTTTCTATGCAATCATCCTCATGCATTGAAAAAGGAGAAGTAAACATACCATTTTTCTTTTGTATTGGAGATAATATCTTTAGAACTGATGAATGCTTTCTTGAAAGTTGATTCAAACTATTTATTGTATTATTATGTGTTTATTCCTCTACAGTAAAATATTAATGTTCTAAAATTGATTTTGAATCTATTCTTTATGTTGGATCTATTTATAGCATCTTTTTTAATAAGTCAATTGCTTATTTTGGAATCTTCTGATTTCCATTCAACATATCAAAATTAACATTGCATCTTGCATTATTTTCTAAAATCTCTTCATGATTAGATCCTTAAAATAAATCATCTAATGTTAGCCTAAAAAATATTATTATAAGTTTTACATTTTATAAAATATTACACCTAATGAAAATATGTCACATTTCTCATTGTATTCATTAATTTTTGTATCTAAATTCAATATTTCAGGAGCAACATAACCAGGTGTACCACATTTACATCTACCTGAATCTCTTGTTGTCAAACCAAAATCAATTAGTTTCAAAAAATATATACTATCGCTGAACATTATGTTCTCTGGTTTTAAATCTCTATGCATAAAACCATTTTCATGCATAAAATTTACAGCTGTTACTAATTATTTAAATATTATGTGGATATCTTCATTATTCAACTCTTTTAAAATATCAGTAAATTCAAGATCATAATATTACATTACCATATAATAAGACACTTCGCCTTCAAATACTTCTAAAAGCTCAGCAATATTTTAATGCTTCAAAGCAACCATTGCTTATATTTCATCAAACAATCCTTACTAACATTATTACAATATTTATTACTCTACCGATCTTTTCATGAACTTATGCTTTGTCTAAACATTTACAAGCAAAATATTCTAAATTGTTTAATTTACTTTGTAATAAATAAACATTAGAAAAAGTTCCTTGTCCAATTTATTATAATGGATTATATAATGTATTTACCCCTTTAAATACTACTCTTGCTCCCAAAATTTATTTTAAATTGATCAAATTTTCATTATCACTATAATACCAATGATGCTTATTGGTTATCAACCCTATAGCATAAAGTTATTATTTCTTAACTTTAAAATCAACAAATAAATTATAATTTATGTCCAATTCATTTCTCTTATTAGGTTAGTCTGAAATGTTTGTTATTATAATTTTATCTGATGTAACTTCTAATATGCATTATTTATTTCCTAATAATTTGTGTCTAAAGCACTCCATTTTGAAATTTGATTCCATCTTTAGATATTTTTCAATTAAATTTAAGAATTATTTATACAAATAATTTTGGTTCAATCATTTATTACCAATATATCAAATGTTATAGTTGATATTAATACTTTATTAAACATTAGTTAATACTAGTCATTTATTTAATATATTTTAAACTTTTAATAAGAAGATTATAAAAACAATAAAAGAATTTAATCAAAGAGGGTTATCATTATAATAATTGAAGAGATCTGTCATTATTTTTTCTGAAAATGGCTTAATTCTATTGAGTGAACATTTTAACTATTCTTCGTTAACTTTTGTATGGAAAGATAAAAACCTTGTATTTAAACCTCCTTATTTATAAAATATTATGTCAGCAGCTATTTTTATAGTTATTGCTATTTAAAGGTTTATAGTTAACTTGCCAATTAAATAAACTAATTGCTTTTTTAAAGTTTCACATACTCTTGAAACCTATTCATCAAAACCCATTTTTTAACAGACATTAGAAAAATTAAGGTTTTATTACTGTTCAATGTATTTAATGACGTATTCGACTTTTTTATCCATTGTTGGCAATTTTCTATTTAATTGTTTGAGACAGTAAAATATCACCCCTTATGATGAAGTCACTGTATTTTATAGAGGAATTGTTTAAACTATTCTGATTGCTCTCTTTTCAATCTCACAATCCAAATTCATTTTAAAAATTAAATGCTGAACTTCTTCTATCAAAGACATTTCTCTCTTTGGAGTTAAACATTCATCATTGAATTTTGGGACTGGAGGTCTTTGATTTGACATTAGTAAATTTATTATTGAATAATCGATAATTACATTTTTGTTTTTAATTGATGACTCAATTATTATTAATGTACAATTGCATTCTGTATTATTTAATATATAAAAAATAATTTATATATAATAAAAAATATTTCTTCCACCAAATCATCATTTATTTTATCATTAATCATAAGTTTTATTCTTTTTACTTCTTAAAAATAACAATAATGGCTGAATTTCAAGAAATATAAAAAATATAGACCCCTTGAATAAATTCTGAAATTTAGAAAATAATTTGCTCATCTGATTATTTAAATAATACTGTTATGTTTAATTGAATGTAATTAATTGATTATTGTACAAAAAACTTGGATGTAAAATTTGTTAAAACTTTTTTTTATTTTTGTTTGAATTTATAAATATAAATTTTAGGAAATAAAGAGTTTAAAAAATTCAAAATTCTCTAAAATTTATATGTTCACATTATAGAGCAACTTTCACAGCAGCAACATTTCTTGATTTAAGGTTTTTACATTCTGTTTGTTCCAAATAACTAATTTTTTTCATAGTCAATTTCCCATTTCATTATTCTTTATCCATCATTAGTTATCAAATATCCACGATCTCTTATCCAATTGCAGTAATAAAATGTTTATTGCATTTCATTATTATAAAGATGTCCATAATCTTATTAAATTTATTATGAATCATAAATAATTATTTCTTTCTCTGTTGACACAAATAAGCATTTTTCACTTAAATTAATTAAGGATAATACACATCCAGTTTGAAGAGATAATGTTTATTTAATTTCAAGTTTAATCCCTGGTTCTTTTTATAAATGAGATATGTGTAAAATTAATATCTCATTTAATTTTTATCCATTAACTACAATTTAAGTGTCATTCAATAATTCTACATGTTATGCTATGTAATCTAATTTTAAATAAGAGCTTCAAAATAATTTAAAATTAATACAATTTATTGCTAAATATAAATCTAACACTTAATATTCGAGAATTATCTGAAGTTATTAACAACTAATTGATTTTATCAAAAAAAATTAAATTAATTTAAGCTGTATGATCCTTCAATGTATTTAATACTTTAAAACTTTTGTCAAATTATAATACTTGCACTTCTCCATTTCCTAGACCAATCAGAACATTAGCTTCTCTCATTTAGCAAATAATATTAATTTATTCTGATGCATTTGGTAAACTAAAGGGTTGGCACATCTCATCATCTAATACTGAAATAGTATTATTTTCAAATAACCCTATAATTTTTTATGGTTATTCTGTTAAACATACACATTTTAGATCTTATAAAATTATTATCTAAAATAATACTTTATATTTATTTTTTTAGAATTGTTTATCCTTCAAAGTTAATTTAAATTAAATAATTGTCACTAAAAACAATGATACTTTAATCGTCTGCAATCTAACCTTTAGTAATTTCATTCAATTCTTAACAAAAAATTTAATTTATTTTTCTGAGTTTAATTGTTTAAGATTTATTTGTAATAGTTTTTTCATAAGGGACGTGTAATGCATAATGTTTTTCTCTATTTTAGAGACTTCCCCCTTAATTTTAATTTTATTATAAGCTTCCATTAATTTTTTCTGAACCATTAAGACAATTAACTGCTTATTGCCAAGTAAATCTAGATTTTTCATCATAATTTAACATTCCAGTTAATAATTCTTTAATTTTCTCATGATAAATTTTTTGCAAAAGATTTTAGATTTTATTTTGTTTTTAATCATTCAATCCAGCAATATCTGGATCTTATAAGAGTAAATAAGTTTATAAAAGTGTAACTCCTAATGAAAATACATCTGATTTTTCTAAATTATGTCTTAAATTATTAAAAACAATTACTTCACATCATTATATTATCCATTAATATAAGCTTCCCATAATTTTGGTGATAAATAAAGTGGTGTTCCAACAAGGGTATTTTTAAAATTATTTTTAAAGTGTTCTAATGCTTTGCTTACACCAAAATCAGCAATTCTTGCAATAATTTTTTCATTTTCTTTATCATATAGAATGTTCTCTGGTTTAATATCTCTATGATAAAGTTCTTTTTATTGTAAAAATAGAAAAGCTTGCAATAATTGATTGACAATATTTAAAAAACTTAATTCTACAAATTTTGAATGTAAAAATACCACCAAATGTTTTTCTATTTGCTTTGATTTCATCTTCTTTCAAATCTTTTAAACTACCTTTAGCCAATTTCATTTGAAACACTAAAAAATATTTTTAAACTGGAACAGTTTCAGACCAAGCATATATTTTATCAAAATAGATAATATTAGGATGGATATTAATTTGCCTATTCATTTAAACTTCTTTTAAAGCTTGATCATATGCTTTTTTACTAAAATTAAAAAGAAGTTACTTAATGCATTAAACTATTTTAACTGCGCAACTTTATGAAGGATTAGATTTAAATGTCATTTTATAAACTTATCCATATGATCCGGATCCTAATAATACTTGATTTACTGTATCAAAATCATTTTAATAATCTTCTGCATTAGGGAAACATAAAGCATCAATACTATCTCCCTCTTTTTTACTCATAATAATATAAAAATATTAAAACAATACAATGAATAATAAGATCCGGATAGGCATAATGTCAACAGCTGAAATAGCACACAAAGTATGTTTGGCAATAGATAATTCTTAATTAGCCGAAGTATATTGCGTAGCCAGTCGATCCCTAGAAAAAGCTAGATAATGGGCAGATGCTCATAATATAAAAATAGCATATGGTTCATATGATGAATTGTTAAATGATCCTAATGTTGATGGTGTATATATACCTTTACCAACTTCATTAAAAAAAGAATGGACAATAAAGGCAGCAAATAAGAAAAAACATGTATTGGTTGAAAAACCATTGCCTGGTGCAGATTCTTCAAAATGTTTAGAAGAGATGATAAAAAGTTGTGAAGATAATGGAGTTTAATTTTTAGATGGAACAATGTGGTTACATTCAATTAGAACTTAGATTGTTAAATAAAAGAAATAGGAATTAGGAAAAGTATAAAAAGTTACAGCTGCATTCACATTTAAAGCTCCTAATGAAGAATGGTTATAAGGAGGGAATGGAAGAACAAATAAAAATTAAGAACCTTAAGGTTGTTTAGGTGATTAGGGATGGTACCCTATTGGAGCAATACTTTTTGCATTTGATTATGAATTACCAAAGTATGTTTAGTGTCTTTAATTTAAATTAAATAAGGTTGATACAATAATAGAATTTTCTGGATTCTTAGAATTTTCAAATGAAAGATATGCATACTTTGATTGTGGAGTAACTTCTCCTCATAGATCTTTTATAGATATTGTTTGTGAAAATGGATAACTTAGAATAGATGATTTAGTTGGAGGATTTGGTAGAACAGGAAATTTTAATGCATATTTTGAAAATTTCATTGGAAGTGACAGATTTTTTGTTGATGATTTAAAAGGAAGAGAGGAAATTATTAAAGTTGAAGCTAGTAATCATACTATTAAAATGATTGATACTTTTGCTAATATTATTTAATCAAAGTAGACTGATCATTCTTGGCATCATAAAAGTTTAAGTACTCATCAAGTTTTAGCAGCATTATTTAGAGCAACATAGAAAGTTGGAGAAAAAATAATAGTATAATCATCATGAGATTTATAAATATATATTAAATAAATCAATAATTGTTGTACACTTATTTTCTTTCATATTCAAAGAAATTATTCGTTTTAAATTCTGATACACTCAATCTTTCCTAATTTTACTGAAGTTTCACCTTCCTTAAATGTTGTTTACATTCTATCACAAATTCTTTACATTCCTTTTTAAAGTTTTTTAACTTTTATTGATTGATGGTTAATTTATTTAACATTCCAAAAAATTTAATTTACTTTCCATTCAAACACACCAATTTATAAATCTCAAATAAATCAAATCTCTATTCATTATTCTTATTGTTTAAATCTACTATCAATTCTTTCAAATAGTCTATTTATTAACTTTAAAATTATTCAAGATCTTTCAATATAAGTGAAAAACAATAATCTAATTTTGGACATTTCTAACCTTCAATTATTCTTAATCCCATAGAACAAATGTTTTATATTACATATAATTCAATTATAGGAATTCCACTTGAAGAATAGTGGCATACTCTTTTCAAATATGTGTAATACAATTATAACATAGATTGATATGACAAAGGTTCTCTTATTATGTGTCTCTCTGTTTTTTATTTCTCTGAATAACTTTAAAAACAATCCATTCTCTTTGTATGTACTTTTTACTATTTTGACTCTGTTTAAAAATGTGGATGATTTATATCTCCCTATTACTGAGAAGATCTCAAAGATGAAAATTAACTACTTCTTGCAAAAGTGCTAGAAGAACTCATTTCCGTTGACAACCTTTCCATTATAAAACTATTATTCAAGACATTTGTAATCCAATATATATTACATTCTTAAAATACTTAAACATCAAGACTTTTTTTTTGTATCATGAAGTGAAATACACAAAGTAATTTTATAACTTACTCTGGAAACACTATTTTTGTCACATCTGATTTAGATAAATAATTAAAAACGTTTTGAATACCTATACTATATTAAAAATTATTCAACCTGCTTTTTCTAATTGTGTGGCACTTTCAGCAAGATTTATATTGTTCGTATTTAGAATTTTTAAGATTGTTTGACTAATCATTAAGAATTTATTATTAATTATAAAAATTAGATTATTATAAGTCTAATAATTTGAAAATTAATCAAAATGAAATTTTGTTAAACTTAAATTCTTAAGATTTTAAGAAAATATCCATATTTATTAGGTTTTTTAAACCTTTCTCCCACTGAATACATTTCAATCTATTAAACATTTATAAATCAATAAATCATTTAAATTTATCTTTAGGATATTGATTTTTATCCAAGTGTTGAATCTCTAAATCATAAAATAATTAGTACTTTATCATAAATTACTATTTACATTAATTATTTTTTTATATATATTATTTGTAAATGAATAAGTCTAACTATTAATACTATACAAATGATTCTAATGAACTACTCAGAAGAGATAGGTAAAAAGAATATAACAAATTATTAGAGACTTTATGATACATTAATAAAAATTAGAAGAAATAAAACGATCCAAAAGTGCTATTGGATATAGTAGAAGTAAAACAATAAGGTTGCCAAAATCAACAAATATTAAAGATGAATTGATATAGGCTGATATTTATCATAGAAATTAATTACTAGCCTCTAATTTAGCAAGAATACATTCAAGACCATTCTAACTCCCTCAAAAATCACAAAATTTTTAAGCTTTGTTAAAATTTTCTTAATCGAAAGAAAAAGCCAAGGAACAGACCTTCAAAATATTAGATGAAAATATCAATTTATGCAAAAGAATATTAGATTAACAAAGTTAGATAGATTTTAAATAGAAGTTATAAGAATATAAACAACATAAAAAGATAAAAATAAGACTCTTAAAAGTTAAAAGATAGTTTGAATAATAAGAAAAATTAGCTGTAGATTAGAGATTTAAATCAAAGTCTTTTAGTTAAGTATAGATGAATAAAATTTGAATTGATTAATTTTAAAGTAGTACTTTAACTTATGATATATATTCAATTTTGCAGCAAGAATTTATCGCCGTATTAAGCTTTAAGATTAATATTGAGCATTTTTAATCGTTCCTTTTTAATTTCAATGGGCTCATAATTATTTTAAAAGTTTTTGACGTAAGGTGATTTGTGAACCATTCCTGGTAAAAGAATCTTACTGCCAAAATATGGCATAGAATTTTAATTTTTTTTACCACTCATGACTCTCTCAAATCTTTAATTTTAATAATTTTAATGAAGTTTTTTAAGTTTCCTGAGACTAACAGAATTTTACAAATCTCCAGAACTTTTATTAACACTTTCTCTTCCACTTCCTAAATCTAAAGATCTGTTAATATATTTTCCAAGGGCAGATTTTCTAGAAGAACTAGGAGGACGGTAAGAAGGAGGCCTATTAAATCTAGTTGTGTATCTTTGAGCCATTCGATATTTAAGTGGATTACCTAATAAATTATAATTCTTACTAATTAAACTTTAATTTTAAGTTTTAGGAGACTTTTACAATTAACCAATTTACAATACAGGAGGTAACTTAAGATGTGATTTTTATTTTTAATGTCTAATATATATAATATAAAAATACCTTTATACAGCATAAGTTTATCCTCCTGTAATTGAATAATATGGAGAATCTACTCCAGGTAAACTTGGAACTATAAAAACATATAATTTTAGTATTACCTTTTTTAGGTCCATTTTGCTAACTAGATTTAGATTTTGCACTCTAAATTTATTTAGCTTATTATTGTTAATGAATTTAAGTTCTTAATTATCTAACTTAATCATCTTATATTGTTTCCTAATATCTCCTTCTTTTTTCTTAAATTTGTAGTTCAACATTTTCCTAATAAAATATTGATATAATAATTACAATTTTAAGTTCTCCTTATTTTATAATACCTTACAAATAATTTTTTTGATTTGTATCTTGAATTTATAAAACCTATTTTGAAATATCAACTTTTCTTATATCGTATTCAAGTAATTATTGTTTGAGATCATCTTCACATTATTTGAAAATAGCTTTTTGTGTTTTAGCATTATCTATTTTTTCTAATAATTTCATTTAATCAAACTTATCTTAAGTGCGACCTTTTTAAATTTATAGAAAAGTAATGTTTTATTAATAATGATTTTGTTATTGTTCCAAATCGTATAATTTATTTTTAGCTTCAACAATATCTGAAACATTTTAATTAATAGTAGTTTCTAATTCATTGACCTATTACTTCAAACTTAATTATGGAACAGGAGTAGTTTTTTAATTAATAATAGGTAATTCTATAATATAGATTAAATTAAATACTTGTTTAAGGAGTAAAAGAATTTAATTATTATTGTTGAATCAATAATTTGAGTTCTTCATTTTCTTATCTGAGATTTTATATAAGTAATGCATAATTACTGATATGATTTTATGCAACTAAAACATTTCTATTTGCAACAGTTTTAATATTCTTGGCTCTATTGGCATAGACTAAAGTATTATATGTTTCTTCAAAACTAGAAACAGAAGGTGTAACATTTGAAATCATAACGGTTCTACAATTTCCACCTAAAGAATCTTTTAATAGTCTAGTTAATTTAGAATTTCTAAAAGGAATGAAAGGATTTTTGATTCCTTTTTCATTAGCTTCTGATAATGATTGAATACAATTTCCTAAGACCAATAATGATTTATTAATATTAGCACCCTCTACCATTCTTAAACCTCTATTATTTGTATTTGCTGCTCTTTCACTCCCAGCCAAATCTACTAAACTAAATTTACTTTAAATAATTTATTCTTATAATCCAGCTGCTTTATCCTTACATTCTACCTATATTTGTAATATTGCATGTGATCTTGAAGATTCTTTATTTGCATCTGTTGCTTCTTTAGATCTATTTCTATTTCCAACCTTTAGAAGTGACAATACCTCATTAACGGTTTTAACATCAATTTCAATAACACCTGATATTTATATACCATTATTTTTATCTTCTCTAATTTCTAAATTTTTATCTTCTGATGTTAATAAATCTCTAATATTCTCATTATAGATTTCAACATATGAAACCTTAAATTATGTATCTTTAAATCTGTCTGATTCAGAATAATTAAACAAAGATTACAATGCTCTTGGCATTAAACCTGTTTCTTATTGGGTTCCTATCATTCTAATGTAAATTTTATTATTTATATATACGTAAATGTCTTCCCAGAACCTGTGGCTCCATAACAAAACACTGTTGTATTAAAACCTTCCAATACTCCTTCCAATAAAAACTCAGTTGTATTTTCATAAATTTTTTATTATGGTGTCCATTAATCAAAAACAAAATCAAATGCAAAATTTGTTTCTTTCAACCTATTTTTTCTTAATAACTATTCTATATAATGTAAATACATCATCCTCTCTTTCTGATTCTGGATCCATCAATACTATCATTTTACCATCTAGTATTCTGATTGTTTCAAACTCTGATACACTTCTCTCTTTCTAGTTTAAAGGTCTAACTCTTATTGCTACCTAAAGAATACATATATTTATACTAAAATATTGCTTGATCCATTTTTTAATTCTTCCAAAAATTTCTTTGTTTCATTCTCAAATTAATGCATTTTAGATAATCTAATATATATTAATTAAATAATTAGATAATAAATTATCACCATCAAAAACTTTAAGAAATCATTAACTCTCAATATATAATTTATATTTAATTAATATCAATCAACTTATACAAAAATGGGAAACTGCCAACAATGTAATAATATTGGTCCAGTTAATTAGACATCAGAAATCAGAACAAAATTTACAATATTGAATAAGTCTAAACATGCTCTTAATCTTACAAATAAGTTTACTCCCAAAAATGTATAAGGAGTTATTAAAATACAAGCTGTATTTAAAGGATATATTGCCAGAAAGTATTATTATTTAAAATTTGCAAATAGATAATTTTCTATTCTATCTACATAACAAAAACATAGTTCACCAATTTTAAATGATGAAATTTGTGGGTTTGATACTTTCTGCAATAATAATGATTCTCCCAATCAACCTTAGTCTTTATTAATCAAAAAAAATATGATATAAGATAATTTAGAAGAAGAAGGAGAATAGAAAAGTTAAAATTTAGCAAAAGATAATTAATATTATCAATATGGTAATAAAAAGGATATTCCTGATAATGAAAGTTAGAGTCATGCATCAAGTTTAAAAAAATAATTTTCTTTTGACATGAATAGTCTTTGTTTTATTCCGAAAAGCAAAAACGATCAATTATTGATTTCAACTGAAACATAAATAAAACTACCAATAATCTAAATGATTAATGGAGCTTATTATGAAGGTTAATGGAAAAATGGATAAGCAAATGGTTTTGGTAAATATATTTTGACAGACACTTCATCTTATGTTGGAGAATGGGTTAATAATAAAGCCAATGGTTTTGGTACATTTTAATTAACAGATGGAGAATATTTTAGAGGTTTTTGGATTGAAAATATAGTTGAAGGATAAGGTAAATATACATTTGAAGATGGTACCTTTTATGAAGGTGAATGGAAAAATGATTTACCAAATGGTATTGGAGTTTAAACTTATTCTAATGGTTGGAAATATGAAGGTATAAATATTATATATCTAAGAAAGGAAGCTTTCTAAATGGAATCAAAAATGGATAAGGATTATTACAATTTCCAGATGGATCTATCTATTAAGGGTTATTTGAAAGAGATGTTCCTACAGGAATAGGTACTCTTAAATTCTAAGATGGAAGAAATTATGTTGGAGATTGGAAAAATGGACATAAACATGGAAAAGGAATATTTTAATGGCCAGATGGATCTAAATATGATGGATATTATATTAATGATGAAAGAGAAGGCTATGGAATACTTTTTTGGCCAAATGGCTAAAAATATCTTGGCTTATGGAAATAAGGATTGTTTCATGGAAATGGATAACTTATTAAACCTAATGGTACTATTATCAGAGGAAAATGGATTAAAGGAAAAAGAATACAATCTAAATTAAATACTAATGCATCAGGAAAAACTAAAACCTCTTAAATTGATTGAATGTTTATGTTATTAATTACTCATTTATCAATTTAATTTGTTTACTTCTTTTCTAATTTTTTATTAAATTAAATATTAACAATTTATTTTATATTTTATTAGGGAGTAAGTAAGTAGTTTTATATAAATATTAATTTTCATATATAAGTTTTAATTTTGATGAATTAATAATTCTTTATAAAAAAAAAAATTTCACATTATAATATAAAATCAATTTAACTTCTAATAGCAAAATCATTATTTTATATAATTTTAATTTTCTTCATTAAGTTTCATTTGTGTTATTAGTATCAATTTTAATGTTATTTTAGATGGAATTTTTAATTGAATGTAAAATGAATTTTATCATATTATCTAAACAGAACAATTAATATAATAAAATTTTTAGGAATTATTCAATTTAAATTTTTTAAATTAAAATATGTTTGAACTTTTCTGATGCTTTTTTATTATTCAACAATTGCCAAGCCTAAAATAAGAAACTTGAAAAAATTTTCATTAAATATTTCTTCATTATAGAAAAAAAAGCTTTGTTGTTTTAGGATAAATTATTACTTTTTTATTTTTTATAAAGGTATAACTTCAATTATAAATAATTTTTTCACTTAGACAAACAATAAGATCAATAATCTAATGATTATTTGGGTTTTTTCAGTTTAATAATTGCATATATTCTCAAAAAATTAACTTCATTATTTATTAAAAGTTTTTTCACTTGTAGATTGAGTCTAATATCTATCTCATTTGATATCATTCATAGATTTTTAAATATATTTAAAAGTAAATGAATATGTAGAATAATAATCTTTTTTTAAGAATGATAAAATTAAAAGTTTTCATATTTAATAAATCTAGATAAATTTAAACTTAAATAAGGTTTTATATTTTTTAATTAATAGTTTTATTCATACTAATAATTCATGAATAAATCTTTCAGTTAATGCATTTACTTGAAATCTTGTTTACTTAATTAAATTATCAAGATGCTAGGATGATTCAAAAGGTAAGTCATTTGTGTATTATTTTACTTTTTTAGGTTCCCTGCCCAATATTAAATTATTTAATGGAAAATCTTTTTTATTTAGTACTTTATCAATTATATTATTTTATAGGATTATTAATTCTTATAATTCTAAAATTTAAGCATTCTGCTCAACAAACAAAGTAGTGAAAGTGGAAATTTATGGTAGCATTTATTCTAACTCTTTCATGTCTTTTTCAATATTTTAATATCCAGCTAATTACTTTTCCAAATTAGAAAGCTGTTCTTATTATCTATAATATTCAGGTTTAATCATATCTAATTGACTTTTAAGTGATCTCATGATTTCATCGTTTTCCTTATCTTTGCATTCTATCTGTTTCTAACTCTCTTTTAATTACCCTAAACAAAAATATATAATACTTCGTTAATAATGTAATTTAATCATTCATACTAATTATCTATAAACTTAACTTAGTATTTTAACTTTGTTCAAACCTAAGTTATTCATTTAAATGGTTATTCTAAATTTATAATTACTAATTCAATTTTATCAATGTTCCTTTCTCTCTTTCACTTAGATTAAATCCTTCCATAATGGACTGCATATAATATTGAGAAAATTTAGTACATTTGCTCTTCCTTTTTTTGGAGAACTTTCGCATTTTTTACTTCTAGCTGTTATAGTAGGATTTCTGCTACTATCTGATGAAAATAAGTCAAATAAATTTTGACTGGATGGTTATAAAGATATAAGATTAGGATATGCACTTTTTCTTTCTTTTTTTTCAGTAACCTAAATTAAAAATTAGTCTTAATTAATACAAAATTTTGTAAATCACCCTTCCATCTTTAATTTTCTAATAATTTCTAAACATTCTTTTTTTCTGATATCCTCTCAGTATAATTACCCTTATGTTGATTAATCTTTTTCTTTTTTTACTTCTCTTAATTAAACTGTTATTATCTTAATTAAAGGATTTCTTCTAATTTTTTTAGTAATGCTTAAGGTTTGATTTATTGAAAATTATCTTATTTTTAAGAATATTGATTGACACTTGATGATCTTTGAGTTTTTGAATAAGAAGAAGTTGGATATTTTTGCAATAAGTTTTCATAATCCATTTAACGAATTATATATTATTATTCATTCTTCATAAACTGTATCAATAAAGTCTAGTTATTAATAATTATATATAAAGTATACTAATGTAAAATAATCAACACATTTAACTACAATAAGAAATGACTCCAACTCCAAACGAGTCTTCACTTTCTGAGGGAGTTCATCCATCAATATAGAATTAATAAATCCAAATAGGATATCCAATATAATAAACAATTCCACCATAATAAATAATTCATCAAGTTCCTTATCAATAATAACCTTATTCTTAAAATGAATAACCAATTTACAATCCTTAACCTATTTAATTTAGTAAAAATAAAATTATATTGTAGTTTAACCAATACATACTAAATACCCTAGTATAATAACATGTGTTCACTGTTAAAAATAAGTGTAAACTGTTGTAAATTATGAACCAGGTACTGGAACATATGTAGTTGGAGGATTATTAGCAGCTATAGGACTTTGGTTAGGGTATATCTAAATTTAAATTTAAAAGTTGTTGTCTAATACCATGTTTCATGTAGGATTGTAAAGATGCAGTTCATTTTTGTCCATCCTGTCAAGCCAATGTTGGAAGGAAAAGATTTATTTTCGAATGATTACATTTTAATTATGGAATCTAATCATTCAATTCTTTAATTGTTACTGTTCTTAATCAATTTTTATTTCATTACCTAATATTTAATATTTATGACAATGTTTAAAAGAATAGTAAATAGATAATAAATAGTCTTTCTATTTAATTAGTTATATATTTTTGTATGCTTATTTAAATTAAATTAATATATACAATAGTGAATTTAGGAATTCTTTTTGGAAATTAGCATTTTGTTGATTTAATAAAAAATCTCGAAGAATTTGTTAAGTTCATTAGTAAATTTAAAATATTTGTTTGTTAAACTATTATAATTTGTAAAACAAGACAACCTTAAAATAATTTAATATATATGTAATTTGAATCACCTGGATTCAATTTTGACTTGGAATAAGAACTTAAAGCAGAATAAAATGAAGACTTTGAGTAACAATATTTAGGTTTTTGTTTACGTTCAACCAAAAGGGAGACTTCAATCAATTATCCTCACTTTTATAGTTAAACTTAAAGTGTGAAAAGCATTGAAGGATATGATTAATACAATGTAAGAAAACTTGAGAATATTGCTTTGAAAAAGGCTCAGAAAAGTCCTTAAGAGTAAAGCAGAGCTCCTATAAATGTACCTAACTATAAATAACATTCTACAGGATCAAGTATGATGGCTTTCTTTTTACTTAAAAGGTTTTTAGAGAAACTTCAAATTAAAAGAAGAATGATAGAGACATTAAATTATACACATCTAAATCTAATAGGAGATAAAGCATCTGATATGTAAATATAAGAATTATTATAGTAATGTAGTAATTTAATATTCAAAATCAATTTAACGAGCTGGATTCACACTCTAAGCAATGAAAAAACTATTTGAAATGGAGTCATAAATTGAAGAAAATAAATTGGAAAATTTGAAGCAATTATGCTAGAATATTAAAAAACAGATAATAAAAATATGTTAAACTATAATTAATCTGATTCCATTAATTTAACCTGAATCACTTTTTAAAATATATTGGGATTTATTTGCAGTGATTTTTAGAATTATTTTAGTTATATTAATACCTTTAGAAGTGTCATTTCATACTTAAATAATGTTTATGAACAGTAGACCTCTTACAATTTTAATATGTATAGTATTAATAATGGATTTTTTTATAAGAATTAATACATAACACTATCTAAATGGTTAAGCAATTAGAGATAGATGGAAATTGATAGTTTTACAAATTAAAAAATCATTTTTAATTGATTTTATGTCTATAATAGTATTAATGATATTTTTATTAAAAATACCTGATGATACTCATTATGATTTATTTACATTAGTAACTTTAACATAGTATTCTTATGTTTATGAGATACTTTCTAAAAGTGAATAATATTCATATTTCACAAGACCTTAAAGAGGAATATTGGGATTATTGAAATTGATGGCAACTCTGTTTTATATTTTGCATTTGTTTAGTTGTTTTTGGTTTTGGATTTCTAGTTTATAAATTGAAGATTCATGGATTGATTTTAAAGACTTAACAAATAAATCATGGTAAGTTCAATATTTGGAAGCTTTGTATTTTGCTATTGTGACTATGTTGACTATAGGATATGGTGATAATGTACCTAAAAATTCAACAGAAAAAATTGTAACAATTATTTTTATTTTGGGTGCTTGTTTATGGTTTTCTTACAGTGTAAATTTTATAGGAGGGATAATGAATGATATTACTTAGAATCAAGTTGAAAGAAATTAAAAAATGAGAGTAATCAATAAATACATGAATAAAAGAAATATTCCCTATGCATTATAACATTAGTAATACTTTTCAATATTCCTATAAGAGTTAAAGAATACCTAACATATCGTTGGAAGGAAGATGATGAAGTAGATTTGGAAATAGAATAGACATTATTAGATTAATTATCTGATGAATTAAAGGAGGAATTGGATAGACAAGCTCATAAGGTTTTTATTGAAAAATCTATATTACTACAAAAGTTCTTTAGTTAAGAATTTAGAAATGCTTTATTTAAAAGTATTAAGAGGAAAAGTATTAATTTAATTAAATATATAAGTCATACCTCCTGAAAATACTTTCTATATTGATTTTAATGGATAGCATCATTTATGTTTTATTGAATAGGGACATTTATTATATTAGCATAAAGATCAAAAGTAAAGATCGAAAATGAATACAATATTAGGTTTAGGAGAATTTTTATGTGTTAAAGAATTTATAGTAGAAGATCCAGATATGGAATTATTTAAAGCTGTAGGGTATGTAAGTTTGTTAGTGTTATCAAAATAAGATTTCTTATTAACTCTTAAGGATTATCCTGATGACTTTTAAAAATACTGTTAGTTAAAAGATTCTATTGTTATGAATGTTGATTAAGAAATTCTACAAAAAAGTGTATATTGTCCTGCATGTCAATAGTTTGGACATACATTAACCTTCTGTCCCTTCATTTAACATAAACCAAATTATGAAGTAACTATTAAAAAACATTAACTATCTAAAAATTAATAGAGATCTTAATTTTAAAGAAAAAGAAAGAAAAATGTATTTCTTGCATTATATGAAAAAGATCTACTAGCAGAATTTGCAAAAGCTTATTCTTATGATAATCAATAGTCAATTACTCAATAACTTAAAATATTCTATTATAATGAATAAGATTAAACTGATTACAATATGATGATTGATCCTTCAGCATCAGTGGATATATTTAAAGTTTCTTCTTTACTTCCTTAATATCCTCCTGAAACTTAAACTAAATAAATCGATTTATTAAGTAGTGTTAGAATGGATCAAAAACCTATTAAGGAATCTGAAGTTGATATTAAAGGAGAATTAAGATAATAATTAAATCAAGGTAGATTAATAAGAAAAACAACTATGTTTCCACCAAATAATAATAAATAAATTAGAAAAAGTCCAACTAATACTTTTACTATTAAGTAGGTACAAGATGAAGATTGGGAAGAAAACTTTTAAATATAAGGATTTCTAAATAATCATAATGACAACATTGTTCATGTTTATAATAAATTAAATAAATAAGATATTGAAGATCCTATTATAAAAAAGGCAATTTTATAAATTGAACCATTATTTTGGAAATTAAATCAAAAAGTCCTTGATGATTTTGAAGCGATAAGAAACTATGACTATTATTATTAATAATATAATGCTGAAAAAATTATAGATTAAGCTAATAAAAATATCCATCATTGGTAGAAAGATATCATAGATAAAATGCAAAAGTTTATGCTTTTCCCATTTAATTATATTCTTAAATATTTAAAATTGAGAAGAAACAGAATGAACTAAGCCATCATTGAAAAAGGAAATAAATTTAAAAGAATTAAAAATAAATTAAGAATGATGCAATTGAGAAGTCAAATTTAATAGAAAAAAATTTCAACTTCATCTAATAAGATAATAAGATTTGGTTAAATCGTGCCTTAAAAAATTCTGTCTCAAGACTCAATAATTATTTGAACATATTAATTTATGATAAAAACATTTTATAATCTATATAAAATTATATACATCTTGAAATTCATAATAAAAATTAATTATTATGAAATTTAATAAAAAAATAAGACTAAATAGAATAAATATACAATAAATCAAAAATATAAAAACAACAAGTAGAATCTAAATAAAATCATTCATCCTTTAAAGAATAATTTAATAAAAATCTTAAATCTTTATTGTTTAAAGTACTCCATTCTTAAGATGTTGATTAGGCCATCCATATTTTATCAAGCATCTAAATATAGAAATAAATTATTACTTCAGAAAATAGAATAAATTATTTATAAACTTTTTTTTATATACATTTCTTAAATTCTTTATTTTCTTCCAAAATATATTTTTCAGGTTAATTTAAATTTACTTGTCCATTCAATGCTCTTTCTATTTATTCGGTAAATCCTTTTTCTTTCTCAACTTTCTAATGAGAGTTTAAAATATAATTACAATCTAGACCTCTTGAATAATCTCCTCTTTTGGAATTAAAATTTCTAAACCAAAAATAGAGTTTACTATAATATCCACTAATGCTGAATACTCTCCAATTTATAAACCTGTACGTTTCCAAATAAAAGAATGCATATTTTTCAAATTGATTTATTCAATTATAAATGGTTTTAGAAACAACTTAATTTCATTAAGTTCATTTTCAGTATATTTAATATATTTTTTTGTTTCTTAATCCAATACTGGATGAAGAGATATTTATTTAGCAATTTTAACAGAAAGTTAATCTAAAAGAAGTTTTGAATTTTTATCATCACATTAATATTTGGCATTAAAATTATTGAAAAAAGGTTGCAAATTTGTATTAATATCTCTTTCTGGTTATTTTATAGTAGTTACAATACGATGTTAATATTCCTCAAGAATATATTTTTCTATTTCTCTAGCAACCAGAAGTTATAATTCATCATTTGTTAACTAAAAATATTTTAAACAATAACTTTATGATAATTATAGATTATTTTTTTCTATATATTATCTCCTCCAACTTTCCAAGCTAAACACCCTGAACGATAAGGAACTCTTCCGCAACAATAAACAAACTATAAAAATAAGTTTAAATTAATACTGTCATCATGAAACAATCATAAATTGAACGGATAGCATATTTTAAAATACCATATAAAAATATTAGTATAGCAAAAAAAGGAAAAATTACCAAACATAGTAAACAAACGATTATTTCAGCCATTCCTATCATAATATCTAAAATAGCTCTAAATAATGGCATACAAAAATGAATATAATCTAATTCATTAAATTCAATTCTTGCTATTACTTCATAATCATGAAATAGTAGGCATATCATCCATCTAGATTATTATATTCATAAATTTTACTTAATAGTAGCTACAAACCCAGCCCACATAAAAGAAGTAATGAAAACAAAAAACAATGAAATTGAGAAAAAAATTATTAGCATAGGTTTTAAAATTAAAGTACAAAATACTCCAACAAATAAGAATCGAAAAATATAGACTTCGATTAAATTACAAATTCTTAAACAGCCTTTACCAAACATACCAGAATCTTCAGAATTCTCAAATTCCTGTCTTGACTTTCTCATACCTTTATATACTAATTTTAAAGTAGAACAAACTGTTTAAATGAGTTCATCATTTATTATTTCTCCAGTTTATTCATTAATTACTTAATCACAATAAAATGGTTCAACTAAAAATAAAGCACTTAACCCATAAGGCCCCATTATTCCAAATTAATAAAACACATAATAACTATTAGCAATTAATGTAAAATATAGTAAACAAAAACTAGTGAATTTCCAAAAATAATATTTAGATGTTACCAAATAATTTATTTCCTTTAAAAATACAAATCTATTTCCTTCTTAAATTATTGGATAAGGAGGAGCAATCATCCGAGTTCTTAAAATTATTATATATGAATAAAATTTACAATTATATCGTAATATTAGGATTTTTAAATTTCTCTTTTGCCATTTTCTTTATGTCTTTTACTCTATTTTTATATTTGATCTTATTTTCCATAAATTCTACATAAATATTTCTATCAATAATATTTTTTTAGGTTAATTCTTAAATCATCTAGCTGTAATATTATTATTTTAAGTTCTTCTTTTTCTTTTTAAGAGCAGCTTTAATATTTTTAGTTCGATGATTTTGTTTACTTAAAAAGAAAAATTCCTTTTCATATTGTTCAATGACTTCATTTTCGTAATTTGCTAATTCATTCTATCATTACAATAAAATATACTTTTAATAAATCTTAATAATATCTTTGTAATTTATAACATTCTATAATGTCTAAAATATGTTTAATTACATCTTATGGTACATCTAAATTAACCTTTTGAAAAAATGTTTATTAAGCATTATAAAGCTATTCACTTGTGAGTTCATCTATATCTTTATTTTAATCGTAAAATATATTGTATTTTTCTTAAAGGTTTGTAAATTCATAATTATGTAAATGATTTGGATTTAAATGAATATCACTTAATAAAGAGGCTATTTTCCAACAGTCTTATTCAAAAGTTTTCAATTGATTTTTAATATAATCAACTCTCATTTTTGTAGCAGATTAAGTTTCTTGAGTATGAAAAAGATATTTATATATTGAAAAATTTAAATTCTTTTTTCTTAATAATTATTATCTTTCTCTTTCTACTGCAATCTAAGCTGACTTAGTAGATATATTACCTGTGACTTCTCTGTATCCAATAAAAACAGATGGAATCAATATAGTTTTCTAATTTAATGATACAGTTTACTTTATAAATTACATATAATCCATGTACGATTGAAAAGTTCCATAAACTATCAAATTTATCTTCATTAAAAATAAAATCTCCTAAACCAGTTAAACAATCTTCAACCTTTAACATATCTTTATAAAAAGAATTTCTAATATTTTTGGTTCCTTTTACTATCCATCTTGAAATAATCCATTTGTATTTTTTATTTCTATTATTCTTTGACCAAACATCAAAAGAGCCATCTTTCCTTATTTAATTTAGTTGATTATCATCGAATTATACATATGGATCAAAATCATATTAATTGATTTCCTTTTTCAGTTGATGTTGATCATTATTTCTTTATATTAAAATTTTTTTTTTAAAATAAGATGGTGGTATATTAAAATTAAATGCTTGTTTTGAAATTATCCAACTTTATCTAATATTTATTGTTTTTTCAACAAGTTCATTTGCAATAAATTTTAATGGTTATTAGATATTATCATTTTATGATAATTCCTAATATTATACAAAATAATTACTTCTGCTTGTGCATAACCTTTAAAATTAATTTCCCCTTTTGTTGGTAAAACATAAAAATTGTCATCATCTATATTAAAATTGAGATTAGTTGTGAATTTTTCACTAATACCCTTTAACATTCAAAATGAAAATATTATTTATTGTATTTTTAATAATTCAAAAGATTGTCAACATTCAGTGCTTTCTTTTTCTGATATCCTATAATTTTTTACTTCTCAATTATCTTTTTTATATTGGAGCAACCTTAGCGACGGATTTTTATTTCTTTAAATTTGCACTTTCTTTTTTTTCTTTTTTTCCCTTTGTCTTAGTTATTTTCTCTTTTTATTTTTTTTATATATTTTTTTTTGATATTTTTTTGTTGATTTTTATAGGAGTTTTTATTTTAGAATTCTTTCTTGTTTCTCTTATTTAAGTTTCCTTCTAAATGGATTTTTAAATATTTTTTTAATATTTATTTTAAACGTTAATGTTTTATTTTACATTTTCAACTTAGATTTTATTTGCTTGCTATTTTGTTTGTTATTATACTTTTTTCAATTATTAACTTTATTATAAATTTTTAGGAGATGACTTTTTTGAACTTTTACTCTTCTCAATAATATTTTTAGAACTTCTAATTTGTAAAGTATTATTTTTTTCCCCTTTAATATTTATATTTTTTTCCACTTACACTGTTCGAGACCGTTTTATAATTTTAGTTTATTATTTTTTATTTTCATTATCTGAAATTTGTTATATTGATTAAGAACTTTTACTTCTAGTTTTAGGTAATTTTGATTCTTGATTTTTTTTATCAATTTTTGTATTAATTTTTTATAAGCTAAGTTATTTTTAATTTTAACTTTTAATAGATTAATTTTATTATTATAAAATTATTTATTTTTATTTTGCAGATACTTTTTTTTCCTTATTTTCTTATTTTTAATTTTTTTAATTATTGTTAGGGATTGATAATTATGGTGCTAAAAAGCTTTAAACATCTCTGCTTCTTCCTTATCTTTTATTAATATTTTATACTTTGTTTTGTTTATTAATTTATCTAGGTGATTGATTTTTTTATTTGATTGATTTTGATTCTTTAACTGTAGATTATTGAGGTGTTCTTAACTTTGATTTTACAGGTGATATTTCATTTAATTATTATTTAACTCTTTTATTAACTGATTATAATGCTAAAGAATCTAAATTTGATATTTTGCTTAAACTTTTTGGCTTATCATTTTTATCTTTCTTGATATTATCTTTTTGTTTTTTAACTTCTTTATTCACTTTAATAGATATATCGAGCTTAGATTTGTTTGATGTGTTGAGTGATGCTTACTTACCTTTAGGTTTTTCATCATTTTAAGTTTAATTTTTTTATTATTTTTAGTTTTTTATTTTATCTTATTATTTATTCGGTTATTCTTAAATTAAATCATCTTTCTTTTTTGGAGTAGAAATTAATATATTGTTTATTATATTACTTCTTCTTCTAGATTAATATGTATGTTATTCTTCTATTTAAGTGTTTATTTTTTATTTAACTTTTTAAGGAGTGACAGATTTTTATTAGTTTCCATTTTTTTATTATTTTTTAATTTAATTTTTTTATAATGATTATGCTTTTGGTTTTACTTTTTATTTCACTTTCTATTCTTCTTATTCTTTCTCTTCTTCTATATCTTCTATTTTATTTTCTTCTTCTTTATCTTATTATTATTGAATCTATTATTTATCTTCTAATTGATCTTCTTAAATAATAATTTCTTCAGCAGGAGTTGAATCAAAACCACTACTTGATTCATAATCTTAAAATGATTATTTAAAATATGTATCTTCAAATTCCTTAACTATTTCTTTCACCTTTCTTAATTTCTTTTTCGGAAACCATTTTGCATCTTTTCCAGTTTTACCTTTAAAACGTACCAAATATTCTTTTTTTCCATTTGTACGCTTTATACCAATAATAATATCTATTTAATCTATTTCATCTTATTCTTCTTCTATTTTTTATACAAATTATAAATCTCGCGGTCTTTCATTTTATTGATTTAAATAATTTTAATATTCTGTTATATATTCTTCTATTTAAACCTAAAGTCAATATATAGAATACTTTTATAGTTTCTTCAAAATTTTATTTTGCTCTTTAACCATATATTTACTTTTCCTCAACACTTAATTCATCCCATAATTATTAAAGATTAGTTAATCCCTTATCTACTCCTTTTTCTTAAAAAAACAATACAGATCCATCTGCTTTCTTTTTTTTAATGAGACTAGATATGGAATGATATTAACGGAGCAATTTATCATAAAGTTCTTCTTCTTACTTTGATAATCGATAATATTCTAACATCTAATATAATCTTACCATCTTTTAATTCCTTTTCTAAGTTTTCCCATTCTTTTTTTGCTAAGTCAGAATTATGATTTAGATTTTTATCTTAACATGCTTGTTCATAATTTCCAGTAAACCTTTCATATGCACCCAATGGTTTTTTAGGAGGTTAGACACATTATGATTCTCGAAATAGCTTAAAAAGCTCTTATACATAGCCATCTTCCATCTTTATTAAAAATTGAATTTTATTGGTTAATTAATATTAAATCAGAATTTTATATTTCGATATATTTTGGAAAATTATTTGAATAATTTTTAGTTACTTTTATCTTTGATTATTAATTGTGTTAATTCTCAAACTTAATCAAATATTTCTTACATCTTTAAAAATTAATTATATATATTAACTATTATTCATCTTTATTCTTTTCAATGAGTAAAGAATTTGTCAACCTCAGAGCCAATTCTGCTCAATTAAAAATGGATTTACCAATTGAATAATTTAGATATTTTACTAATATTATTCAAAATAATATCATTAATGAATGGATAATCACAAAAAAGATTGACAAAATTAGTATTAATAAAAATATATATTTTAGAGGAAAAACTTCAATAATTTATAAGTAATACATACTAATAGGATTACATAATAATTATAGCTATTAAACCTGCTTATAATTTATCGCATAAAAAAAATAGATATCTTATGATTAAAATTGAAGATATTACATTTTTCATCTATTAAGCTAAACCTGTAGATTATTTTTAATTCAGTTAAATTAAATAAATATAGACAAAATTATAAGGAATAGCAAAAGAAAACAATTTTACAGAACCAATATTAATCTCTTAAAAGAATATATCAGAAGAAGAATTATAAAGTTTGGAAAAAGTAAGATAATGTTTAACTGAAATTATTATATTCGATTATGATAATTGGGAAACTGATTTAGTGATTGCAGTAAAAAGTAAATTGCACCAATTATTTTAAACTGGATTTTGGCATATTTTTTGTGCCAAAAAAATAAACACTTTGGTGGAATTAAATACTAACGAAAGATATTTGGAATACTAATTTGATAAAAAGAATTCATAGTATAAATTAATAGCATTCCAGAAAAAAGGTCCTAACTTCAATTTATTAGAGTAATTTATCATTAAATTAATTTAGAAAAGTTAAACTAAAAATAAGAGAAATTATAAGTTTTACAATTCTATTTATATTTTTTGTGACTCTCACAGGCTGTAAAGATGAAACAACTGGAAAACCATATAAATATTAGATTTAAGAACAGTTTTGTTCACATCGATAGGAAGTCTTAGGATTTTGTGCAATAATATTATTTGGTCTAGTTGCTTAAAGAATGATTAGTAAAAAAAATTAGAAGAAAAATAAAAAATAATGAATTTGTATTTAAAATTGATTGATTTCTTATCATTATTTGCATTAATAATAATTTCAGACTCTTAGAAATATAAAATTCAATCATCTTCTAGTCTCTATTATAATAGTCCTTCTAATAATCTTTTATCAATAAGCTTCGTTAAAGCATCATCAAATCCTTGTTTAATTAATTCTTGTTTTTTTTGTTCAGTAAAGTCACTATCAATTGCTGCAATGAATTATTTAGGAACTGAATATTTTTCTTCCATTTGCCTAATTTATTATAGTATCTAAATTAATTGAAATAATAACCTCTAAACCATTTTTTTGTGTAAAATTAATTTTCACTAAAATTATATGATATATTTTTTTTTCTTAAAACATTTTTTCTAATCGTTTAAATCCAGCATCTATTTATCTATCATATTCAACTTTAGCTTTAAAATCAAATTTCATAAATGATAAAGCATTTATTTATTAAGAAGAATCATCCAATAAAAATATAGTGGCAATTGGAAGATAGAAAGCTTTTCTATTTTAAGGTTATTTTTATAGAACAGGTATGTCTTTGAATGAAGAAATTTTTTCAGGTAATTATAATTAATCAAGATCTTTATGAACTTTATTTATTTTTTCTTATTAATCCAAATTTGAATTTTTCAATATTGGTTTCCAAAGAATAACAGGAACAGGATTTAAACGACTTTAAATCAATTACTCTAAATATTCTGTCTTTAAAGGTTTTTCTTAAACTTCATCAAATCCAGCTTATAGACAAGATTGTTTAAGATTTTCTGATATATTTGTTTCCACACCAACAATATATTATTTCGGTAAACTGTGTTAATTTTCAAGTTATCTAATTTCTTTAATAAACTTATAATATTATAATAGTATACTTAAATTCCATTTTTTTATGGTAGATTAATTCTAACAATAATGAAATGATAAATTTTATTCTATTCAAATATTTACTTAATTTTTTTAGTAGCATCAGTACATCTAATACTTTAATCAAATTGATGTATTTGTTTAACTTTGAAATCTAAGAAATCTGTTGAATCATCTACTATTAAATAAGTTAGTTTTTCTTTATAAAATTGTTTTACATCTACAGTTTCTTATTATTTAATTTCTTCAGGTTAACTTTCAATTTCATTTATAGTAACTTATTTTTAGACTTTAAAACAAGGAGATTTTTCAGATCCTTAAGTTTAAACAGGTTAAGCAATTACTCCAAGCGAAGTTTAGGAATGAGAAGATTTTTATATTTAAGGTTCCTCTAATGCAGAAGGAATGAATTTTACAGAGTTTTTAAGATCATCATTATTATCTTCTGGTTTAAATTGATTAAATTAATCACTTTATTCTAAATGTTAAACTTTGGAATCATTTTCTCTAAGATTTCTTAATAATTAAGTTCCTTAATTTTTTTTAGTTTATTATACAGGATTAATTTACTAAGATGAAGTAGATGCTCCACCAAAATTTGATGATGCTTACATTGGTATTTGTTGTACAGCATTTTATCTAAATAAAGATTAATTTGGATGTTATTATATTTATTGTTATTATTATTATTATTATTAATGAACATTAGTTTCTCTTTATTCAGGAATAGTAGTTCTAAATTATTGCAAATTAGGCACACTTGTATTTCTTTGATTTTATTATTAAACTGAAGAATCTACAAATAAATTTAATAATTACTGCTTGGTGAAGTTTCAAATGATTTCTACTTATGTTTAGAATTTCGAAAATGTACATTGATTCTTTTTCCTTTAAAAGTCATAATTTCTGACAATACTTGTTCTAAGACTTTAGAAACAGCTTTTTCTACAGAATGCATTTATGTATTAATTCTATCTTCAATATCAAAAGTAGCAACATCTGCTTATTTAATAGTTGATGGTTTATTAATAGGTGATAGATTAGGACTTACAATTTTATTAGATTCTAATTTTTCCTCTTCACTAATTACATTAGGACGATAAGTAAATTCAATACATTTACAAATTTAAAATGGTTTTTATTCACTTAAAGATGTTTAGACTTTTACTGCCTCATCATTAACCCTAGGAGCAGGCTAAGGAGCTATTCTTTAAGTAGATGTTATTTAAGTAGTAGACTTGACTCTAAAAGTTTAATATCTTTCATTAATTATTGAATAAATTTTAGATTAAGTATCTAATTTACCCATACTTATATAATGATCTAAAAGAACTGATTAATAATCATTTGTTACTCTTAAAGGAATATTTACTTAAATCTTAATATTATCTAATCTTTCACATAGTTCTATCTTTCCTTCAATTTAGTATATCTAATGTAAAATATGAACAAATGATGTATAAGATAAATCCTCCTCTTATAATTATTACATTCTTATATCATAGTTTTTTAATCCTTCAAAGTCAAATTTTTAAAATAACAATTCTAATTCTTAAATTTAATTAAGATAATCAATTTAAATTGTTACTTACAAATCATCCCCTTTTGATATTGTAAACGAAATTAGAGAAAAATTATTCACTTCCTTTTAAATTTACCTCTCACTCTATTGAATCAATTATTTTTATGAAGAAAATCCCTACATCATCTACTTTCTATGATGTTCCTAATAAATATAAGATATTAATTATGTTAAAATACTATGCATTTTTACAATATCTATAAAAGCCTAATCAGGAACATCATTCTCTATTCTAACATTTGGATTTGTTTTATAGATTATCTATAAACAATCAGCAAAAAATTTAAAATAGTTTTTCAAATTACAAACTATTTAATCCGATTTTTAGTAATCTGTCTTACTCAACATTGGAAATAATGCCTATAACAATTATTGCTTAATTCTTTCAGGTTATTTTGATAAAATCTCAGATAATTATTATATCTTCATTATCTATAAACTTTATGATATTCTTTCATAAATTAAAGCTTAATCATCAGACTTCTCTATAAAAATAGCTTCCACAATTATATTCTTATTGAACACCTACTTTCTTAAATGACAAGTAATTGGTATTGGATGTCCAGAAAATGCAAATGATATTATAATTGGATCTGTAGATTCCAAAGTTTCCTCAAAAACCTTTTAAAATTTGACTTTGTCTCCTTCTGACAGTAATAAATCACTATACTTCTATATTGCATTCACCTAATACTATTTTATTACTATATCAACTGATTTTGGCAAATATTAGTATGAAATTGAATTCTAAAATTATACTTCACCATTTGAATTAAATAAGATAATTCCGACTGGCAATTCATAAAGAAGTTTTTCAATCATTTGATTATTCTTTTTCATTCTTTCATTATTAATCCAAATATTTTTATAAGCATAAGAGTAGGCAGTTACAATCAATAGTTAAATTATTTAATAAAATATTAAAAAAGCCATCAACACAATGATTTTAAAAATACTAAAATAATATTTTAAAAAAATTACTTATAATCTTTTATTAAATACCATTTAATGATTGTTATTGATGAAATTTTTAAGATATTTTAAAATATCATACTATATTGATCATATTAAAATATCATTGATTTTGAAGTTTATATCCCTATTTGTAAAGCAAGCCTTATTATAAATTCATTATCATTTTCTCTACTAAAGTTTAATATAGAAATCAAAACTAATACATCTAAAAGATGATTTAGCAAATTTTAAACTTTACGAAGTTTCTATTTCAAGTTTAATAACAAATGTGTTATCACTAAAATAAGACAGAAAGTTAGTAATTTGTTTTCATTACTTTTTTATGTGAATCTAATTATTATTATTGATAAGGCATTAATAAAGTCATAATAATAGTCTTTAATTTTGTTATGCTTTAAAAGATGTTTGTTAAAAAATTGAGCTATCTTCTAGTCTATAAATTAACACCACTTATTAAGTTTGTATTATTCATCTCCAAAATTATTATACATTTAATATTTATATTTATATATAAATCAGATAAAATGGAATCCATGTTATTAAATTAAAAAAGCTTCCTACATCTATAAAAAATAACCTTATATTTTTACTTGAGTTAGCATAAAATTGAACCAAAATTAATTTGTCTTAAGAAATGCAAATTTTCTATATTTATTAAGATTTTTATTATGATTTTTTTTTAATTAATAAATCCAATTATAAATAGCAATGTTTACAGAATTAGCATATAATGCTTCTAAAAGAATAAACTAAATATAGACCGATTTATAAACAAGAGAAAAACTGAAATAATCTAGTAAATCAACAGGGCTTATTGATGCAGAAATCAACTCAACTTTAAAATATTTAGGTAAATATAGCTTTTGATTAAGATAATGAATTGGATTAATTGGATCATGAAATTAAAGGATACACAACTAATTAGAATTGCAATTTGTTAGCTAAAGAAATTTAAAAAAGAAGAAATCTATATAATGAATTAGCTCAAAAACGATAAGAGATTAAAAAACGAATTGAATAAAATCACATGCTTTATTTATAACAATAGATAATTTAAAATAAATGTATTATTTTAGTATGTTCTATATTAGAAAACAAAAAAAATTATGAAAGCTTTGGATAGATGGATGCACTAAAATTGCATGGAGAAATAACCGATAGATAGGATGAATATTTATCTAAGATTAATGATAAAGTGCTTAACATTAAAAATTCATCATAAAATTTAAGTAAATAAATAAAAGAATAAAATGGAATTATAGATTAATTACATGAAGATGTATTTTAAAAATTTAAGATTAGACTGATTTCGCAAATTAAGCTATGAATAGATTAAAAAGCAAAATGATATCTTTTTTGGACTAATCTAGTTCTTGGAAACTATTCACATTTTTAATTTTTGAAATATTATTGTTTATTTTTTTAGTTGTTTCCTGATTAATATGTGTATAAGTTATAATACAATCTTTTACAGAATACTTCATTTATGTGGTGATATATGCTTCGAATAAACATAGGATTGTTCTTCTTCAGGTCTGGCTTCTTTGATATATTATTATTAGAGACTTTGTAATTAATTATTATAAATTTGATTATGATAGATTTATGGTTGTTATTTAATATCTCTTTCATTTTTTGAAGTAGATCTCTATCTTAATCTACTGTTGATTCTTTATTATTAATCATTTATTTCATTATATATGAGCTGAATTAGAATTATCACAATATACTTTTTATAACTTCAAATGATTTTATTTATCCTATTGAATATTTGTAATTAGTTATTGAACTTAGTTTTTCTCATCTGGTTCTATTTTTTACAGTAATTTCTCTTGAATAGATGGATAATGCATTTCTACTTTTTTTTATTTTTCTTATAATAAATTGGGATGACTCATCAACCAATGTAATTTATATTTAAAATATTCTTATTTTCTATCTTGTAATGATTCATAATACTCAACTCCTTTCTATTAAGCATTCAAAATATGTTTACCATATATAATTACACTAAGTGATTCAAAGCATCTAGATTAGTAAAATTGCTCAATACAAAATTTATATCATGTTACAAAATCTACTCAGCAAAGCCTTAAGGTAGATCTTTTTCTGAAGTAGAAGAATCAGAAAACTAAATACTATTTATTTATACTAATTTGCTGATTAAACGAGACATGTGTAAATAAATATAAATTAATTAATTACAATATAGACAAGAAGAAAAAAGAAAATTAAATAGCTATTAATATATATATAATAAATTTAAGTATTCAATGACGATAACAAATATTTTAGCATTAATTATTCTCATATTTGAAAAAATCAGCTGCTAGCTAATACTTCAATAAATAAATACTTTGATTAGTTTTGTATTTTTCAGAACACTCTGACAGAACTCTTCCAAATTCATAATCTTAAAGTCATTTTTTTGAAAATGTAATCTAAGCTCAACTATAAGTTAATAATTAAATTTCTCATATGGAATATTTCGTGCATCAACTAAATTATTTGATTCAATCATTGTGAATAATTTAGCTACTGTTTTTTCATCTGAATCTTTTGTTACTTGATATAATTAATTATCCTCTTGGGCTGAAGTATAAGGGCTATCGTTTTTAAACTAACTCTCTTCAGAAAATGATACATTTGGAGAATCTTATGTTTTAGGTAACTAAGTAACACTCTCTTCATTTTCCAAAATAGAAATTTTAACCTCTTTTTTAGGAATCAAGAACTCAAATGATTTATTTTAATATAATTAATTGAGTCTAGGACTTTTTAATTACACTTGCTTTTACTAATTAGTTGATATATAAAATTAATTTTGATTCTATTGAGGACTCTTACTTTTATTAGTAGAATAATTGTTATTAATTTTAGGTTTAAATGTAAGATTTGGATCTTTTTGCTTTTATTATTATTCATTTTCTTTTTTCTATTATTTGATATTATTATTCTATTTAGCTTATTAATATAGTCTTTCATGAATGTTCATATCTTCAGTTTAAAACCTTTTATTTCTAGATATATTTCTCTCAGATTTTAAATTAGTTTGTAAATTCCTTTCTGGAGTACATCGTTTTGTCTAAAAATTTCGAGTTGGTGTTTATTATTGATTTTCTTTATTCTATTGTTATTTTTTAACAGTTTCCCATTAGGAAAGAGGTTGTTTATCTCTTTCTTATTTCTATAATTAAAAGAAGAAGTTACTTTCATTTAATCGTACATTAACATTTGTTAAATGATATTCTATTTGAGTGGTTCAACATAAGCTATGCTTAAATAATTGTCTGTAACAAAGTTAGATGCTAATATTTCTGGATTAGAATCTTCATAGATATTGATTTGACTATATTTATTTTCATCCAGTTCAATAGTCAAAGTTATTAAAGGTTCACAGTGTATTTTTGTTTCTGATGCCTATTTTTATATATATTTCTTCATAAAGGTGAATTAGCTCATTAACGAATATTTTTTATTTACTAAAAATTATTATGTAAAGCTTTAAATTAATTACTAATAAAGAAGAATCTTAACATTCATAACTTTAATTATTTGTAACAAATAATTTAGAAGAATTTCAGGATTATTTAGTAACTTATGGTACTCTCAGATCTTAATCTAATAAATTTAATAATCTGAATGAAATTAAACATTTCATATTAAAAATAAGTCATATCCATTAATTTATCAAATGATACAATAATAGGTGTTATCCTAATAATTAATATTGAAAAAAAAATATCTATTGAATATTTTTATTAATTATATATTTATATAAGTATTTAGCATCCTCATTTAATTGGAAATGTAGAACTTTAATAATGTGATTGATTATCTAAAGGGAGAAGTATTAATCGAGAAGAGGAATGGAAAAAGGAAAGACAAGAATATCAAGTAATTATTTTTTTTATGAAACAGACTGCGATAATTGAATTGAAAGGATAATTAGAAGAATAAAGAAATATGAACAAATAACTTATAGAAAGGCTAGAAAAATTGGAATAATTTAAGGTTTCTTTAAAACCAATCGCAGATAATATAAAGCTGCAAACAAAAAAAAAATTTCATCACAGAGTTAAGAGTGATAATGGAACATTTTTAAAAAACGAGATGAACGAACAAAAGTTAGTGACTCAACCAAACATCGAGAAAATATTGTAGAAGGATAAAAAACCTCTTTTATAAAAGTAATGAATTAAATAATTTTAGCTTTCTTAAAGAGTTAAAAAGTGAAGATTCTCAAGAAGATTAAGTTTAAAATTAAATATAATTTCATTCTCCAATAAATTTGTAGTTACTTTAAAGTGCAAAAATAAATTAAATTTTGATAAATCAAAATACTTATAATACTTGTTCATCGAGACAAAAGCATCATCATCAAAGAAGTAACAGCAATGGAGCTTCAGAATTGCTTAATTTTGCATTATAAAGAAAAAAGTAAACTCTAGAGACTAGTCAAAATGAGTTAAATAGTATGAGTATGACAGAGAGAGAAATAATCGTTGGAAAAGAAATCTTCTCAACAAAAGGATAATTGAGAAGTCATTTAGATGGAGTAAGATCTATATTATTTCAAAATAATTATATAGTGACAGGTTCTGAAGATTGTACAATAAAATTATGGAATCTAAATGATGTGTAATAAATGAATGCTTAAACACATTTAGAACCTGTTTAAACAATTAGATGTAATAAAATGATAAATGATAAATAGAACATGATAGACCAATATTTACAATGACATCATACTTTAAGTCTCCTCAAATACATTTGTATTCTGCAGGAGTAGATGGAACAATAAGAACATATATAGTGACAACAAATCAATATTTTTCATGGCGTGCTCATACAGATGTAATTTGGTCTTTGAAACATCATCCTCATGATTAAAGATTACTATCTTCTTCTGCAGATGGATCTGTGAAAATGTGGAAATCCCTTGGAGTTTGTTATCAACATGATCTAATAAAAAAAGGAAATCTAAATTTAGAAATGTTATAAAATCCTCTGGCCAATTTCACATTTAAAAAATCAATGACAGGACTATCTATACCTACAGCAATTGAATGGATTTGCAAGGGCTTTAATGAAAGTATCATTTGTGGATATAGTGACACTTTAACATTTATTGTTTATGATGTGACTACTGTTAAAGCTATTTAATAAATTAGATTTGATCTTGATAATTAATTTAACACTTTTGCTTAACCAAATAGAATTCTATTCAATAATGAACTTAAATACATAGTATCTGGTCATGATGATCATAAAATTCGATTTTTTGATTTGAATTCAAGCAAAGTTTGTAAGACTCTAATAGGACATACAGATGCTGTCACTGATTTATGTTTATTCTCAAAGAATATTTATCAATTGGCAAGTGTGAGTCATGACGGAAGTATGAGGACATGGGATATTCGTAAATTCTAATGTTTACATGAAATTCCAGTAATTTATTTATCAATCAATTTAGGCACACAAATAAAAGTATGACGAAGGTATATATACAATTGCTAGTAATAATTAATATGTAGCAACAGGAGGAGCAGATGGGATAGTTAAAATATTTAATTATCAAGATGTCATATGACTTTCATAACTGTAAATGATATTTATCATTTTTTTATTTTTATCAGCTTTTATTTATTTTAATTTGGATTTTTTCTTATATCAATTAAAAAGACCATTTACATTATTACTTAATATAATCTTGTATTTTAATTAAAATAAAGATCAAGAATGGACTTATCAAATTTTCGAATTCGAACCTAAATTATTGCTTTTTTTATTATTATTGTCATCATTGTTATGGCAATTGTAATAATCAGCAATGTCACTTTATTTAATTATATGAAAGATGCTTTTCTCTCTAATTCAATGAATGTACTAATCAAAGAAACTAACAACTAATTAACAAGTCAACTTACTTTATATGATCAGAGATTGAAAACAATAATAAATTAGAGTATATTATTAGAAATACTTTTTAGTTTTTAGAAAACAAAGAATGTTCTAAAACATTTATTTATTTGTTGATGTAAATGAAAACATTATTCAAACCTAAATTCCCTTTTATTGTCCTCCAAATATTACATAAGCAGAATCTAAATCTTTCTTTTGCCTTATGGCATATTAACATGATTAATCTAATTATACTAAACTATCAACAACAATCAAGAAGTAATTTAAGGTCATTTCAATTTTTCATGAAACCATATTGATGTTTGATACATCTTAATTTATTGTTACTGGCATAGCTTATACATCAAATGATGAAATTCCTATTTTAGGTACTTGGCCAGCCTTAAATTCAACATTATCTTATAATGCTCATAAACGTTCTTGGTATCTAAGCCATACTAAATAAATGGGAAATGGACATTAATATTTATATAGTGATTTATTCACAACCATCATAGGTTCCTACACTATTGCAATATCATAAAATTTAACTGATAAAAATAATAAGTATGCAGGAATTGTTTTTGATTTAATGGATTTTGGGGTCTTTAAAAAAAATTTTAAAGCTGATTATATTTTAGCTAATAACAATGGTTAAATTATTATAGGTTAGTTCAATTATCCTGAAAATACTACTAAACCGATCTTCTTTTTTAATGAGTCAATTACAGGTTTTAATTAAGTTGATTGGGATTCCATTTCAATCATCATTAATTCTAAAGTCTAATAATAAGATATATAATCTCTAAGCAATTGCTCCTAAGATGTATCAAACTACTTATGCAGGTACAATTCCTTATACAAATAAGAAGTTCTTTTAATAGCTAAATAGCTTGAATACCCTCCATATCCTCCCCATATTGTAATAATGTAATCAATTCTAATATTAAAAAGATTTAAAAATATGACTGAACTTTATCAATAAGTAGATAGACTCAATTAAGATATATATTATTTGTTTGCCCAAGAATTTTCAAAAGACATATAAATTTTGAGTTTAGCTGCTATAGGAATTATTTTAATATTTTTAGTAATATTAAATTAAATAACCAAATCTTTAAACCTATTAATTAAATATTCTAAATTTTAGTAGAATAATCTTATCTATTTAAAAGAACAATAAGAAATGAATCAATAAATTGAAACCATAACTAATTTATATAATTTTAGGAAAAACTTAAACTTGATCAAATAATCTGAGAATGCATTAGATTAATTAACGTTGCAGTATTTTTGTAATCATTGTTATTATTAAATAGAATTGCTATCAATTTTGAAAGGACAGCAAGGTGAATATAAAAAATCTGAAGAATGCCTTTAATTGGAATCTACGTAGTATCCAAAAACTAGATTCTACTTAAAATTCGCTAAACGATACTACTTGTATGATTACCAAACTAGTATAGATGGAAAAACTGTTAATCAATTTTTATATTATTTTTTAAATAAAAAATAGAAATATTGATTATTTTATTTATTTCAATGGGTAATTTAGAAAATGGTTGTCTTTCTCGATCTTAATAAATAAATAATATTAACAATAAGGAGAGACCTTCTTAATTAAAACGTTAATATGTATCAGAAAAGATTAGAAATTCGTTTCTATACCCAATTCCTTTAAAAGAAACATAGATTTATGCAAAAAAAATAGGAATTAAAAATTACAATCCATATAGTAAAAAAATAACAAAACAAATAATCGAAGTCTCAAATCTTAATTAAAACTTAGAATTAAGTTTATGTAGATTTTTATTGGTAAGTTTATAATCTAATCTAACTTAAATAAATGAAATCTTAATACAAAATTAATAATTCAGATAAAGTATAAGACCAATAGAAAATGAATTTTTAAGAGAAGCAATAAGAGTTGTAGGAGTTGATTTTGAAATGGGATTAGTATTGAGTATTAAATTAGATAAAATCAATATTGAATTTGTTTAGCAATACCTCCTATTTTTTTTAGAATATCTATTTTATGAGATTTGCAAAAATAACAAATTAAATAATCACATTATTGTAATTTATGATTTACAGCAGGAAGCAGTTAATTAAATATTTCTTAACTTTTTAATAAATATGACATTTAAGCATTATTTCCTCAACATTAGAAAAGTGATTCTGGTAAATTTAAATGTTGAAAAAATTTCATCTGAAGTGATAGGAATGCTTAATTCAATCTAATACTCATATTTATTATTACCCTTAGCCGATATTGCTTATTTATCTAGGTATGTTAAAAAATCTGAGCTATTAAACGAGTATGGAGGGGTCTTTGCAAGATAAAGAAATCCAATACCTTTAACAACAAGCGAGGCAACTAAATATAAACTTTGACTTTTTAATTATCTTTAAATATTTATATCCTGATAGTCAGATAATATATATAAATTACAAATCTTTTTAATATAATTTAATAAAGAAATTAATTTAGTATTTTATAATACAATAAATTAGTTTGAAATAAAATATCTAAATAAATTTAAAATCTTTGTTATTATATATGCTATTAATTAGTTCGATCTACATCAATTCTGTTCAAGAAAAAGTGCCATTGTCTAAGAAATGTGATTATAAGCTTCCTGAAAACCATGTAAAGTCAATATCTAATCAGATTAGAAAATAGAATAAAACTTTAACGTAGAATAAGCATTAAGTTTTCTACCACAAATACCTGATGCTATATCTTTCACTCATAGTTTTGAATTTCTAGATAAAAGCTTTGAAAAATGGGAGGAATCTATTTTTACAATAGAATCTTTAGGTGAATTTAGATTAGGAGGACATGTGAAGGAAAAATGTTGCCAAAATGCTCAATGTAATTGTAATTGTCGAAATTGTTATTATGGCTGTTGTTCATGTAATTTTAGCTGTTTAACCTGTTTTATGTGCTGTGATTGTGTTTGCTGTTGTAGCAATTATGAAGTAGTTCATGAATATCAAGGGCCTATATATATATTATAGAATTAGCTAATTAGATTCGAACACTATGGTTAAATATCTAAGTTGTATGTTAAAGACACCTTAGTTTTGGAATTTTATCATTCATTCAAAAATTTGGCTGATGTTTTATATGGTGGATGTAAATCGAATTATCCTCATATTGTATTTTAATAACCTTTAGGAAAAGCTAATGAAAAAGTATATTTTGAAGCACTTGGAAATAATTGCCCAGAAAGTTGTTGGAGTTGTTTTCCATATTTAATGATGTGTTCTTGGTGTGGGATAGGATAATTAGAGAGAAAAATTAGAGTTTCAAATAGTCAATAATACTTGGGAAATATTACAGCCAAAAGAGACAAAAAAAAGGCATGTTTAACATAATGTGGTTGTAATAATCATTGTATGTAATTTATTGACTATCCTGATTTCACAATCGATTTTAAAAATACTTGTTAATTGGATAAATTAGGTATTATTATGTCTACAATTCATTTTACATTATATGATAGATGGAGAAGATTTGATTGGAATGGATTACTAAAAATGAATCATCCTGTTCTATTTTATGATAATTTAAAATGATATAAATAAAATGGATATTGAAGATTAGAATATTTATAATTTTCGATGTAATTTTAAAATTAATTTAAAAATATATCTTATTGAATATGGATCCAAATTAGAATAATAATAGAGATGTAGATATAAATCCATTTGTTTAAATACCTCTTACAGAACAGCCAGAAGAAAACTTAAATGAAGTTCATGAATAAACTTAATTAAGATAAAACATTGAGAATGTCAGAGAAAATTAAACTCCAGTTTAGAATGAATAATAAATAGGGGTTGATGGTTAATAAATTTAAATTATTAATGGAAATAATGGAAATGAACAATAACCTCAGTAGGATATAATTGTTGCTTAATAGATTGACTTTAAAGTGGAAAGAAAATAAGGTATTATAGTACCTATGAGATTGGACTCAACAGAAGCTTTAATGTTATTAAAACCTATTCCAGACATATTATAATTTTAACATAGATTGAAATCTATATCTCCTTGTTGTGGAAATTATTGGGGTGGTCAATATTTTGAAGAATCTTTTTTTGATATTCCAATTTTGGGATAATTATCATGGAAAGTAGAATTTGAAATGCCTAAATTAGCTTTTATTAGAAGATTCCCAGTGACGATGTTTTACTATTTAGCTAGTTTAATACCTCAAAAAGCAGTAACTAATGAGGAGAATTATGAAAAATGTTTATGTTGTGACAATATACATTACTTTCCTAAAACTAATTATAAATTAACAAACGAATTAATTGAATTGAGTTTTCAATATGGATTTGGAAAATTATATATTTAAGGAATTCTAATATTAGAATTTTAAGAATCTAATCCTCATTTTGCTGATGTGTATTATGCATCTTAAGAATCCACTATGCCATAAATGATTGTCTACTAACCAGATTATATAGGGAATAGATTAATTAGAGTTAAAGCCTAAAAAAATAAATGTCCAGAACATCCATATTCTATAAAAGGATATTAATCTATACTTAATTGTTGTTATAGAGAAAGAGGTTTTGAAATAGCAGGTTTAACATAAGGAACTTGTTAAATTAAAAATACAAGAAACAAAACTTAAGCTTGTTATAAAACATTTGGTTGCAAAGATGTATGTAAATGTGATTGTTGCAGATTCTCTGATTACCCAAATTTTGAAATAGTATTTTAAGATGTGACTTAAATTGATAAATTAGCTATTCTAATATGTTTAATTCATTTCAATATGTATAATGAATGGGAATGGACTGGTTATAAAGGAATTAATTTGCTTGAATAACTAGCAAGAATATTGAAAATAATGAACAGAGCAGAAGGTGGATGGAGACCATGAATTTATATTATAATAAAAATATAATGAAAAAAATTTTAATTTAAATGAATTTGAAGATCTAAATTAATTTGTTTGTAATTTAAAATAAATTAAGTGTGACTCTTTCTCACTCTAAGTAAAAAAAATAAAAACTACTAATATAGTATAAAATATTAAATTAATAAAATTTAATCTTATAATATAATTATGTAGATTAGACCTCAAGATTAAAATTTGCATTTCGACTAAGTTGGTATTATGCAGAATGAAAATCAGATGTTGCAATAATAACAGGTAAATACATAACTCAATTTAATTTTAAGAGAGCGGAATACAAATTATCAGTTGAGGAAGCCATAGCTACACTACCTCCAATTCCAGATGAAATCAAGTTCAACCACGATTTTAGATTTTTGGATAAATGTTATGAAAAATAGGAGGAGTCTATATTTAATATAGAATCAATAGGAGAACTAAGATTAGGAGGGCATATTGAAACCACATGTAAAAATGGAAAAAGCCGACCATGCAGTTGTAAGGATTGTTTATAGTGTTGTAATAAAATTCCTTGTTGTACTTGTCAATGTTGCAGCTGCTGTAATGAGTTTGAAGCAATGCATTATTACTTAATTCCTTGTTATATTCTTCAAAATGATAAGCTAAGATTTGAAAATTATGACTCATTTTCAAAATTATATATTCAAGACACATTGATTCTTGAATTTATTCATTCACATAGAAATTGGGCTGATTCTTATTGTGGTAGCTGTAAATCAAATTACCCTCATATATATTTTACAAATCCTATTCATGAAAAAAATAAAAAAATTCTATTTGAACCTTTAGGTAATAAATGTCCAAAAAATACAAAGTCTGCTATAGGTTGTTGTTGTATATGTTCTTGGTGTGGAATTAATCAGTTAGAAAGAAATATAGTGGCAAAAGTTGAAGATTATGGATCTGCTAAAATAATTGCAAGAAGATCATATAAAAATGCTTGTCTTTCTTAATGTGATTGTTAAGATTATTGTTGTCATTTTATTGATTATCCAGATTTTGAGATGAAATTTTAAAATTTATCTAATCTAGATAAATTAGGTTTAATAATGGCTACGATAAGTTATACAATATATAATAGATGGGCAAAGTATTCTTACAGAGGATTATTTGGTTTGAATACATCATATATTAATTTTTGAATATTATCCAAATATTGAGAAAGATAAATTAAAAAAGATTTAATTTTAATTATTATTTTTTTTAAAATAAAATTAAGAAGATTAGATAAGGAGCATGGATAAATTATAAACAGAACAATAATAGTAATATGTAGGTCCGAATACAATACAACCGACTCAAAGTCAATAATTAAGTTGGAATGAAGCTTTGGCGTTGTTACCTCCTCTACCAGATAGAATGACAATTTTGCATACATTATAAACTGAATCTCCTTGTTTTTAATTATGCGGAGGAAGATTCTATGAAGAATCAATCATTGATATATTAGCTATAGGTAAACTATCTTGGAAGATTGACTTTCAAATGCCTTCATGTTGTTGTGCTAATAATGGTGCTTCATTATTAAAAGGTTTGTTAAATTTATTCCCCACAAGAAAACCACCATCTTTCTAGCTTGAATAAGGTTAACCTGTTTTCTAATGTTGTTGTAGATGTGATAATTATCATTAATTTTCAGGAACTTCCTATTATTTAGAGAATGAATTGATTAATTTTGAATTTAAAAATTATGGTAGATTATATATATAAGGGGTTTTGATGTTAGAATTTCAACAATGTCAAAAAGCTTTTGAAGATGTATTCTATGCATCTGAAAATTCAACCATGCCTTAAATGTTGGTATACTAACCATACCATAGATCAAATTATTAGATACGTTTTAAAGCTGAAAAAAATAAATGTCCTCAACATCCTTATTCATTTAGAGGCTATTGGTCCTGTTGCGATTGTAGTAGATTGGAAAGAAAATTTGAAATTTCTGGCCTATCTTAAGGAACTTGTGAAATTATAAATACAAGAACATCAAAATAAGCATGCTATAAAGCATGTGGTTGCAAAGATGTTTATAGATGTGATTCTTGTAGATATGCTGATTATCCATTTTTCGATATAACTTTTAACAATGTCACTTAAATAGATAGATTAGCTATAATTATGTGTTTAATTCATTTTATTATGTATAATGAATGGGAATGGACTAATTATTATGGAATATAATTGAGTACTCAAATTGATAGGGCTTTAAGATTGGCAGTATAATAAGAGAAGGAAAAATCTTCATGTTCCATTTTTTGATTATTTGGATCAATAAATCATTAATATTAATTATTTTACTATAAAATTATATTTATTTCTTGTATTTACATTCCTAAAGAGAATCTGTTAAATTAAGATTATTTTTAACATAATTTATTTATTTATTTTATATTATTTATATAATTTATGATTTATCCAAAAAATAAACTATAATCAGCAGGGTAAGCTACTTTGTCTCGTAAGAATTACACATCAGAATAAAGAGAAGAAATTAAAAGACAAATTGCTGATAGATTATCAAAGAAGTATGGTTTAGATTTGACAGAATAAATCAATGCGAAAGTAAATAGCTATCTTAATCAAAATTAAACTATAACTGCTGAAGGGTATTTGAGTTTAGAATATATGTAGGATATAAAATTTAGAATAAGAAATCAGTCGTTAAAAGGCATTACCTTAATTATAATAATAACAATCAACAAATCAAGTCAAGTAAAAAGATGAAGATGATTAAAAATCAGTTGTTTCAAAAATGTCAGGTGCATCCAATTTTGATATGGTCGATTAATATACACATAAAACTGAAAAAAACACAGAAGAAAAGAAGAGCTAAAAGATGACAGGTTTACATACTAAGAAAATTGAAAATGACTTAGCATTTCTTAATGAAGAAAATTAATGGGGTGCTATTTATAAATATAATAAATACCTTTATGATAAGGAAACTGATATTAAAAAATAAAGAGAAGTAGAAAGAAAGAAGAAAATTAAAGAAGAACTAGATTAATAAGTTGTTGAAAAATAATCAAAAAAAGTATTAAGTAAAAAGGAAGAAAATGCATTCTATGAAAATTAGATGTATTAATGTACACTGTTTGATTAAAAAGAATAGGAAAAAGCAGATAGAGTAAATTTAATTACAATAATTAGGCTAAACAAATTAAGATGATTGAGAAATAAGCAAGAGATTAATAAGTTAAGGAAATTAAAAAAAATAGAAGAATAGAAGATAAATAAGAAAAGGCGTTGGATAGTTATATGATCCAAAAAGTAAGAGAAGAATTAGATGATGAATAAAAGTTTTTATAATTCAAAAAAGAACATCAATATTAGGTTATGTAAAAGCTTATGGCAGAAAATGAGGAAAAGAAAAGAGTATAAGAAAAGGAAAAAGAAGATGAAAGGTAAGAGAACATTAGATTGATGGATGCTTATTGCAAATTATTAGATAAATAAGAAGAAGAAAGATAAAAAGCAATAAAGGAGAGAGATGAAAAGATAAAATAATATCAGGAAAAGGCTATGGAAATGTAAGAGAAGGAATTAGAAAGTATAAAAAATATTTTAATAATTAGAAAAAATTGGTTAGCTAGAAAAGAGAGCAGACAAATATGAATAAAGAAAAGAGAGAAGAATACAAGAACTTGAGAAGGAAGCAGAAAGAAAGAAATGGGAAACTAAATTGAAAACACGAGAATACTTAAATAAATAGATGGAAGAGAAGGAAGTATAGAAACAAAGAGAAAAATTAAGGGATTAAGAATAAGTAAGAGAAATATAATAGATTAGGCTACTTTGTGGAAAGAAGATACAACTAATTATTTTCAATTTGAAAAAGAAAGAGATGTTGAGAAAAAAAAAATCTACAAGGAATATCAAGATACATTATTAGAATAAATGAAAGAAAAATCTCAAGCGAAAAAAGGCATAATTGATGAAATGCTGAGACATGAATAAATGCTAAGTAAAAATACATTGTCAGAATTGGATTAAATGAAATAAACAGCGTCATGAATTATTTCATATATAATATAAATTTGGCTGAAATAAGTATTATCAAAATGTTCTTATTTTTTGGATTAGAAAGAGAAAAGAATGATAAAAATAAGTTATAGGGTAGAGAATATATTATAGGATATTGAATGTTATCAGCAGTTTGAATTCATTCAATCTGAAATTAAACTCTTCTTTGCCCTGCATCAAAGGTTGTGTCTTGTTTTCTAAATTTGCTGTATTTTAATTCTTATTTCAATATACTCTTAACAGATTTTTCATCTGCCTAGTTACTCCTCTGACTATCCAACATTCCATCATCTTCAATTGGAGAATGTTCTCTGCTGCTAGCTTTTTGTTCAAAAGTTTGTAATTTTTTGAGGCGATTACTATCTATGGATTTTAATTTATTGGTAGCTTCAAAATTGCAAACAGGAGAATCATTCTTTTTTTTTCCAATTGAACATTATGATTTAAAAGGAGTATCCTGTTTATCTAATTACCCAATTAACTATATTTCTTTTTGTGAATGAGACTGATGTTACTCAGACTTTCTACTCTACTAAGATCTAAGTTCAGCAAATCCTGGTGTTCCTGGTTCATCTGGGCTGCTTTTTCGAGAGGATAATTTAAGTTTGGGTTAAGGATTGCTATAATTAATATGATTAACAAATACTAAATACTCTTATTATGTTCCAGACTATTTGATAGTATTATCCTATTTAATTAGTAATTCAGAGTCTTTTTCTTCTAATTACTATTTGGTGCAACATTAAGCGGCTCCCATATAATTATGATGGTAATTGCTAAAATAATAATAACAAGTATTTTTAAATTAAAAAAACAGATTGGATAATATGATATGAAAATACAATGAAAATACACTCATAATTCTTCAACTCTATCTAAATCAACCCAAGGATGAGATGTGTTTTCTTTTAAAAATGAAATGAATCCAGCTTCATCTCTTCCTCCAGAATAAGAAATAACTTAATCTTTCTATCCATTCTTCCAGAATTTCAAAGTTGGGAAGGATTCAATAGAAACACCTTCAACCTAAATAAAATAAAAATATTTATTTTACTTCATTTGCAGTAGCATCACATTTGGCAATAATAATATTTGGATTGACTTACAATTTCTTAGCTAATCCTTCATATATTGGAATTAATTATTTGCAATGACCACACCAAGGAGCATAAAATTCAACCAAAACATCTTTATCATTATTAATAACTAAATCTTTGAAGTTCTTTCCAACAACAATTTTAACAGGTTCATCATTACTTGATGGAATCTCTTCAGATTTCATATATCTTCCCAATTTGCCATCAAAGAAATCTGTTAAGAAGTTTCTCAATGTATCAACAGTGATACTTTCTTCAAATCTATATTTAGCATTTCCACCTAATTAATCATAAATCATAATATTTGGAACATTTACAGTACTAGCTCCAACATATTCAGCTAATCTATGGAATAATCCTGAACCATCATTTGGTTTAGAAAAGGAGAATTTAATTCTATCTTTGAATGCACCAGCTACTTAAGCAAAAGCATCATAAGCAGCAATACCAGCATCTGAATCATCTGTGAATAAAAGAATAGCATTGTTTCTTTATTAGAAAATAATGTTTATTGCTTTATCATTGAATGGTAATAAAACTGGATTACCATTAGCATTTATAAATTATTCTAAAGTTTCATTTGTAATTGCACCATCAAAATCATTTCTCTTTTCATCAAATGATTTAAATAGAACAATCTTTCCTTAAACATTATATTTTTCTGTAGCTTCAGCATTTACAATATGTGCAAATGTAACTTTGTCATTAGATTATGCCACTGCTTTGAATGTTTAGAAATCATTATCATCTTCTGAATTTCCAAAGAATACAATTATTGGAGTCGACGATACTCTTTCTAAGAATTTCTCCAATTCTTAAACTGAGTTTAATTCATTTGATGGAGGACCTGATTTTTTATTGATCCAAGCTACAATATCGGCTTATGTTCTTCCTCCTTCATAATCTATTGCTTAACCATTAATAAAGAATTTTAATGTTGGATATCCTTAAACATTATATTTTTCAGCAACTGATGATTCAGCTGTGGCATCAACTTTTGCTAATGGCACATAATTATCACCTCCTTACTTTTTCAATTCAGCTGCTGCTGCGGAATATTCAGGTGCTAATTTCTTACTAACATGTTATATATAAATAGCTTATACCAATGTCCACACCATGGTGCATAAAATTCAACCAAAATAAATTTGAATGTGTCTATTGCTTCTTAAAATGTATCTGTTGTTAAAACTAACACATTTTCTTCTTCTTAAAATGCACATAATGATGTTGCCAAGAGTATGCTGATCAATATAAATGATTTCATAAATATGGGAATCTTTTATTTAAAAATTTATCTATGACTTAATTCAAATCAACCAGATTTAAGCAAAATTATTGAATTATTTGTTTCAATACTATTGATTCTTATAACTATGGTTTTTTATTTATTCTTATCATTTAAATCAATATTTCTTTTACTTAGATTTCTTTCATTTACCAATAATTTAAGAATATAGTTTAAATATAAATTCTCCTTGTCTTATTAAAGATATCATACCTTTACAAGAATTAAAATAATTAAAAATAATCAATAAACAAATAAAGGATCAATTTATTTGATATTAGATAATTTAATGTAAGTATTAATTCATGCTTTATAAAACTATCCTGATCCTCTTAAAAGACCTAATGAAATTAAGGTTTAAATTTCAGAAGCTTTGGAGTAAATAAAGTTTTTTGCCGAATTCTTAAGAAGCGAAAAGATAAAATAAAATGCAAGACATTTACTTTTAGAATTTTCTAATTATTTATCTCTTGAAATTTTTAAAAGTGGAGAAATAATTTGTAGAGAAGGTGATAAAGGAGATAAGTAATTCAATTTTAATAAATTAGATTTTATATAATACTTCAAGGTAATGTAGTTGTATATAGGAAAAATATTAATTCGAATTATGAACAGAATTCAACAATGTCAGAATAAATCTTTATGGATTAAAATGTAAAAATAGGTCAACTCAAAGAGGGGGAAACCTTTGGTGAATTAGCTCTCTCTTTAAATAAACCTCGTTTTGCTACAATTAAAGCATAATCTTTCTAAGTTATTCTTTGTAGTCTTAGTAAGGACAATTATGCAAAAATGACTAATGTAATTTATGGATTATATCTTAGTATATGTAAAGAGAATTAAATTTGAAGACAAATGCTTTGGCCACTTTGTTTCCAAAATTATCTTAAAATTCTTTAATCCGTTTAGCTTATCTGTTGTAAATTTAAATCTTTCCAAAAAACCATTGTATTTACAAATAAGGAGAGACAGCTACTGGTTTCTATATACTTTCAGATGGTGAAGTTAAACTTGAGTAGATATGCAAGAATTCTACTTAAATTTATGTGCCAATCATGGTGTTAACTCCTGGTAGTCTTTTTGGAGTATAAAATGTTTTAAAAAATTAACCTTATGATAATTAAGCTATCTGTATAACTTAAAAGGTTACAGTCTATAAATTTACTTGTGAATCTTTTGAGCAACTTGGAGATGATTATAGTAAAAAAGCTTTGTAATCAGCTGAAAGAACTTTTAGAAGAGAACCTAAAATTCAAAGTTTATAATTAATTTGCAAGCCAGAAATAAGTAATTATATTTTTTGATGTATTGAAATTAGCATAAGAGAACTAGATGAATAGAATAAATAAAATCCTAAAAAATAAAGAACAATTAAATCAAATGGAAAACAATAAGAGAAATTTCGAAAACCTAAAACTGATATTGTTTAAAATTAAATAACTTTTAGAAATCCATTTTTTTCTGATTTAGATGCTGAAAAATTCAAATAGATAAAAAAGATATCGATTGAGCAAATCAAATAAGCTGATCTTAAAAAGTATTAAATTACCAATAACTTTAGGTATAATTAATAATTTGCAATTAAGAACTACTTTGAACCTATCGAAATAGCTCCTATGTTAGATTCAATAAAAAAACAGAAAAATGCAAAATGTTTGAGTTTTGCATCAGTCAGAGAAAACACAGCAACTTAAACATCCATGTATTCCTATCCAGCAAGTGGATTTAATACTTAAAGAGTGTTTACATTACCTTCCCCTAGTCATACTAGACACACATCTCATTCAAAGAAAAGTAGATTATGAATTTATATTGTAATATAATCATAACAAAGATATTCTTAACTCATAAAGTTGGTTTAATATTTTGATTAAAATGGCTAGACAATGCAGAGTTTCTTTATCTTGAAGTATTGAATCTTTTTGATTATCTATCTGTTAATCTTTGTTACTCTAAATTTAATGATATTTCTTTAACACTTTGTTATCTTGTAGACTTTTAACTAAGGATTCTCTCTTTATTCAAAGACTAATTTTTTAATACACCTATAACTGTTTAAGATTAATCATTTAATTTCGATTTAACTGGCCTAGACTTTTTCTATTTAGCTTATATAATCTTGAAAGTTTTATCGGATTTCTTATTTGTTAGAATATCCTTCCTCTATTTTATTTGATCCTTACTTAAATTGATAAACTATTTAGATTTTTGGCTATCATACAAAGATCTAATTGTTTATTCTTATGTATCAGATTCAAGAAATTTATCTTGTTAAGGAGTTGTAAAATATTAAACTAATTCTTTACTGCATGATTTCATTGAATTTCTTTCAATTTATAGTTATGCAATTTGCTCTATTCTTTATTTATATCTTTTTATTGCATGTTATACATCAAATTAAATTGACTTAAGTAGATTTCTTTCATCATCTTCAGATGCATTTCTAGATTTTTATTTTTCTAAGTATGAATTCCTTATGAATGAACTTCTTGATCCAATATTATTTTATATTAATTTTCCTAAACAGCAACCAATATATCCTTTTGAGTTAACTTTTGTTAATTATTTTTGAAACTTTTATCTTAATTATTCCAATTTATTACAAGGAGGTTCAGATATGCTATATCTTTATTTCATTGAAAATAGAAATATGTGATCGTTTAAAATAAAATTAACGATTACAATTAATTAAATATACAATAATAAAAATCATAATTCATCAATCTCTGTAACATCTCTTAAATAGACCTTTTTAGTTAAAATAACTTCATTATAAATAACATATTTTGGTTTCTAATTAAATAATACAGATTCTGGATGAATATAAGCTAGTTAATTTGTTTGCTATTAATTATAAATTTTAAATACTTTTAATTTATATGCTTAATCTTAGGGAGAATAAAAGGCATGTTTAAACATTAAAGATTCAGAAAGTACTTACTTAAATTTATCATAGTCTTCTTTTTCAAATTCTTTTTAAGTAATTCTTTTCATATAGTCTTTTAATTGTTATTTAACACTTATAGCTTTTTATAAAGTTTTATGATTAAGACTATTCTCCTTACAAAAGCTTTTTTTATTTTAAGTTTCCTCATATTTTCTAAGAATATTAGCTTTAGTTAAATGATCAGAATTTGAAATTTTGAATTTGCTTAATATTTTTTGTAAATTTTCCTTGGATCCCCTTTGAAAATAAAATAAATTCTCGACTTATAAAATGGAAATAGAATTTAATGCTAAATCATAAATACCGCATTCATATGCTTTAATTAAAAAATGAGAGAATTAAGGTTCTAAAGGTAAACTAGACATATTCTTTCCATGTTATGTCAAATTGAATTCAGAATCTAAAGCTTTCATTTTTACTAATTGATTTAGATTTGCAAGCATCAATTCCATATCAGGCCTGTCAATTAAATCAAAAGTTAAGACATTCTAAATTCCAATAGCTTTCATTTACAGAATAACTGATAACAGATTTACTCTCAAGATCTCCTATATTGATTTTTTTAATTATATACAGGTAACATATATTTTGCTAATCTTTCATATGTTTGTTAAGTGTAAAGACGATAACATTATCCTTATCTTTGTCTTCCTGCTCTTCCTGCCCTTTATTCAGCTTATGCTTTTGAAACTGGTGCCAATAATAATGTATCTATGGCTTTCCCAATTTAAAATGATCTAATTTTAACATAGCCACAATCAACAACATAAACTATTCCATCAATAGTTATTGATGTTTCTGCAATGTTTGTAGCTAACACTACTTTTCTATGCACACATTTTTGAAATGCCTCCATTTATACTTCAGGTGGCAAAGCTGAATATAACATTTTGACTTCTAATTATTTTTCTTAATTGCTTATTTTCATTCTCTCTAAAAGTATTTCTCTCACATCTTCTATGTCTTCTTAACCTGTTAAAAATGCTAGGATATCTCCTTCTGGTTATGTAAAATGTAATTATAAAATTGTATTCACCATAGATTCCTAAATTATTATTTATCATACTACATAATCCTACTATCTTATTGGAACATTGTAAACATCTACTGTATGAGTTCTTGCTTCAATTATGTGAATCTAAAAGCTTAAATAATAGAATAACTGCTTCAGTTTCTAAGTAATTGGCAAATTTCTCAATTTACATTGTGGCAGACATCAAAATGACCTTTAATTGTTTTCTTTTCCTGCATAAATTTTTTAATAGACCCAACAATAAATCTGATTAAACAGTTCTTTCATGAGCCTCATCAATTATAATTATATCATATCGTTTTAATTGTTAATCTTCATAGTTTATTTAATTACCAACAATAAATTCTCTAATCAACATTCCATCAGTTAAAAATGTTATTTATGTGTCTTTGCTTGTACAATCATCAAATCTAACATTATATCCAATCAATTATCCTAATTTTGTTTATTTTTCTAATGAGCATCTTTCTGCTAGAGTCATAGCTGCTACTCTAAAAATAAATTGCCAAATCAAACCTTCTAGGTTGAGTAACTGCAATTCTTAGATTTGAGTCATTTTCATAAATATATTAAGGTATTTGTGTTGTCTTACCACAACCAGTTTCACCTGCTATTATTATTACCTAATCTAATCAATATTATTCATTATTACTTTCTCTTATTGATTTGATAATTTTATCTCTAAATTAGAATATAGGTAACTACATCCTAAATTCATTAAGCATCGCTAATTAAAATAAATTTTCTTAATATAAGAATAATTTAAATAATTCGAAATTAAATATATTTTCGATTCATAATGATAAGTAAATAATAAAAAATAAAGATTTATTGGTTGATTTAATATAAATAAAAAAGTCATATTTATACGAAAAGAAGTAACTAATAAAAGATGTTAGAACATCATTTATAGTGGTGAATTGAATATATTTTATTAAAATTGGTTAAATATAATTTATATTTAAAAAATACGAGACTGCTAATGAATAGATAAATTAAACAACTGATGGTGATTATAATAAATAATAAGTTTACATAATTATTTAAATGGGATCTCATTGTTGCAAAATGGACCATTCTATACGATAAGGTTGTTTTATTTTCTATCTTCAGATGAGTTGGATTTAGATTTAGATGAAATTTCAAACATCACTCCTCTACCACTTTCAAAGGCTTCTATTTCATAGAAGGACACAAAAAAGAGTAAAGCTACTCAACTTCATAGGAGAGAAAAATCAATGTCTCCTTGCTCTTTAGAAAGGAGTAAAACTCATAAAGAGATGGCAGTTTAAGAGGATGTCTTAAATACTGAAGGAGAACATAGGCATAATCTTGAAGTTTTATAAGTCATGTAGTAAATGTCTAAAACAACAGTTGTTGAAAGTAAATTGTTTATGAATTGTTAGTAACATAACCTATTAGAATGAGTAGTCTTAGTTAAATTGGAACAGCAACTAAAATAAAACTTGGAATAGATATTTTTATTCATTTAAAAGAAGGATCAATAAATTCTTACTATAAATTTGACAAAGTATTAGGTTAAGGAGGTTTTGGAAAAGTTTGGAAAGTCACTCATAAAATTACAAATTTAGTTAGAGCAATTAAATAGATTAAAAAGAGTTCAATATTAAAGGAAGAAAAATAAAGAATGTTTTCAGAGATGAATATTTTAAAAAATCTAGATCATCCAAACATTTTAAAATTATTTGAGCTTTATTAAGATTAGAATAATTATTATTTAGTCACTGAGTATCAAAATCATAATATCTTAGATATTTATCTGGAGGAGAGCTTCTGGAAAGAATTAAAATTATGACATGCTTTACTGAAAACGTAGCAGCTAATTATATAAGATAAATATTATTAGCTACATTATATTGTCATGAGAAAAACATAGTCCATCGTGATCTAAAACCAGAAAATGTAATTTTTGTAAACTCAGACCCAAATTCATTATTAAAAGTGATTGATTTTGGAACTTCAAGAAAATTTGATAAAAGCAAATGCATGAGTAAAGATATTGGAACTGTAAAATAAAACCTGATCACTAGCCCTTTTATGTTGCTCCAGAAGTATTAAACCATTAATATAATGAAAAATGTGATTTATGGTCTTGTGGAATCATACTCTATGTATTATTATGTGGATATCCTCCATTTACAGGAAGAACTGTTCATTAAGTATTAGAAAGAGTTAAATAAGGAGTTTTTGTTTTTGAAAGTATTTTATTATTTAATATTTATTTAAATAGGTCGAGATTGGGATGGAATTTCTAAGGAAGCTAAATAATTTATTTCGAAACTTCTAAGAGTTGATCCTAAAAGACGATTATCAGCTAAAGAGGCATTAAATGATCCATGGTTACTCAAATATAATCCTTCTACATAATTAAATTTAAGAGTATTAGAAAATATCAAATAATTCTAAGTAAGTATAATTTTTAAAAAGGCATAAACTCTTTTAAGATAAGCACTTATGTCATATATGATTACATAAATGTCAACATAGAGAGAAATTTAAGAGATTTAAAATGAATTTACTAAATTAGATTTAAATCATGATGGAATACTTTCCAAAGATGAATTAATAAAAGGATATCAATAATTGAAATCCGATTCTAAATTAGTTGAAGATGAAGTTGAAAAAATTATAGATTTGATAGATGTTAATCGATCAGGAATGATTGATTTCTCTGAGTTTTGTATGGCAGCCATGAACTAAGAAAAATTATTTTCAGTATAAAGAATAGAGTAAGCATTTAAGATTTTTGATTAAGTAATAAAGAATATAATAGTACTTAGAATGGAGATAGTTTTATATCTAAATAGGATCTTGAAGCCATTATGGGTCATTTAGAAGATGATGTTTGGAATCAAATTTTACATGAATGCAATGCTAATTAAGAAGGTTAAATTTCATATTAAGAATTTATCACAGTTTTATAATAAAAAACACTTTGATTTTATTTGTTTTTATTCATTAAGATTATTTTCAACCATTTATTCATAATAAGCTATGTTTCTAATTTAATTATTATTTAATTTACAAATAAAATTATTCAATGATTTTTATTTTAATTCTAATATCAATAGATTAATTTTAAGCTATAAGAAATATAGCTATTACATTAGGTCCATTATCATAATAATCTATTACATATGTAATTTATTAAGAAGAATAACTTAATTAATAATTTAGTTCAAATCAAACTCGTTGGAGCAATTGTTCACCTTTAGATTTATTATATATAAAATCAAATTTGAATTAACCAATCGCAACTACTCCTTTAACTATAATTAACACTGGAGATACAAACATAATCATAGATTCATTAAGGCTTAATACTTAAAAGGGTCAGACACTAAAAATTGAATTAAGTAAAATATATTTAATCTAGATAATACTAATAATATTTTAGTGAAAGCAAAGAGTGTTGAGATAATAAATATTTAATATATTTGTGAAAAGATATTAACCAAAAGGAATTATTGGGCTGTTATTGATATTACTTTAATGATATCCAAAGAATCATTAAAATTTTCATACCAGTACATTTGCGATCCTAATTTCCATCCAAAAAGATTTGATTGGAGCTATTTAATTTTAATAGTGATGATGTCAATAATTGTATTAATCCTATCAAGAGAACAATAATTAAGTGCATTTAAAATCACATATTATGATAAATAAAATAATAGAAATATAATAGTGTTTCAAGGATTTCATTTAGGTTTGAAAAGTGCTTTTATTTATAATTTTTTATTTGTTATAGGTTTAATAGCAGCTTATATTTTTTAAAAAACAGTTGAAGATATTGAGGAAATAATTGTTCGATGCTTTTGTTTTCTTTTTGGATTTATTTTAATCAGTGAAGTTTACTTTTTATTTAATTTAGCTTTGCTATAAAATGTAATTCTTAAAAATAAAAATATTTTCCATCCTAAGAGCTTGTGATATTATTGGATTGCTTGTTTCTATTGTAACTTTGCATTTATATATTGAAAATGATGAACCTTGGATGGTATTAAAATAATAGATATTTTAGATTAGTAACATCTTAACAATATTTCTGGTTGGATCTTCAATCAAATTATTTAAGATAACTAGTTTAAGAAATGGTCTATATTTTTTTATTCCATGTATAATAATGGATATACTTTTTTCAATATATGGAAGTTTGTTTGTTCGTTATGAATGGGATAGTTTAATTATGAAATACTTTAATACTCCATTAACAGCTTAATTTCCTTATTTTTATCCTATATATAAAAAGAAATGTGGATGGTTATCAATAACCTCTATATTATTTCCAGCCTTTTTCTTGGCATATGCCCATAGAGTTGATAGATTTAAAGATTCCATAATATATAGATTAATTTCATTCATAGGATTGCTTGTAGGAATAAGTTTATGGTTTACTTTTTCTTCTTTGTATTCCATACCATTACCTGTTTCATCATTTACACTTTTTCCAACTATTGGGATTAGTGCTTTCATAGCTTTTCAAAGAAATGAAATTAAAACAATGTGGAAAGGGGATTTCTATGATCAAGTCTTACTAAATCCTTGGAGACACTAAGTTTAAGTGATCTAATCTATCCATTTACTCAATAAACTTAAAAATGAGGGAATGGAATTGCAAAATCTTGCTGATTAATAATAATAACATTAATAAGTTTAACTCTTAAGAATATAAAGAGGTTAAGTAAGATTAAACGATTCTTTATTTTAAGGTTTATTAGAATGATTTGTTTTGATTAATATACAATTTATACTATTTTATAATTTACTAGTAAATAATCCTTAAAAAAGTAAGTTAAATATTAAAATTATGTAAAACTTAAATAAATCTATAAACATGATAAATAAATATCAACTATTTTTCTCAATTTTTTATAATAAATTAAAAATTTTAAATAATTCATAATTGATATGAATTATAGGAAAAGCCGATTAAAATAGAATCCATTGACTGCATCAAAATTATCACCCTCTTGTTTTCAATAATTGCTTCCAGATTCAAAAAATAAAACAAAAAAATAAAAAATTCAGAATTCAATCGAGAATTATGTTCAAATTTATGAATTATATCTTAAAATGCTTTTTGGATAAGAAATATCATTTCAAGATGAAAAATATATAAATTAAAAGTTTTAATTGTTCTAGCAAGAGGATGATACTATATAAGAACTTGATTTACCAGAGACAGTTGTTAGGTAAGATCAAATTGTAATTACTTATTTTTAAGTCTCCAAAATCCAGATAGAATACCAGATGACTTTGAATATCCACTTAAATAAGTAGAATATTTTGAATAAATTATCAAGTCTTTAAAAATAGATGAAAAATCTATTCATGATAAATTATTCTTAAAAGCAATTGAAAATGTTTTTACTAATCTATCCGATCGTAAAGTCTACTCTTTATTTGAATTGCGAACTAGAGGGATTGAAACACAGCCAAATTAAGGTAGACATACATTAATCGGTTATGGTACAGGGTAATAGTTATTTTAAAGAACTCCAGACAGGAGTCCAAGATCTCTTATATTAGATGATAAGCATCATCATGAAAATAAGACTGAAGTTTTCCCAATATATGAAAAAGAGGATGATATAAGTAAGTTAGTAAGAAAATTTAGAAATTATCTAAAAGAATATGCTAATCAAAATAAAGGAAACTTAACTAATATTATGGATTCAATTTAAATTGATTTTTAAAGCTTACTATATACCTCAAAGAAAGCATATAGTTAGGGAGAGTATTTAAAAACATAAGGAAATACTTGGTATAGAACAAATAATGATACTTAAGATCTTTTAACTTTAATACGCAATATTCTTATCATATAGTTTTCAAGAAAAGGATATAATGTTAAACCTGTTTTATCTAAAGATGGCTCTAAAATTTATCTTTTATTGTATATTCCAGAAAAATCTTTAGAAGTAGCAGCAGAAAACTTTTGTTTATAAAAGAAATTAAGTTTTTGTTTTACTGATTTACTTTCTTTAGAACCTGTAGATAGTGAGTTTAGACCTTTGAGATTAAATGGTAGATTATGGAAACCTGATGAATATGATCTATCCCCTTATTTTAAATATTTAAGACCTTTGATTATAGAGTAAATTAAGAATATTAATTTTAAAAAACTAGCAAGAGAGGTTGGACAAAGTGGGTTAAATGCAGAATTATTTGAATATGAAAAATCTGAAATGTATGGAGATGAAAATGGTCCTTCTGATGAAGAATGGACTGCATATTATAAATATCTAGTACATTTAAATAAAAATGTTTAAGTTTAAAGATAAAAATACTTAATTAATAATGATATTGCTTTAATTTTAAATAAATAAAAAACTGTTGAAGAAATCTATGCAATTAGAAATCATTAATCATTTTCATATTATGCATAATATAATCCTGAAGATTAAGAAAAAATAAATAAAATTTATGATTAAATTAGAGAATTATCCTCTCAAATTTAAAATTTACCTATTTTTTAAAAAATTCCAAAAATAAAAAAAATCAAATTACTCTTATAATAATAATTGGCATATAATTATTTAAACATTTTTAAAGAAGCTTTAAAAGTAGCAAATTGTCCAATATTACATTTGAAATCTTTATGGGATAGAAATTAACAAATTCCTTTAGAAATTTTTATTCCTTTCAAAATACATTTTAATAATTCAACATTAAAATAATAAGCAAAATTTTAATTAAGATGGTGTAGATATATAAAAAATGAAGAAAATTAAATAACTTTATTTCCTACTCATGAAAGATTAAAATTATCTTAATAGCTCATAATTTCATCTGCAAATATGAATACTTTAATTAATCTATAATTAGTAAATGGTGTATTTTGTTTACATGATCATTATGAATTATATGGACATTGTAAAAGCATTTAATAAGCTTTCAGTTAAGATAAAGATTTTTATAAAAAAAAACCATTTGATCTTGCAGGTGAATGGATTCTTGATTTTAAATAACCTTGGACTTTACCTATTGAATAAATATGTTCTTATTTTGGAGAAAAAATTGGACTTTATTTTGAATTCTCTGCTTATTATGTTAAATTTTACTCAATTTTATCTATGATTGCAATTATATATACCATATTAATGTAATCATCAAAACTTTTTAACAAAGAATTGTATAATATATTAATAGCAACTTTTTCAATGCTATTAATCCATTGGAGTTCATTTGTGACAGATTATTGGAATCAAATTTAATTATAATTTAATATTAAGTATGGATAAAATAAAAATGTAAAAGAAAGTATTATAAGAACAGCTTTTAAAGGAAGACATATAAGATCAATAGGAAATGATTAGTTAAATTCGATTGGGATAGTTCAATCATAAATAATATAAAAGATATGCATTTCTGTATCAATTCTGATATTTTTAATTGGATCTGATATAGGAATAATAATTGGCCTTTATTTTTTTAATTTATTTTTAAAAACCTTATTAGATTCAGCTAACAATTAATTCTAATACTTAGAAATAATCATATCAGGATCCTTAAATTATGGAATATAATATTTAATAGATTCTTATTATGAAAAAATAGCAACAGTTCTAACTGATTTTGAAAATTTTTAAACATCATTTCAATATGAAACAAGTTATATCATGAAGAAATACACCTTATATTGGTTTTCTTAATTGTTTCCAATAATGATAGTTTGTTTTCTACACACTCCATTAGACTTATACTGTGAATAAGAAAATTGTAAAGAAGAAGTTAAATACTTGTTTGGAACTACAATTTTTTGGATATTTTGTTTCAAAATAATTAAGTTTCTAAAAATATATCTTTAAGAATAAAAAAATACTGAAAATAAAAAATAATTTTAATTTAGCCTAAGTTTAATAGAATTTATTGAAGAGGAAGAATTAAAGACTCCTTTCCAATAAAGTTAAGAAAAATATGGTATTATAGATGAATATATGGAATTTTTTTTACAATTGACTCTTATTAATCTTTTTGGATGTTTACTCCCACTCACTATTACATTGTTTTGGTTTTGGATTATTATTTAAGTATAAATTTAAAAGTATAGATTATTATATCAAATTCAAAGACCTTGGCCAAAAGGAGATGGTTCAATTGGAATATGGAATGAAGTTAATTAATTAATTAATTTCGTTACACTTTTATGTAATTCTGGCTTAATTTGTATTTACTATCATGAATAATTATAAGATTAGGCGATTTTATTGTTTTTACCTTTATTATTTTATAATTTTTCTGTGAAATATATAACGATGTCTCTTTTTGGTGGTATTCCTACAATTTTAGAATAAATTATTCGAAGAGGCCAATATATATTTAAAAATAATATATAAATTACTACTATAAGTAGAAAACAAACAAAAGATAATAAAAATTAACTGCAAAGATGTCCATTATATAAAATATTTGGTTCAAATGGGATTTAGGTTGCAGAAGATTTTGAAACTATTAGTTCAGATAATGATATTACAGATTATTATTTAAAAAATAGTCATGCAATTTCGAAAAGAATGGTTTAAGAAGAAGAGGATTATTAATAAAGATTAACAGAATTGAGTCAGCAGAATGAACCATAAAATTAACTTTATACACCCTTAAATACTTAAAGAAAAATATAAACAGAAGGATCAGAATAAATGAGCAGAACCATTTTTTCGTTTTATAAGGAAAATGTAAATAAGTAAGAAACTCAAATATAAAAAAAATAAAAAATCAAGATTGAAGAACTAATTAAAAAAATAAAATAGGTCGAAACACTAGATTACGAATTTTTTTTTAATTATTTTTCAAAAAGAGCAACAAATTATGCTTTTGAAATTTAAAATTGTAATGTTACTGATAAATAATTAAAAAGAGATAGAACTAAAATTTGGAGATTTTTTTTTCGTTTAATCCTATTGTCTTCATACAAGTTGTTATGGAGTGATTATAGGTTTTTTGTTAGCTAATCTTTTGTAAAAAGAAAATAGAAAATCTTTTAGAATTTAGATTATAAAAGATATAAAATATTGAGTTAATGTTTTAATAATTAACTTGAATTTTTTAAAAACAAAGCAAATTTAAAATTTAGAAGATAATTTAAATAATTTGGAAAAAAGTTAACATCAGAAGAAGAAAAAGAATATGGAGAAGTTCTTTTAAAATATCATAATTATATAGAAAAGAAATCTTGGTTAAATTGTAGAAAAGTACAAATCTTTAGATATAAAGGGTTATTTTTTAGAGGATTTAGAAAACAAACGACAAAAAAACCCTCCATTAAATTTGCCTTAGATTATTATGAAGCTATGAAGAAACTGGAATAAGTTAAATTTGAATCAGATATTCATAAAAAGTTTAGTACGTTAGTCCAATATTCTTCAATAAATTAATATACATTAGATTCATTTATCGAATTATTTGTAAAGTTGGAATACGAGTAATAATATATTTTAATATTTGACTAGGTAATAAAGAAAATTTGCATTTCCTTCTATTAATGGCACTTTAAAATAAAAATATTACTTTTTACAACCTTTAAAATCTGAAATTTATAAACATGTAATTGATAAATCAAAGGATACATATATTTTTGAACAGTATTCATTAAAATTAGAAGAATATATCTTATAATACTGTCTTGATGAATGGAATTAAATTCCAAACATAAAACTAAAAAAACATCTTCATGATATTTTATGGATTGTCTAAATTGAAGAGTAAGAATATTTGATGTAATTTTTTTAAGTTAGACATGGTTAGAAATTGAATTTTTAAAAATTTCATGATGATAAATATGGAGTATTTTTAGCAGAAAGTAAAAACTATATCAAATTATTAAACATTTTGGATTAAATAGATGATTTTTTTATAAAAGGATATTGTATTTCCCTTTATTAAGGAAAAGATTTTAAAAGCCTATTTTAAGTATTGCAATTTAGAAAGAAATATAATATCTATTATACTAATAATGAAATATAATAATTCTTTTTTGCGAATATAATTCTAATGGTTAAAAAATAAGTTTAAAATGTTTCGATTTATAATTACATTTTAATTTAAAACTAGTATATGATTTTAAACTCAATTCAAGAAAATAACAATTAAATCATTTCATTAATTTAAATGATAATAGAAATGATTCTTCTTAAACCTATTGAAAATTTTTCAGAGGCGATTAAAAATTTCGAGCATCCGTTTCGTTATTTTCTTATGGATATTTTATAAAATGATAAAACTCCTTAGCAAATTTTTGATTAAATGTCATTTTAAAAACCTTTTATAGAAATTGATTTTTAATTGGCTCCAAATTAAAGAGAGATTTCATATTCATAATATATGGAAAATATGAAGCATTAAATAAATTTTCATTTAAGACTAAAATAATTTTAAACGGTCTTAATATTGATAAATGAAGTTGAAGATTACATTAAAATAAATAATTATAAAATTTCTTCTGACTTATTACCTCATTTTATAAACTAATTCTCAAAAAATTTAAATAGTTATATTTTAAAATCAAATGAAATAAAAAAAATACTTGATATTTTGTTAATCTATTATTTTAAAGTTTCCACTTTTTTTGCTTTAAAAAAAGATTTTGAACCAGAAGTATCAAAATTAATTGAAGGATTAAAAAAATGTAGTGTTTAATTGAGAGTAATGTTTAGATAATTAAGTTTAAATATCAAGCTTGAAAATTTATCAGAAATTGAATAACACATTATATTAAAAAGAAGAATTAAAGAAAAAAATGAAGGTAAATCATCAATTAGTTCTTTTGAAAGATTAAATTTAATAAATACTTTGAGAAAAAATAAAGATTATATCTTAATTTTAATATAATATCAAACATAATTGTAAAGATATTAGAATCAATTTTAAGCAATAAAGGCTATATATTAATATTTTAACAAAAATTTTCTTCTTGCTGGTATTCATTATTCAGAAATAATTCAAAATTAAGAGATGCTTATTTCCCGTGATCCAGCACCAACATTTTTAGATATTCCTCTTGATCACAGTCCTGGATTAATTAATTTTGAATAATCATCCCCAACTGATGAAGATAACATAATAAATGAAAATTTAGATACAAAATTAGATTTGACAGAATGTAATAAATTATATCTCACCTAATTAATATATTTTAAATTTTTATAGATGATAAATTTATATGATAGTTAAAATGAACGATTTTAAAACTTTTATAAAGAATTTATAGAAATAGAAGGTGCTCATGAAACAGTTTTTAATTATTATTTAAAACAAATAAAACTTTTGAATAAAGAAAAAATCTCTAAAGAAGATCAAAAATAAGAATTGAAATGTGATGTAGGAAAATATTTAGTTATTATGTAAGTACGATGGAATGATATTAACAGAAAAAAATTTATTAAATTAATATCATCAGATGAAGAAGATTTCTTAAAATTTTAAATTATGATGTTTACAAATTTAAAAATTACATTAGAAAATAGATAAATTATTTAACATTAAATTGATTCTATTAGTAATAAGAATGTTGATACATATTGTTGTATGTATTAAATTAGACTTATTTAACAATTTTTTCATCTTGATAACCTTCAACCTGTTCATCATACTTTACAATATCAAACTAGCTTAAATGTAAGGGACAATAAAAAGTAGTCATAAATTGAATTATTAAAAGAATATCACAAAATTCTTAAAATAAAAAATGAGAGCTGGTTTTTTCACCCAGGTTTAGAGGAACTTTAAGTCTTTTATTATCTTTCAATTTGTTTTGCGTGCTCTCCAAAACATCTCGAAAACCTTTCTTCTTAAAATAATCTTATTTTTGAAAAAGCAGAACTTGGAATCAAACAATTTTAACCCAATCCAAAATTCTATTGTTAAACTTTAAAATTTGCTTAAATTAATAATGAGTTAGTAGATGAATTAATATTTGATGCTTCTTTGGGTAAATTTTAATAATTTTAACTATTTTGTTAGTTTTTAAATTGCAACATCAGATTTTATAAAAGGCTTAGTACAACATATGAAAAAATTTAGGAGAACTTAAGTGATGACTTTCAATCTTCTATATTAGTACTTGGTTTACTACATTCATTTTTATATTGTTAATAAAATGATGTAGTTGATTTAATGTACTAATTAATTTAGAGATTACTTTAATCTTAGGCATTTATTTTTCATAAAATACACAAAGGATTTGAATAAGACTTAATGATAATAGACAGTATTTTTAAGGATAATAGTAATTGTTTGCCTGCTCCATATAAATATCTTTTTGAGTATACTAATAACTTTTTATATTTTGAAGATGTTAAGTTTAATTCTTAATATTTATTATTCAACTTAATGATGAATTAAGATTTTTTTTTAATTTAAGAAATTATATAAGAATCAATTAATACTTTAAAAAGCTAACCTTAATTGATTCGTCTTATGCATATATTTGAATTATTATTAGATGTAGTTAATGCAATGATTGGATATTCAGAGCCATAATAATAATATATGTATAATTTTTATTCATTTATTAAGCTTTAAATTAAATGATTATATAGAAGGCACTTTAATTCATGCTATCCTAGCACATTTATAGTGTAAATATTTTATGAATTTAATTGATTATGAAAATGCTTTGAAATTTTCATAAATAATACTTTAGTATATTAAGACCTTTATGAAATAAGAAAAAACAATAGTTTCTTTGTTTAATGATTAACTTGTATTCTTATTTCATATTTTAGATCTTAGAATTTTAAAGTAATTCTTAATTTGACGAATTGCACATAAAAGATTATGAATTCTTAAAAGAGGAATCTACAGATCAAGATTATGTTCACTTATTTAATTAAGATTTAATTAATGAAGCAATACTTAATCATTTATTAATTTTAATAAACTTAGAATAAAATCTCCCAAAAATTAATTATCTTTTTTCTTTATAATTAAAGTTAGAAAACAAAATCCACATCAATTATTTGTAGATGATATATGCTATGTATTTTAACTATTTTTAAAGAAATCTAAATTCATAATCATAGTTATTGTTAACAGATAATTCTAATTAAATAGAATAAATCAAATTGAAAATTAAAAATGAAGAAACCAAATAAAAAGTATATTTTTCTTTGAAAATGAATATACTATCAGATATTACAATAATTGATCATAAACTAAAGGTGTTAGACTTTTAGTTAAGCATTTTTTAAGGGGCTAAAAATGGAATTAGTTAAAAGTTAATAACAAATTGGACTATTTTATGTGCTTAAAATTCTATTGATGGATACTCTGGAATTTTATCATTAAATAAAAATATAATTCATCCTTATGTTTCACTTATGTATTTAATATAGTGTGAATCATATCGAATTTTAAATTAAATATTGAAAGCTTAAACAATGCTTGATTAAGCCGAAGCAGGTTTGAAAAGCTGGTTTGAATCTAATAAACATCCATTAAAAGGATTATTCTTTTTTCACAAAGGAACTTAAGATAGATGGCTTTATAGTTAATATTTAATATGTATTTAAGAAATCATATGTTTAAGAGAATTTGATAAAATTGAAATTGCTGTTATTGTTTAAGGTTTGATTTATTCGGAAAAATAACTTCTAAAAGCTTTTGACTATTATCACTCAAAATTATTAAAAAATATAACTGCTCATTTAGCCAACTATGTATTTTCACAAATTGGAAAACATGTGAAATAAAGTATTGAATAAAATTTAAAATAATAAGATGCAAAAGTTATTTTAGACAATCAAATTTAATCTAGTTCAATTTAATCATTAAATGGTGTAACACAATATTTAGATGTAATTTAATCTCTATAATAAAGGCTTTAGCAATATTTAATGCTTTTGAAACAGAACATAAATGTATTGATATCATAAGAAAAATAATTGTGGAGGAAGATTAATGATCTTAACCATTCAGTGATCATATTGCAATTCACTTTCTAAAGCTAATCAAATATATCATTATAATAATGTTAATATTATTTTTTATTTATTTATTTCTTTTTAGGTTTTGCCATAAAATATTAATTCATAATTATATTTTATAATTCTTTGACATAAAAATTAGAGCCAATTCTATATTCCTATTTTACTCTAAGTGACTAGTATCTGTTCTTACAATAAATGACATTAATTAACAATATTTTTAGAAACTCTCAACAAAAAGAACAAAAATTGGCAACTTATTTATTTTAATATACCAATAGCCAAAAACAATAAACTAATTAAAAAAATCAGAAATAATGAGTAACACACTAAACAATAAATATTATTTTTTATGAGAGATTTTTCATTCATTTTTAAAGAAATAATTTATTAATTATGAAAAGAATGTTTGAATTTTAATTAAGGAAACAGTAATAAAAATTTTTGGAAGTTTTTATAAAAAAATAAAAATTTTTTTTTGTTTATATAGAATTATTTATATCTTTTATTTGTTTGTTTAAATAGAGAGTAAGTGAATAATGATAGCTAATGAATAATCTCATTAATTGAATATTGAAATATTTATACGATTATACCTCATCAGCTCTTCAAACTATATTATTAAATTATAATATGATTTATTAATATTTTTAAACCATAAATTATTCAAAAAATGTCACCTAAAAATTAACAAACATGATCTTTATTTTTATCAATTCATCATTGGTAGGGGATTTTAAATTTATTTTTATAAATTATTTATTCAATGTTTCAAAAATCGAAATTTTTTAAATAAAAGGTTACATTACAAATCATGCTATTTGTTTATTTTTTTAATATTTAAATATTTAATACATCAACTATTAGATTTTTCAAGTAATATTTTGTCATCCATCTATTTAAACAATAGAGTATTGCAATTATTTTTAATAATGCTTAATTACTGTCTTAAATAAAATATATCAAATAAATACACTGAGTATATTAATAAATAGTTATAAAATGTAAATAGAAATCTTAGGTAAGGTTTATAATTCGGATGAAACGATAAGAGAAAAAATAAAAAAGAAATTTAAAAACTGTATATAATATTCAAACAATTAATCTAATTCTATTAAGTCTTTATTATAGAAAATAATTTTTGGATTAATAAATATCAAATTTTAATTAGTTTACAAAAGGTCTAATAATTATATACGCTATAGAAATATTCAAATTTAATTCATATTAATGAATTAGTTTATGCTTAGTTAAGGCAAAACTTGGAGAATTTTTTTATCATATTTTTTTTTTCGATAGTTCTATAAGTTTAATAGTATTGAAATTTGATTATCTTATATATTATTTATTTATTAAACAGTTTAGCTAAATCTTGAAAAGTATGAAAATATATTTGTAAGACACCCTAAATCTCAATAAAAAATTCATAAGGATGATTATTTTAAGTCAATTAATATTAAGTGTGTCTACTTAGACATTGGTGTACTCAAATTTTTTTGGGGATTTTTCATACTCAAATGGTATCATATTTAATTATAATTTAGATTGGTATATTTATGGTGGTAATGGAGGGGAATATTAACTTTGTGGGTCTACTAAAATTTTTGGAGGCTCTCCATTATTTTACAGAGAAACTCATATTATTAAAACATTCAATTTGTAGCCTCACTATTAAATTCGATTTTCATTTAAATTATGGCAGTAAGATATTTTAATTAAATAAAGTCTTGATAATTGGGGTGGAGAATAATTGATAGTTTATGTAGATAATGTATTGGCACATAGTCAGTCATATAGTTCAGAATATTCTAGACCAAGTATTTGTGGAATTCAAAGTTCAGCTTATGGTGATGGTATAGATGATGTTTCTGAAGTAATGCTTCATTCTAGTTCCACTCTTCAAATAATAATTAATGGTTAAGAAAATTACTGGGGAATATCAGAGTTTTAATTAATGATTGATAAATGTCCTACTGGTTGCGAATTATGTAATTCAAGTTCATGCTTATTATTAAAATTATACATAAAAAAATTAAATCCAATAAACCTTGATAGTTCATATGGTTGGATTTATGATAATCTAAATGAAAATACATACTAAACATGTTTAGGTATTTATATAAATTAATTAAAGACTAAAATTATTTGAAATCCTCATCAAATCAATTAACAAATGCCATTTAATTACCCAGTCATGATAGAGTAGCTATACGAATAAAAGTTATGACTTTTAATTCAGATCCTCATTTTGTGTAGATTTACATTGATGATATACTAGTATAAACTAGTAATTAATCAAAATAAGTATATACTAAAAAAGTAATTTGCGATGTTATGACCTTAAGTTCAATTTAAATTTTAGATTATATACATAGTCATTCTACATTAAAAATCTAAGTAATTGCTACAATGAATAGTAAATATTATTGCGATTCCACTATATATTCAAATTGTTAATAAATATTAGGTATAAATGATTTTGAACTTTTCATTCATCGTTCTATTTAATTTGAACATATATGTACTGATTTCAACATAAACCCATTTGATGGATGTTTTTCAAACATCTATGATTGTGTAGTAGGATGTAAAAATTGCATAAATGGTATATGTATCAAATGCAATAATGGATGGGAATATTAATAATCTATAAAGAAATGTGTTCCAATTTGTGGAGATTCTATAATCACTCATTTAGAAGAATGTGATGATGGAAATATGATTCCTTATGATGGGTGCTATAGATGCAAATTTTCTTGTTAAAAGTTTTGTGGAATATGCAAATTTGGTAAGTGTTTATAATGTTAAACAGAATATAAAATGATTTAAAACGAATGTAGATTTATGAACAATTATTATGAAAGTTCTGAAAATATAGAAAATTTCGAGTTTAATAATTAAATTACAAATTTTATATCAAAAGGATTTTATTAGCATGCTTTATTGAAGGATGAATTTACTATTCATAGGAAAATAAAATAATTAGATTGCAATGTATAATCTTATGGAATATTTGGATATTATTATAATTAATGTAGTATTGAAACAATTAGTAATTGTAAATTGCAATTATTTGATAAATGTTTAAAATGTTAACCATTCTACTATTTATAATCTAATGAAAAAGAATGCCACCCAATATGTGGGGATGGTAAAACAGTTTTTAATGAAATATGTGACGATTAGAATAATTTTTAATTTGATAATTGTTATAAGTGTGAATTAAGTTGTTAATTTGAATGTAAATAATGTAATCAACATGAATGTTTAGAATGCATTGATGGATGGTCATTAATAGATAGAAGATGTCATTAAATATGTGGAGATGGTATTGTAGCATTAAATACATTTGAATAATGTGATGATGGCAATTATGAACCTAATGATGGATGCTATGAATGTAAATTTGAGTGTGATTAAAATTGTTTTTTTTGCACAGGTTTTGGAGTTTGTATGTCTTGCATAGAAAACTTTTAATTGATTAATTAGAGTCATTGTATTCCTATTTGTGGAGATGGAATTATTATTGAAGGCCTTGAAGAATGTGAAGATCAAAATGATACTAAATATGATGGTTGTTATTAATGTTAATTTTAATGTGAAATTAATTGTACAAAATGTTTTTAAGGAATTTGTCAAGATTGTATTGATGGATACGAATTAACACTAAATGGATGCTCTAAAATAATTATCATTTATGAAGATGATACAGATATTGTTGATTAAAGTTTTGTAATTAAAAATCTATGTGGCAATGGATAATTATAAGATAATGAATAATGTGATGATTAGAATTAAGAAAATTTTGATGGTTGTTCAAATAATTGTGAAATTGAAAATAATTGGATTTGCAACCAAGATGAACCAAGTAGATGTTTTTAAATGACATTATTATTGCTATCATATTTAAACTAAACATACGATAATTAATATGTCTAATTATCATTTTCAAATCCTGTTAAATTAAAAATACCATCTCAAATTTTTTAAAAAACAATTATTACACAAATCAATAGTTTAAAATAAGATTAATATAATATTACTATTTATCCTGTAATTAACTTTGATGAAGCTTAATTTACTGCAGTTAAGTTTGAATTAAAAATTACTATTTTTCAATCTATTTAAATCATACCAAATTTATCTGTCACTTTTAATACATCAGTGATTGACTAAAATAATTTATTAGTAGAATAATCACCAACTATATTGATACTTTAATAACCTTAAGTTTTAGATAGTTCTTAAATAAATGCTGCTAATTAATTTTAAGAATTTGGCAATAAAATGATGATGGGGTTAGGAATCATTTCTTTATTAATGCTGTTGTTAGGAAAACCTAATTTAAGCTTAGAAATATTCGATACTTTACAATTTTAATCATATCTAAAATTTGTAAATGTTTAATACCCTTAAAATCTAAAAATATATTTTTAATCTTCTGAATTTGTAACTATAAATCCTGTATTGACTAATTTTAAAATTGCTGGCTTTCTAGATTCAACAATAGGTGCTAATTACATTTAAAGCTATGGAAAGCTTTCCGAATATGAAGTAAATGCTGATTTATTTACAAATATTAAGGGTTAGATCGTATAAATATCAATCATTCTTTTCTTATTTGTTTTTGCAAAGTTGTATCATAAAGTTTTTGTCAATTACTGTTTTACTTCCAGATATTTCTATTGCATTAGATCAACCAATTCAAAATGTTTTGAGTTTTTTGCTCTTAAATACTACTATATGAATAAAAAATTAATAGGCATTAAGAATATATTTAAAATGAGAGGATTTCGATAACTTTTTTATGCAAATAGTTGGGATTTACTTTTTAAAGTAATTTTGTTTTTGACATCTAATCACTAAACAGGATATAGAATAGTCTTATCCTATCTTTTTTGCATATTTTGTTTGATCTTAGTTTTTTATTTTCTCTCTATGCACTTTTAAAGATAATAGGGCAAAATTATTTTATCAAATGTTAGAAATGATTAACATGAAGGAATCATTTTATTTAAAAAATTATTATTTATTGTAATTTTGATTGCATTATAGAATACAGATACTTTTTAATGTTTAATGTTAACAATTTTAACATTCAGTTATATTGGGTTGATTTTGTCAATCAAATTTGTAAATTAAAAATTAGATTTAATTATCACTATTTGGATGGAAGCACCTGTAATGTTATTTACAATTTCAAGTATATTCCATTGTTTTGATTTTTAATAACGTTTAAGTCTTGATTAATAAGTTCTCTTAGGTTTTGGGTAGATTGGAATATTATTACTTGGATTATTTGGACCTATTTTAAGATTTAATTATCTTTTGTATAAATAAATCAGAACTTATTTTTAATTAAGAAAAAACAAGCAGCAAATTAAGATAATAAATTAATCTAATTTATTTGCTGTAGTAGATATTTGAAAATTATAATATACAAATATATCTATATTGCTTATCCTATGATTTTGTTTTTATAATCATTAGAGTATAAATTTCATTATTATATTGATATTTATAAATTAAAATTAATGAACCTTACTAGATATTTCCATATATTCATATATAATTATCTTTAATTTATACATCTAAAATATAGAAATATCGTTTTAGCTGATGGGGATAGATTTATTAATAATATTTTAGATGATTTTATAATATTTATGAAATTGTTCATAAATTCCATTTCTAAGCTGCCAAAATAAATGTCAAAAAATAAATTAATAGTACATATAATACTAATAATATTTTACTCCCAACGTTTAAGCAACTTTTTTAATCTTTTGTTATTGCTAATATAATAATTGTAACAATAAAAATGAAGAGTTGATCATAAAATTAAAATGATATTTGTTTATCGACTTATTTTTTAATATTATACTTCTAAATAGGTATTAAACAACAAAAAATAATGAAAATAACAATTCTTTATTATATTGTTCAATATGTACATTTAAACCATCCCATCAATCATTAAATATTAAGAATAATATTTAAGTATTTAAACTATAGTCATGCAATTATTAGTTGAATATTCATTTATGAATACAGTCATTGATATTAAATAGCCTCCAAATAAAGTACTTATTCCGCATATTAACAATAAACAAAAATTGCATGGATCAACCTCCTCTCTTTCTTCAAAAATTTAGTTTAATTAAACATTTTCTTCTTATTATGGAATAATATTATATTATTGATCATGCTAATAGTTTTCCATTTACTTTTTGAAATTTAATGAAATTTTTATTATTGAGAATTTATTTAACATTGAAGTATTTTAAGAATTGGAGTATTTTTGGTATATTAGAAAATTTTGATTTTGATGATATAGATGATCAAAAAAATTTGTGCAAAGATGTTATATAATAATTTCCTCATCAAATATCATAAGGATTACAATATTTTGATATTTTTACTTCAGTCAAACTAACCTAAATTTATAAAAAGCAAACGAGAAACCTCATCATTTTTTCAAAAAGATGCAAAAAATCAAAATAATATTTAATTTTTTCTATTAAAAATTTTAAAAATGAAGAGGCTGCCTCTAAACTTAAACAGAATTTAATTAAAAAGAATATAATTATGACAAATATAAAACTTTGAATCATAAAATCCATTTTACATAAAAGGAAAGTGATGCTGATTATAATGTCATTATATCAAAGATTTTTAATAAAAATCTTTAATAATTTAATAAAGGCAAAATATTTTAAATATCAATTTAGACAAAAATCTTTCATTTTATTAATTCCATAAAGACTAAATTCCATACTTTCTTCCTGGAAAATATAAAATTTTTGATCTAAAAAACATTTTCATATTGAAATTGATTAATTTTCACAGTTTATTCAAATTATTAGGCCATCCATTAATTCAATCAGCCATTAAGTTATACCTAATGGATTGTATTTTAACAAAATTTTTTATTTATTTTTTGAAATAATACTTATATAGTTATTTTTTGTAAATAGTTTTTATCCTTAATATCATAACTAGGAAAATTAGTAAAAACCAATACCTAAAAGAAAAAAAGGTAAACTCAATTGTCGCTTACTTCTAACTGAATATCAAATGTAAATACAATTAATTCATTATTTTCTCTTAAATAATAATTAATTAATCTAGTCTTTATTTAAATCAAAAATCCAGTTTAAAATTTTTTAATATAATTTTCAATGAATAATTGGATTTTCTTAATTTCTTTTTCTAATTAGATATCATCTAATATGAAAGAGTAAAACTTAAATTAGATTAAACTATAAATTCTGTGCGATTATTTTTTTATTTAAAAATTTCGATAAATGGTTTGAAATTTTTAATTTTTAATCAAAAAATTGATAAGATTATTCCTCAATAATAAAAATTTATTGGAAACTTTTCCTTGAAAGATAAATGATCGATTTTCTATTTAAAAAGGAAATAATTTTGAATGACCGATCTCTCATATTAAATTAATGAACATTTTTTCAGATGATAGAATTAAAAAGTAAAATCATGTAAAATAAAGCCATTTAATTATTTTTTTTATTCATGTTTATTATAATAATTAGTACCATTCAATTAGCCAGATCTTAATGGAAAATAAAAGAAGATTGCTTATGGGATGTTAGAAAGTTTTAATATTCAACATGTTGTGATTGTAGTTGGAGTTATACAGAATATTTTAGATAAGCAACAACATCTAGTACGACAGCAAATTTTATTACTTGTAGTGTGCCTTCAATGAGTTACATCACTTTAGACAATACTTATAAAAGTATTTAAAGAATGACTCAAAATTCATGGACAAAAGGAGATTTCTTATCATTTGATTTATATTTTTAAGGTACGTGGACAAACAATGAGGTAGTATTAGAAATTGGATCCTTTATTTAAAAAAAAAAATATACTGCTCCAACTGAATATCCAATTACAAAAGGATTTTGTGATTCACTTGAAACAGATGTAATGACAATAAATTTAACTTTAACAAATTCAGGTTGGGGTTATTTAAAATTCATAAAATCTGATAATAATAATGGGTAGGTTTCAATCAGAAATATAGGAATATCAGGATATTAATTTTAATGTTTTCCATCTTGTTCTTCATGTACAGGCCCAGAATAAAACTAGTGTTAAGCTTGTTATTATGAAATACCAAAATAAAATATTTGCCCATTATGTCCAGATAACCGATATTATGAGAAATATTTAGGATGTTAATCTAATTGTAGATTTGATAATTATAAATACTTCTAAGGATTTTGCTAGTCTTTTTCATGTAAAATACTATTGTTTTATTATAGACTTAACATTTTAGACATACTCTTATTCCTCATAAGTTGAATAAAATACATGGCAAATCATATATGACCCAATAAAAGTTGACGCAACTCCAAAAGTATTTTATTTTAGAAGTGATCTTTATGGGATTTTTAAATATAATTCTGGAATAGCAAGGTATTTGGTAAATTTTATTACATCACAAAAAGTTTATTTGTATGGAATTAGAATAAAATTGATAATTTTCGGTGGCTTACAACTAGGAAATGGCATAAGATTTATGTTTAACAATACTTATTATAGTTCTATTTATCGTGATTCTGAAGGAATTAAAACTGGAATGATAATTGAAACTTAATCAGAATATGGATCGTACTCTACTTATTCTACCACATCTTATTATGATCTCTTTATGTTTGTCGATATTCCTTAATATCCAATTTATTTCTCAGCTACAAGTAACTTTACGTAAATATAACATTAATTTTAGTAATTCTAATGTAGGATGGGGATTAATATCAATCCAAGTTACATCAGGACTTCATCATATTAATTGCTTAATTCAGGAAGTATCTTATGAATGTAAGAAATGTAATTCAAATTATTATGTCAATAAGTAAGGTAACTGCGATCGATGTTAGAATGATCTTTAAAAGATTGTTGGGGATAAATGTTACGATTTCCAAGATGAAACACCTTGTAATAAAAATAAATTATATCTAGATTCTAAACTTTTGATTAAAGAATATTTTGATAAATCCAATAATCCAGATTAATATTCATAATATAAATTAATTTCCAAAACAGGCGTAAATTTATTAAAAGGTAAGGATATATATTATTCTTATTGGCAATAAATTAGAATATTTGGTGGACCTTATGTTTGGAGTTAGGCTGTTTTTGAGAGGATTCATAAAATAGAGAAAGCACACCATAGCATAAGTATTTCATTTTAAATTGTCTATGGCCCTAGTTTCCCTTCAAATAGTAAATTTATTTATACAATTGAAACAAATTTACCAGTATCTTGTTAAAAAAGTAGTGCAACAGCTAATTATCCTGATGGTTCAAAGTTATAAACAATAAATGAAAAGATTACTCATAAAAGTGATCAATTAACTATTAGATGGGAATGTTAGGGACAAGACAATGAACCAATATTAGCATATTGTGGAATTTATAAATACTATATTATTGTTCATTATTGTTAGCCTTATTGTTTAGAATGTAGTGATTAAAACAATTGTATAAATTGGGATCAATATGATTCAAGTTTGATTAAGGTTTCATAGAGTGAATGTTAAAGTTAGGAGTACTATGATTCATTCTTTTTAAAATGTAAAAGTTGTCCTACTCAATGTTAAAGTTGTAAATCATCAATTGATTGTATTGATTGTAAACCAACTTACACTCTTACTAAATTAGGATGTGTTTGCAAAACAAATGAATATGATTCAGGTTCATTGTGTATTAGTTGCCCAGAATAATGTGAACAATGTCTCAGCTCTTCATTTTGTTTAACATGTTCAATCTAAAAATTTAGAACTTTATTAAATGGATAATGTGTATGCTTTGATGGATATTACTCAATTTCAACAAGTCTTATCTGTCTTAGATGTCATTTATATTGTAAAACATGTTTAGGACCATCTTAAGATAATTGTAAAGAGTGTTAGAATATACAAAATATTGAAAAAGTTGGATCTACATGTAAATGTTAAATGGGTACTGCATTCTTGGATCAACTTAAAATATGCGCTCCTTGTCATTAAACTTGTTTAACTTGCTTTCGAATCACAATTGATGGCTGTTTGAATTGTGATTCTAATTTACATCGAGTTCTCAGAGGGTTAAAATGTGAGTGTTAATCTGGCTATTATGAATTAGATAATATTTGTTAAAGTATATTTATATCATTAATTTAAGATTGTCCTATTGTTGAAGATAGTGATCTAATTCAATGCTATAATTTATGTAATGGCAATTAATTATTGTGGCATACTAATATATGTAATAATTGTGATATAGGATATGAATTAATCTTAAATCGTTGTTAACCCTAATGTGGAGACTCTAGATTATTAAATTCATTTGAAGAATGTGAAGATGGCAATAACAATTTAGATGATTTATGTTATAATTGCAAATTTTAATGTCCTAAACATTGTTTAACCTGTAATTCTACAACTACTCTTCCATGTCCAGATATTTGTGGTGATGGAATAATTACAGGTGATGAAGAATGTGAAGATGGCAATAATATACAATATGATGGATGTTACTAATGTAAATATTAATGTTAAACTTCCTGTACTAAATGTATTATGGGAAATTGTTTAGAATGTTTGACACTTGGATGGGTGGTTGATACATCAACGGAATTATGGACATGCAAAGAATAATGTGGAGATAACTTATTAGTTGGAAACGAGCAATGCGAAGATTTAAATACTTAAGACTTAGATGGCTGCAAAGATTGTAGATATTTTTGTCGAATTGGTTGCTTATCTTGTGATTATTCTATCAATAAATGTTTAAGTTGTGAAGAAACAGGATATATTCCTGAAAAGTTTTATTGTAGAAATGATTGTGGAGATGGAAAAATATTAAATGGTTTTTATAGAATATTGTCATGATAGTGATTCTTCAGCTTGTGCTTACGGATATTATTAATGATTGAATTAAAAATGTGAGTGGAGATAAAATTATGTAATTGATGAAATATGTGAATCAGGAAATATCTTACCTAAAAGGGGATGTCAGAATTGTTTAGCAAGATGTTATGAATCTTGCACAACTTGTGATACAATATTTATAATACAATTAATTATATGTGATGATGATAATCTTATTTATGATGGTTGCCATTTCTATAAGTCTAGTTATTAATAGACTTGTATTAGTTGTATCAAAGAAGTATGTTATTTGTTACAAGATGAGCAAGATTATGCCTTAGGGAAATATCTATCAATTATAGGATTAAATATGAACATAACACAAAATATATGCAATTCTAAACATATTACCTTTGCTTAAAAGGACATGGATTAACTACAAATAAGCAAGAGTCAAGACAATTAAGAATATGCTTATTATGACATAAATGAAAATAGATTTAAACTACCCTCCTATTATTTTAAATAAAATAAAAATGTGCTTAAGGATATTATTTGAATAATAGCTTTAAATGTATATTTTAATTTGGTGATCGAATTCTTGTTAATGATGAAGAATGTGAAGCAAATGATGAAAATTGCATCAATTGTTAATAAAAGAATCTTAGTCTTGAATATGAAGTTGGATATTATATATGACATACAAAAAAAATCATGTGAAATCAATCTAGAATAAAATTAATTTAATCAAAAAGTTATAGCAAGAGTTACAATTATTTTTTTGGTCAAAAGAATGATTTTTCATTCTTAAAAAAAAGAAATTTGATTTATAAAATTATGCTTTAAACCCCTTTACTTGAATAATGTCAAAGAATATAAAGAGATTAATGAAGAATATGCAATTTTTTAATTTAAAAATGATTTGGATCTAATAAAAAATGTGTGCAATTAATATATCAATATTGTTAATTGTGTAAAAATAAATAATGCATTCATGTAAGTTTGAGTATTAAGGTAAAAATTGCTAACTTAAACAATGTAATTTTAAAAATTTCAAAATTAAAATAATATTATTCTACAATAGATATTTATTTTGAAGATCAATCATGCGATTCAGATTGTTAAGTTTGTTTTTAAGGATAATGTATTTTTGTCAGAAAGGAAGCTATTTATTTAAAAATGAATGAATAAAGGAAAATCATGTTGAATATACTAGAATTGAATAAGCGATATATGGAGATAAAATTTTTAAAGTAGAATTTTGTGATGATGGAAATGATATTCAATATGATGGATTCTTTAAATACCATTATAGTTGTGATCTCTATTGTTTATAATGTGTATTTGGCTTCTGTTATTTATGTAAAGAAGGATTTATAATAAATGAAGATTCATAAACTTGATAACCTTATTGTGAAGAGGGTAAAGTAATCCCTCTTACTTAAGGAGAATGTGATGATAGGAATTAAGATCCAAAAGATGGATTTGATTAATGCAAATTTGCATGTCTACCTCATTGCTTAACTTGTCATAGTATATTTTGAAAATAATAATCAATTTACTATAACATACTGTTTTCAATGTGAAATAGGGTTTGAAAATCAAGAGGAAATATGTGTTTCAATTTGTGGAGATGGTATTTTAATATAAGAATGAGATGATGTGAATTTAATTTATTATGGTGGTTGTTTTGATTGTAAATATCAATGCAGTCAAGATTGTTTAGTTTGTTAAAAAGGAATATCTCTAAAAAACTGTTCAAAAATATGATTGTTTTCGAGAATTAATGTAAGTCAATATGCGCATAAATGATGGTTGATTATGAAATAGAATGTGATGATAATAATAATATAGAATATCATGGATGTTTTAATTGTAAATTTAATGTGCACTTTGTTGTTAAGTATCTTATTGTGAAAAAGGTATTGGTCATAAATTCATTTCAGAATCTATCTAATAAAACTAATAATCTTTAATTCATGATTTTGAAGGTACTCTAAAAAATATGTTAAATAAATAAAAAAATAGTTGGATTTGTAATGAATCAGAATGTAAATATTCGGAAAGTCCTTAGTTAATAATCAAT